>JAPTMU010000107.1:265647-270177 GCA_028583405.1 Pogonophryne albipinna
CCTCTGGTGAGCGGAGAGAGAGACTCTCTGTTGCTTTCAAAGCTACAGTAACTCACAGTCAGACTCTCCTCTGGTGAGCGGAGAGAGACTCTCTGTTGCTTTCAAAGCTACAGTAACTCACAGTCAGACTCTCCTCTGGTGAGCGGAGAGAGACTCTCTGTTGCTTTCAAAGCTACAGTAACTCACAGTCAGACTCTCCTCTGGTGAGCGGAGAGAGACTCTCTGTTGCTTTCAAAGCTACAGTAACTCACAGTCAGACTCTCCTCTGGAGCGCGGAGAGAGACTCTCTGTTGCTTTCAAAGCTACAGTAACTCACAGTCAGACTCTCCTCTGGTGAGCGGAGAGAGAGACTCTCTGTTGCTTTCAAAGCTACAGTAACTCTCAGTCAGACTCTCCTCTGGTGAGCGGAGAGAGACTCTCTGTTGCTTTCAAAGCTACAGTAACTCACAGTCAGACTCCCTCTGGTGAGCGAGAGAGACTCTCTGTTGCTTTCAAAGCTACAGTAACTCACAGTCAGACTCTCTCTGGTGAGCGCGAGAGAGACTCTCTGTTGCTTTCAAAGCTACAGTAACTCAGTCAGACTCTCCTCTGGTGAGCGGAGAGAGGACTCTCTGTTGCTTTCAAAGCTACAGTAACTCACAGTCAGACTCTCCTCTGGTGAGCGGAGAGAGAGACTCTGTTGCTTTCAAAGCTACAGTAACTCACAGTCAGACTCTCCTCTGGTGAGCGGAGAGAGACTCTCTGTTGCTTTCAAAGCTACAGTAACTCACAGTCAGACTCTCCTCTGGTGAGCGGAGAGAGAGACTCTGTTGCTTTCAAAGCTACAGTAACTCACAGTCAGACTCTCCTCTGGTGAGCGGAGAGAGAGACTCTGTTGCTTTCAAAGCTACAGTAACTCACAGTCAGACTCTCCTCTGGTGAGCGAGAGAGACTCTCTGTTGCTTTCAAAGCTACAGTAACTCACAGTCAGACTCTCCTCTGGTGAGCGGAGAGAGACTCTTCTGTTGCTTTCAAAGCCTACAGTAACTCCAGTCAGACTCTCCTCTGGTGAGCGGAGAGAGAGACTCTGTTGCATTCAAAAGCTACAGTAACTCACAGTCAGACTCTCCTCTGGTGAGCGGAGAGAGACTTTCTGTTGCTTCAAAGCTACAGTAACTCACAGTCAGACTCTCCTCTGGTTGAGCGAGAGAGAGAGAGACTCCTGTTGGCTTTCAAAGCTACAGTAACTCACAGTCAGACTCTCCTCTGGTGAGCGGAGAGAGACTCTGTTGCTTTCAAAGCTACAGGTAACTCACAGTCAGAACTCTCGCTCTGGTGAGCGGAGAGAGAGACTCTGTTGCTTTCAAAGCTACAGTAACTCACAGTCAGACTCTCTCTGGTGAGCGAGAGAGAGACTTCTGTTGCTTTCAAAGCTACAGTAACTCAGTCAGACTCTCCTCTGGTGAGCGGAGAGAGAGACTCTCTGTTGCTTTCAAAGCTACAGTAACATCACAGTCAGACTCTCCTCTGGTGAGCGGAGAGAGACTCTCGTTGCTTTCAACAGCTACAGTAACTCACAGTCAGGACTCTCCTCTGTGTGAGCGGAAGAGAGACTTTCTGTTGCTTTCAAAGCTACAGTAACTCTCAGTCAGACTCTCCTCTGGTGAGCGGAGAGGACTCTCTGTTGCTTTCAAAGCTACAGTAACTCACAGTCAGACTCTCCTCTGGTGAGCGGAGAGAGAGACTCTGTTGCTTTCAAAGCTTAAGTAACTCACAGTCCAGACTCTCCTCTGGTGAGCGGAGAGAGAGACTCTCTGTTGCTTTCAAAGCTACAGTAACTCACAGTCAGACTCTCCTCTGGTGAGCGGAGAGAGACTTTCTGTTGCTTTCAAAGCTACAGTAACCTCAGTCAGACTCTCCTCTGGTGAGCGGGAGGAGAGACTCTGTTGCTTTCAAAGCTACAGTAACTCACAGTCAGACTCTCCTCTGGTGAGCGGAGAGAGACTTTCTGTTGCTTTCAAAGCTACAGTAACTCACAGTCAGACTCTCCTCTGGTGAGCGGAGAGAGAGACTCTGTTGCTTTCAAAGCTACAGTAACTCAGTCAGACTCTCCTCTGGTGAGCGGAGAGAGACTCTGTTGCTTTCAAAGCTACAGTAACTCACAGTCAGACTCTCCTCTGGTGAGCGGAGAGAGAGACTCTGTTGCTTTCAAAGCTACAGTAACTCACAGTCAGACTCTCCTCTGGTGAGCGGAGAGAGAGACTTTCTGTTGCTTTCAAAGCTACAGTAACTCAGTCAGACTCTCCTCTGGTGAGCGGAGAGAGACTCTGTTGCTTTCAAAGCTACAGTAACTCAGTCAGACTCTCCTCTGGTGAGCGGAGAGAGAGAATCTGTTGCTTTCAAAGCTACAGTAACTCACAGTCAGACTCTCCTCTGGTGAGCGGAGAGAGAGACTCTGTTGCTTTCAAAGCTACAGTAACTCACAGTCAGACTCTCCTCTGGTGAGCGGAGAGAGACTCTCTGTTGCTTTCAAAGCTACAGTAACTCAGTCAGACTCTCCTCTGGTGAGCGGAGAGAGAGAATCTGTTGCTTTCAAAGCTACAGTAACTCACAGTCAGACTCTCCTCTGGTGAGCGGAGAGAGACTCTGTTGCTTTCAAAGCTACAGTAACTCACAGTCAGACTCTCCTCTGGTGGAGCGAAGAGAGAAGAGAGAGACTCTGTTGCTTTCAAAGCTACAGTAACTCACAGTCAGACTCTCCTCTGGTGAGCGGAGAGAGACTTTCTGTTGCTTTCAAAGCTACAGTAACTCACAGTCAGACTCTCTCGGTGAGGCGGAGAGAGAGACTCTGTTGCTTTCAAAGCTACAGTAACTCTCAGTCAGACTCTCCTCTGGTGAGCGGAGAGAGACTCTGTTGCTTTCAAAGCTACAGTAACTCACAGTCAGACTCTCCTCTGGTGAGCGGAGAGAGACTCTGTTGCTTTCAAAGCTACAGTAACTCACAGTCAGACTCTCCTCTGGTGAGCGGAGAGAGAGACTCTGTTGCTTTCAAAGCTACAGTAACTCACAGTCAGACTCTCCTCTGGTGAGCGGAGAGAGACTCTCTGTTGCTTTCAAAGCTACAGTAACTCAGTCAGACTCTCCTCTGGTGAGCGGAGAGAGAGACTTTCTGTTGCTTTCAAAGCTACAGTAACTCAGTCAGACTCTCCTCTGGTGAGCGGAGAGAGACTCTCTGTTGCTTTCAAAGCTACAGTAACTCACAGTCAGACTCTCCTCTGGTGAGCGGAGAGAGACTCTCTGTTGCTTTCAAAGCTACAGTAACTCACAGTCAGACTCTCCTCTGGTGAGCGGAGAGAGACTTTCTGTTGCTTTCACAGCTACAGTAACTCTCAGTCAGACTCTCCTCTGGTGAGCGGAGAGAGACTCTGTTGCTTTCAAAGCTACAGTAACTCACAGTCAGACTCTCCTCTGGTGAGCGGAGAGAGACTCTGTTGCTTTCAAAGCTACAGTAACTCACAGTCAGACTCTCCTCTGGTGAGCGGAGAGAGACTTCTGTTGCTTTCAAAGCTACAGAACTCTCAGTCAGACTCTCCTCTGGTGAGCGGAGAGACTCTCGTTGCTTTCAAAGCTTACAGTAACTCACAGTCAGACTCTCCTCTGGTGAGCGGAGAGAGAGACTCTGTTGCTTTCAAAGCTACAGTAACTCACAGTCAGACTCTCCTCTGGTGAGCGGAGAGAGACTCTCTGTTGCTTTCAAAGCTACAGTAACTCACAGTCAGACTCTCCTCTGGTGAGCGGAGAGAGACTTTCTGTGGCTTTCAAAGCTACAGTAACTCAGTCAAACTCTCCTCTGGTGAGCGGAGAGAGACTTTCTGTTGCTTTCAAAGCTACAGTAACTCACAGTCAGACTCTCCTCTGGTGAGCGGAGAGAGACTCTCTGTTGCTTTCAAAGCTACAGTAACTCACAGTCAGACTCTCCTCTGGTGAGCGGAGAGAGACTCTCTGTTGCTTTCAAAGCTACAGTAACTCACAGTCAGACTCTCCTCTGGTGGCGGAGAGAGAGACTGCTGCTTTCAAAGCTACAGTAACTCACAGTCCAGACTCTCTCTGGTGAGCGGAGAGAGACTCTCTGTTGCTTTCAAAGCTACAGTAACTCAGTCAGACTCCTCTGGTGAGCGGAGAGAGAGACTCTCTGTTGCTTTCAAAGCTACAGTAACTCACAGTCAGACTCTCCTCTGGTGAGCGGAGAGAGACTTTCTGTTGCTTTCAAAGCTACAGTAACTCTCAGTCAGACTCTCCTCTGGTGAGCGGAGAGAGACTTTCTGTTGCTTTCAAAGCTACAGTAACTCACAGTCAGACTCTCCTCTGGTGAGCGGAGAAGAGACTCCTGTTGCTTCAAAGCTACAGTAACTCACAGTCAGACTCTCCTCTGGTGAGCGGAGGAGAGACCTCTGTTGCTTTCAAAGCTACAGTAACTCACAGTCAGACTCTCCTCTGGTGAGCGGAGAGAGACTTTCTGTTGCTTTCAAAGCTACAGTAACTTCAGTCAGA
>JAPTMU010000107.1:271177-358677 GCA_028583405.1 Pogonophryne albipinna
GGGGCGAGGGCATGGAGGGATTTGTAAGTCAGAAGAAGGAGTTTATAGGTGATACGGTGCTTGACTGGGAGCCAGTGGAGGTGGATCAGGGTGGGGGTGATGTGCTGCCAGGGCTTGGTGTGAGTGAGCACCCTGGCAGCCGAGTTCTGCACATACTGGAGCCTGTCCAGGGCTTTACTGGGAACCCCGAACAGGACTCCGTTGCAGTAATCCAACCGGGAGGAGACATGAATGAGGGTCTCGGCCACGGAATCAGAGAGTGATGGTCGTAGACGGGAGATGTTCCTGAGGTGATAGAAGGCAGACTTAGTGACGGATTTGATATGTGACTGAAATGAGAGAGTGGAGTCAAGGATGACACCCAGGTTACGGACTTCGGGAGACGGGGAGATGGAACAGCCGTCAATGTGGAGGAGGAGATCCCCAACCTTCCGGAGCAGTGCTTTGGGGGCCACAACCATGAGCTCAGTCTTCTTACTGTTGAGTTTGAGTAGATTTGCTGTCATCCAGGTTTTTATGGCATGGAGACAATTGACCAAAGACTGTGGAGGGAGCTGGGTGGATGGTGAGGTGCTGAGATAGAGCTGAGTGTCGTCAGCGTAGCAGTGGAAATTGAGACCGAATTGACGTATGATCTGGCCAAGGGGGAGCATGTAAATGGTGAAAAGTAGGGGACCAAGCACGGAGCCTTGGGGGACACCATGGTTGACTGGGGCCGAGAGGGAGGATGAGCCGCTGATGCTAACAAACTGAGACCTGGTTGAGAGATAGGACTGAAACCATGACAGAGCTGTGATGTATCATACACACTGATGCTGCAGCAGGAACACACACACACACACACACAGAGGTCAGTGTGTGTATGTGTGTGTGTCTGTGTGTGTGTACCTGTGTGTGTGTGTGTGTGTGTGTGTGTGTGTGTGTGTGTGTGTGTGTGTGTACCTGTGTGTGTGAGTGTGTGTATGTGCCTGTGTGTGTGTGTGTACCTGTGTGTGTGAGTGTGTGTATGTGCCTGTGTGTGTGAGTGTACCCGTGTGTGTGAGTGTGTGCCTGTGCCTGTGTGTGTGTGTGTGTGTGCCTGTGTGCCTGTGTGTGTATGTGTGTGCGTGTGTGTGTGTGTGTGTGTATGTGCCTGTGTGTGTGTATATGTGCCTGTGTGTGTGCCTGTGTGTGTGTATGTGTGTGCCTGTGTGTGTGTGTATGTGTGTGTGTGTGCATGTGTGTGCATGTGTGTGTGTGTACCTGTGTGTAGTAGAGCATCCAGTCAGGCTTGACCTGGTGGATCATGGTGTACGGAGTCACCAGGTACAGCAGGTGCAGGAAGCTGTTGAGCATCAGACCCTCCAGACCTTTAGAGAGGTCTTTGTAGAGAACGCTGCTGTAGAGGAGGTCCACTGAGCCTGAGGAGATACACACACATAGATTATACACACACACACAGATTATACACACACAGATAATACACACTGACACACACACAATGTACAGAACACTGCTGTAGAGGAGGTCCACTGAGCCTGAGGAGATACACATAATACACACTGACAGACACACACACTGCAGTTGTACCTTTATAGGTGGCCTTCCCCAGCCGGGTGACGCTCAGAGTTTCTCCCTCTCTGATGATCAGCTGGTTCTCCTGCAGGAAGTTGAGGCTGAGCTGCAGCGCCTCCTTCAGGCTGGTCTGAACACACAGATGCTCCTCCTGCACGGAGAGCAGCGTGCAGCGCAGGAAGTCCTGCAGCTGCTGCACACACCAAGTGATCTGCGCCACACACACACACACACACACACACACACACACACACACACACACACACACACACACACACACACACACACACACACACACACACACACACACACACACACACACACACACCACACACACACACACACACACACACACACACACACACACACACACACACACACACACACACACACACACACACACACACACACACACACACACACACACACACACACACACATCACTTCAGGGGACATTACATTGACTGACATGCATTTCCTGGAGACTTATCCTAACCTTAACCATAACCAACACATGCCTAACCCTAACCCCTTACCCTAACCCTAACCCCTAACCCTAACCCCTAACCCTAACCCTAACCCTAACCCTAACCCTAATCCTAAACCTAACCAAGTCTTCATCCTAAAATTAATGATCCCCCTCATGGGGACCTCCAATTTGTCCCCATAAGGGAGGCGAGTCCCCACACGTGACTGTGTAAACAGATTTAGGTCCCCACAAGTATAGTAATGCTCGGCCACACACACACACACCAATATTTAGGCCCAGTTCCAAACCACACCCTACCCACTCGCAGATGAACGAGGCTCCCTCCTTTCAGGCAGAGGATGTAAAAACGGAAACTGCCGTAACTATAGGTAACAACGGTTTCAAATCAGCATCTCTTGGATTAAAAATCAAAAGAATCAAACCAAAACATCTTATTTTTTGTAAACCACTTTTTGTTTTAAAATCTGATGTTTAGAAGCTGCTTGGTTTTTGCAACAGTCTGCAAATATACACAACTTTACAATAAAATGCACACAATTAACGTTTTCTAGACAAACACAGGTATATGAGCCTGAGTTCAAAACAATACGAGGTAACATGAAGTTGTTAACATCTGTTTGACGATATTAAATCTTGCTAGTTTATCAGTGGATGTTTGCAGGAACTATGACGGACACACACAGTGTTAGTCGGTCAGGTGGAGCAGCAGGTGAAGTCAGGTGATGCAGGCTCTCTGTTGGAGGGCTTGATAACCCACTCCCCCTCCACACTCGTTGGTTTGGAACAGCCCTTAATGTGGCGGACCCTCAGCGAGAACGGAGGAGTAGTGTGTAGGGGGTGGTTTGGAATTGGGCCATAAAGTAATATCACTGTGAGGGTGCAGTAAAGAGAGAGGTTCACATTGAGTCCGATGAGCGACAGGATGAGGCTCCGCAGACCTTTCCCCTCGTCCAGCAGCAGGTTACTGAAGCACTTCTCCATCGGGGCGCTCACCAGAGTCTTAGCCTGACAACAGACACAAACAAGGTTCAAACAGGAAGTACTCAACCCTTTTAAATATGTATTTGAATGCTCCTTTAGAGGACAAACTATTTAACAGTCCAACTTTACTCAATCCAGTGTTAGGCTGTGTGATCTGGTTTGCTTATGACCTCAAATGAATGTGATTTCATCTCAATAACTGTATACAAAGGAAGCAGAAATACCTCCATCGTGTTGGTGGTTTGTAAAGGTCCTCTAAGCCCCCCCCCCCCCACACTTTTTAACATGCACACACATGTCAGTCTCTGTGAAACCTGTGTGCTTTTTAATGTGATATATGATATCAACTTTATCTGTCAATTTGATACACAGCACTATAAACTACATTACCCATGAGCCTTAGCTGCTTCTGTAATTGGGAAGAAGACTGTCAGAGGTATATCATGTATTCTTCAGATGTCACTGTGATCTTCCTCCTGCCTCAAGTGGAGCAGATGGAGCGCTGTGATTGGGTGATTCATGCTGAAATGCACCCTGGGAGTTGTAGTTTAAATATACAGTAAAGCTAAAGTTACCGTGAGCCGGTCTTTCTCCTGCAGGATGAGGATGCTCTCTCCTTGGCTGTCGATGCCCGCCCGCCCCGCCCGGCCCACCATCTGTTTGTACTGACTCCTCTTCAGGAAGTCTGCTGCCACGTAGGGGGAGCGCAGGATCACTCTGAGGGGGGGGGGGGGCATTTAATACATTACATATGCACCATCGTATCGTGACTCAGCATTGACACTGATTTAAGGGACATTTCACACCTGAGAACATTTCAGAATAAAAGCATAGTGTTATCAGGTGAAGTATTCTGTCTTAAAAACTGAAATGCTTTTATTTGTATTTCATGATGAAGTCATTATATTGTATTATGTTGTTGTTGTTGTTGTTGTTAATAATATTGCTGTTGATATTTTTTCCACCACTTTTTTGGATTCAATCTTTAAAGCAACTTCAGAGGCCTGTACTACGAAGCTGGTTCAACCTAACCTGGATATGTTTGAGTTAGCCGGTTGGCCTAATCCAAAACATACGCGCTCTCGCTAAGCGGTCCTACGACGCGGGTTATCAAGTGGATCGCTCAAGCCAGCCGTGTCCTATCTAGTTAGGTGTTCACATGAGAGGGGTGGTATCTGGAGCATTCGACCAATCACAAACATGGAGAAGCGTACTGACAGCGCAGCGTCACACTTCCTGAATGAAAAGTCAACTATAATATTAGACATATGAAGAAGTTAAACTTTAAACATCCATGACTTAAACACTTGATCCAGGATCAAAGCCACAGAGCTGCACCTGCAAGGTGAATACAGCTGGGAACAGAACAAGTGTTTGAATGCGTTAACAGGTTTATGATATCACTGCCCGTCTAAGACACCATCTGACTTTCATTACATTTGACTCGAGTGTTTCCTAAACTTAATGTGTTGCTTAAAATAACCCTTCTGCATCCAGTCTGTGACTCTGTGAGTGTTGCACGGCCAGATACGGCTCAGCTGACTCAGATCAGGAGATATATGATACATTATGAAGTGATATGCCGCGGACTGTACTTAATGTTACTCTGATCCGGTTACTGATGTTGTGGCAGATATTTCAGTAAGCTTTCTTAACGCTAATGTTATAATAGTCAGATTGCTCTGAAGATGGAGGTGATATTCTATTCATGTTCACGTTCACACAGTCGGTGATTTTTGCCGGCCGTCTTTCCTGCAACGGCAGCTTTTCTGTATTTCCTTTCTCCTGTAATATGACTTGATCGCTTTAAACTCCGCACACTGAGCTCTGATTGGTCAGCAGGCGGTGCTTTCACTGAGTTGAGCTCTTAGCCTGCAACCTAACCTGCTCCGGAGCAGGTTAGCCGCTCAGCATCAGTTACCATGGAGATCTAGCCGCTAAAAAGAGAACCAGCTTCGTAGGACCGGAAACCCAGAGTTTACCTGAAGTTAGCCGCTAAGAGAACATCCGGCTTCGTAGTACAGGCCTCTGTCCTAATGAAAAATACCAAATATTTAACCATTTTCAGGATTTTAACCCTTTAAATGCCATTTTGAATACATGAAGTTATTATGTTGTTGTTGTTGTTGCTGACCTGCGAGCGGGCAGGTTGACCCCTGACTTTAGAGGCATTTACCACATAAAGCATGGTGTTATCAGATGAAAGTATCTTGTCTAAAAAACAGCAATGCTTTTATTTTTATGTCATTATGAAGTTATTATGCTGTTGTTGTTGTTGTTGTTGTGTTTGCCTACCTGCGAGCGGGCAGGTTGACCCCTGCAGCCAGCGTGGAGGTGCAGGTGAGGAGGCAGAGCGTCCCACAGGTGTACGCCTCCTCCAGCAGCCTCCTCTCCTCCCCCGTCAGCCCGCTGTGATGATAGGCCACTCCGTAAGGAACCGTCCTGCTGAGCACCGGACACACGGAGCCCCGCCCACATTCCTCCAGCTGGGAGAGGAGGAGGAGCTTCTGCTGCTCGTGGAGGAGCAGGAAGTCCCTGAGGAGCCAATCAGAGAGGAGGAGGAGGCAATCAGGGAGGAGGGGGAAGCAATCAGGGAGGAGGGGGAAGCAATCAGGGAGGAGGAACAACCAATCAGAGGGGAGGAGGAGGCAATCAGGGAGGAGGGGGAAGCAATCAGGGAGGAGGAACAACCAATCAGAGAGGAGGAGGAGGCAATCAGGGAGGAGGAACAACCAATCAGGGAGGAGGGGGAAGCAATCAGGGAGGAGGAACAACCAATCAGAGGGGATGGGATAGGAACCAATCAGAGGGGATGGGATAGGAACCAATCAGAGGGGATTTTGACTGTGTAAAATGTATAAATAATAGTTATTATTCTATTTTATCTTTTTATTGCACTTTTTTTCCTTTTTATGCTTTATATAAATATTTGTATCTATTTTACTTAAAAAATTTTTATTGTACATTTGTACTTTGACTTTTTGCATTAATATATATATTTTTTTACATATTCAAAGTCACGTCACTCGCCCTCGGAGGTATCTGCACCCCTCACTCACTCTCTCTCTTTATACATATACATCACAAAAGGTTATAAATAATAAATATTTTAAATATAAATTAATTAATAAAATAGCCCCACCTAGTGTCAGCAGAAAGTATTAAAAATAATGATTACAAAAATCATGCAAAAAATAATTTAAAAAATAAATATATTGTAAGATCATGTTTAATCATCTGATTCGTCTCATTGCTGTTTCAGTCTGTGTTCTTCTAATTAGTGTCTACAGTGTGTGCCTATTGAGCTGCTTAGAGCCATGTGGGACAAAACCCGATCCTGCCCCTCCCTCTCTCTGTCTAAGTGAACGGTGACTGTAAAAACTACACTGCACATGCTCAGAGTATTTTCCTATTTAATGTGTGTGGCAAAAAAATAATGACCATAGGGGCATAGAGCTGCCATCCTCACCATACGTCATCTCACATCATTCAGAGCTGATTGGCTGTAAGTACGTGTGCCGCGAAAAGTGTGGTGTGTGTAGAGGAGACGAGAGACGTGTCCTAAAACCAGGAAGTAAGCTGCGCATGGCTTCCCTCCACAAAAAAGCAATGAGATTTCTCCATAGGATTTTAGAAAATAGCTCCAAATAAGGTCTGTGGGAAACGTAGCTGTTAGATAAATGCACTTTTGTTCAGCCGGATAATATCCACAGGTCTACCCTACTTTTATCATTTTCTAATCATAAATCTATCGATTAGATTAGATTTATGAGAGACTTTTGAAACTAGAGGAAGATAAGGAGGACTTTTACAAACAAGTAATAGAGATGTTTGTCCAGAAGGATAGCATGGACTTCATCTTCAAGTCAAGGTAAGACCGCCATGTTATTGAAGATGGGATCTTACTAAGAAAGAACAATTCAATATCTAAATGATAAAATTACATTTTTTGGGTATCCTTTTGTTGAACTGTCTGTTTAAAATTAATCGAAGCATCAGACTAAAGAGGCTTTTGGAAATAATATTATATTTTGATTTAGGTCAAAATATAACGTGTAAACCTGAAGAGCCAGAGCCTCAGCAGCCATGAACCTCACTGCAGAAGCTTATATATAGACATCTGAGCTTTTTGTGCCCCACCACTTTTGTACATATAAAAACGCCACTGAAGGTGGGGAAGGTCATTTTGGAGAAACCAGCTCGAGTGCGCTAGAATTTGAAAATACACAGCCGGAAAAAAAAATCAGCGACTTCCTCACAGAGCCCCTCCTCCAACACACACGAACGCGCACATGACCAATGAGGGCACAAGATCAGTTTGTGAACAGATGGAAGGCTGACAGGCAGGTAGGCCATCCAGTTACTTTAGCCGGCTCAGATGATTGGTCGTGCTTTTTACAGCACTACGGCTTCAAAGCACTTCAGATATTCATTGCTATCGGGATGTTAAGAGCATTCCATGGAATATAACAACAAGTGTATCTCGAGCCGGTTTCTCAAACTTACCTACCCCACCTTTAAATAATAATAAATATAAATAGATATACACCCACTCACTTCCTGAGGTATTGATCAGGTATTGATGTAATTGTAATATTGAATGTAACCCACTCACTTCCTGAGGTATCTGCAGATCAGCCCTCCCACGTTCTCACAGTTCTTCTTCGTGGGGCAGAAAACCAGACAGGAGTGTTTTGGGATGACTTCGGTCACCATGGCGATGATATGGTCCGGGTCCAGCTTCTGCATGGAACTGGAGTACTAGAGTTTCAAAATAAAAGCATCAACAATATGTTCTGACGGAGTTTCAAAATAAAAGCATCAACAATATACGTGTACTGACGTTGTTTCAAAATAAAAGCATCACCAATATGTTCTGACGGAGTTACACAATAAAAGCATCAACAATATGTACTGACGGAGTTTCAAAATAAAAGCATCAAAAATGTGTACTGACAGAGTTTCAAAATAAAATCATCAACAATATGTACTGCCGGAGTTTCAAAATAAAAGCACCAAATATATGTACTGACGGAGTTAAAAATAAAAGCACCAAATATATGTACTGACGGAGTTTCAAAATAAAAGCATCAAATATATGTACTGACGGAGTTTCAAAATAAAAGCATCAACAATATGTTCTGCCGGAGTTACAAAATAAAAGCATCAACAATATGTACTGACGGAGTTTCAAAATAAAAGCATCAACAATATGTTCTGCCGGAGTTACAAAATAAAAGCATCAACAATATGTTCTGCCGGAGTTACAAAATAAAAGCATCAACAATATGTACTGACGGAGTTTCAAAATAAAAGCATCAACAATATGTTCTGCCGGAGTTACAAAATAAAAGCATCAACAATATGTTCTGCCGGAGTTACAAAATAAAAGCATCAACAATATGTACTGCCGGAGTTTCAAAATAAAAGCATCAACAATATGTTCTGCCGGAGTTACAAAATAAAAGCATCAACAATATGTTCTGCCGGAGTTACAAAATAAAAGCATCAACAATATGTACTGACGGAGTTTCAAAATAAAAGCATCAACAATATGTTCTGCCGGAGTTACAAAATAAAAGCATCAACAATATGTACTGACGGAGTTACAAAATAAAAGCATCAACAATATGTTCTGCCGGAGTTACAAAATAAAAGCATCAACAATATGTACTGACGGAGTTTCAAAATAAAAGCATCAACAATATGTTCTGCCGGAGTTACAAAATAAAAGCATCAACAATATGTACTGACGGAGTTTCAAAATAAAAGCATCAACAATATGTTCTGCCGGAGTTACAAAATAAAAGCATCAACAATATGTCTGCCGGAGTTCAAAATAAAAGCATCAACAATATGTACTGACGGAGTTTCAAAATAAAAGCATCAACAATATGTTCTGCCGGAGTTACAAAATAAAAGCATCAACAATATGTACTGACGGAGTTTCAAAATAAAAGCATCAACAATATGTACTGACGGAGTTACAAAATAAAAGCATCAAATAAAAGCATCAACAATATGTGAATATTGTCCATACCTTGAAGTTGAGGAGACGAGAGAATTTGAAGCAGTCTTCCTCCTTTGGGTCCACTTCATAGATGGTGTCTTGCAGTTTAACGTACTCCTTCAGCTGCACCTGAACACACCACAGACCAGCTTCATTAAGCACCTGTTGGTGGGATATTCATTAATATCAGTATTTAGCAGTAAACCTCTTACAGGCCGGAAGTCATTGCTGTAGTTTTCCGCTCTTAAAAACGTCTGCAGGTCTTTAATGTTTCCCAGCGTGGCGCTCATCCCGATAATCTGAGTGGATTCTGGAGAATACAAACAAAAAGACGGTTAATTAAAAGCTTTTTAAGGGTTTAATAAGGAAGATTAAAGCGTCTCCTACTGGCCGTGTAGAGAACTTTAGCGAGCGTCATCTCAATGATCGCTCCTCTGCTGCCATCGCCCAACATGTGAAGCTGCAACACACAGAGGAAACATGTCAAAGCGAGGTCGGGCGGGGCATTTAGAGAACAGAATAACCAGTAGTAAATGTTGTAAATTAATTAAGAAAAAGAAATAGGATTTTCTGAGATTAAAGTGGTACATTTTGAGGAAACATGTAATATCCTTTCAGAATAATAAAGGGACATAAATCACAATTTTACTAGAAAACAATAAAAAGACAAATTGGATAATGTTCTAGATCAGGGCTTCTACCACTATTTACTATCAAGGATTTTCAAGGACCACCTCATTTGCAAACCGTAAAAATAAGTACACATATAAACGTAGTGTTAAAACGCCGATATTTTTTATAGTTAATTAGAGACAATCAAAAGTAAATTGAAGCCTATCTGATACTTTGTCGCACGTGTGTCTGCGTTGCTTGAGCTACAGAGCGCTGCTTCTCTCTACCACGTCGCAGGTCACACATGAGGTGGTCCCCGAAAATCCTTGATAATAAAAAGTGGATTTTATTTAGCTTTTTCCGGTGGTCCGTGGACCACAGTTTGAGAACCGCTGCTCTAGATACGAATTGTCATATTTAAGATTTTTCACCTGAAAAAATAAGGACATTTTGAGATTAAAGTCGTGAATCTGGTGGGAAATTACACCCGATATTTTCTGAAATAAAGTGTAATATTAACGAAAAATAAACTCACAGATGTACTAGAAACAACCTTTGATAATATCTGAGAAAAAAGTTGAAAAGATTCTGTAAAAATTGAGATTTAAGATTAGATTTATGATAAAAAAACATTGATATGTTTTAGGTTAAAGTCGTTAATTTAGGAGAAATATTAATTTAGGGGGAAATCACACAATATTTCCTGAAACAAAGTGGATTATTAACGAAAGCCTTCCTCCCCACCTCGTCCACCACCACCAGCCCCAGGTCGTCGATCCTCTGGTTCTCGATCAGCGAGTTCACGAGGCTGTGGGCTTTTTCTATCGTCGCGACGTAAAGAGACCTCCTGCCTTTCCTCTTTACGGGGGGGAACCTTCCTTTACTGCCGGCGTACTCCTCCACCAGGAAGTCCAGCTCCACGCCGAAGCTTGCTAACCCTCGCACCTTCAGAGGAGACAGGAAGGAGGTCAAAGAGGGAGGAAAGAGAGGGTTTTAGAGGAAAGGCGTCCCACAGGGCTCTAATCCTGGTCCTCTTCTATTTACTGCTATTTCTACCAAACTGTAACAAACGTTTCTGTGCAGATCACACCGTGTCGTCCTCCATATGGAGCCAATAGATAAATACAGGGAAGAGCCTTCAACTCTGGAATCAGCACTTTTAGTGTCCTTGGCTTAAAGTCGACTTTTTTCATGGATATTTATTTTTAATTTACTTCAACATTTTTTTTTTTGTATTCCTCTTTACATTTTCAACATTTACTTATACCATGTTTTATGTAATTTAAATTCAATATTTAACTTTTTTAATTTTAGTAATTCTTTTTACCACATTTATTAATTTTAAACGTTAACATCTCAATGTTTTTGTTATTATTTAATACATGTATTCATATATTTATACTTATTTATAGTTTTTTGTATTTCTCGTTATATTTCCAAATGTCCCGTCTTCCTATTCTTTAATATATTCTTTTACAGATGTATTTTTGTTCATGACACTTATATTCAAACTCTTTCTACCACAGTGTTTGTTCTGCACCTCCTGATACTACCTTCTCCTGTCCTCCCTACCTTCTCCTGTCCTCCCTGTCCTCCCTACCTTCTCCTGTCCTCCCTACCTTCTCCTGTCCTCCTCCCTTCTCCTGTCCTCCCTCCCTTCTCCTGTCCTCCCTCCCTTCTCCTGTCCTCCCTACCTTCTCCTGTCCTCCCTGTCCTCCCTACCTTCTCCTGTCCCTACCTTCTCCTGTCCTCCTGTCCTCCCTACCTTCTCCTGTCCTCCCTACCTTCTCCTGTCCTCCCTACCTTCTCCTGTCCTCCCTCCCTTCTCCTGTCCTCCCTCCCTTCTCCTGTCCTCCCTACCTTCTCCTGTCTTCCCTACCTTCTCCTGTCCTCCCTACCTTCGCCTGTCCTCCCTACCTTCTCCTGTCCTCCCTACCTTCTCCTGTCCTCCCTACCTTCTCCTGTCCTCCCTGTCCTCCCTACCTTCTCCTGTCCTCCCTACCTTCTCCTGTCCTCCCTACCTTCTCCTGTCTTCCCTACCTTCTCCTGTCCTCCCTGTCCTCCCTACCTTCTCCTGTCCTCCCTACCTTCTCCTGTCCTCCTTACCTTCTCCTGTCCTCCCTGTCTTCTCCTGTCCTCCCTACCTTCTCCTGTCCTCCCTCCCTTCTCCTGTCCTCCCTACCTTCTCCTGTCCTCTCTACCTTCTCCTGTCCTCCCTACCTTCTCCTGTCCTCCCTGTCCTCCCTACCTTCTCCTGTCCTCCCTACCTTCTCCTGTCCTCCCTCCCTTCTCCTGTCCTCCCTCCCTTCTCCTGTCCTCCCTACCTTCTCCTGTCCTCCCTACCTTCTCCTGTCCTGCCTGTCCTCCCTACCTTCTCCTGTCCTCCCTGTCCTCCCTACCTTCTCCTGTCCTCCCTACCTTCTCCTGTCCTCCCTGTCCTCCCTACCTTCTCCTGTCCTCCCTGTCCTCCCTACCTTCTCCTGTCCTGCCTGTCCTCCCTACCTTCTCCTGTCCTCCCTACCTTCTCCTGTCCTCCCTACCTTCTCCTGTCCTCCCTGTCCTCCCTACCTTCTCCTGTCCTCCCTACCTTCTCCTGTCCTCCTGTCCTCCCTACCTTCTCCTGTCCTACCTTCTCCTGTCCTCCCTGTCCTCCCTACCTTCTCCTGTCCTACCTTCTCCTGTCCTCCCTGTCCTCCCTACCTTCTCCTGTCCTCCCTACCTTCTCCTGTCCTCCCTGTCCTCCCTACCTTCTCCTGTCCTCCCTACCTTCTCCTGCACCAGAGAGACGTACGGCAGGATGAACAGAGCGTCCTTCTTCCTGCAGAGCAGCTCTCTGAGGATCAGGATCTCGGCCACCAGAGTCTTTCCTCCGCTGGTCGGCAGCGAGTAGATCAGGTTCTTCCGGCGCTGAACGGACGGCAGGTTCAGACACGTCTCCTGCCACTCTGAGACACACAAAACAATATAATATGTTAAAGTAATAGTTGGGATTTTAAGAGTCCAACAACGGAAAATAAATCACAAAACTGTTTTGAAAGGCAATCAATTTAAGTCATTTTTAAAGCAAAACAATCTAGGATTATAAAATGGCTCTGAGACACACAACACACTACGTTTAAGGAACAGGAGATCATTTAGCAACGATTTGAAAGGCAATTCATTTATGTTTATAAAATGGGGAAAAAATTGATATTTCCTGAGATTAAAATAAAATGTCTACATTTCCATCCGTCTGTATTAAAAGCATTATAGAAAATAACTTAGCAACGGACTAGGCAATTCATTTAGATCAGTTTCAAAGCAAAGATGCTCTGATAATAAAATGGTGGATAAATAGATATTTCCTGCATAATCTGTGAGAATAAAGTGAAAATAACAGAAATATGGAAATTCTCTGACGTTCTGATTTATTTTTTGGGGAAATGTAAAGAGTTGTTGTCGCCTGCCGCTCCGAGACACACAACATGTTTAAGGAACAGGAAATAACTTCGCAACAGATTTCAAAGGCAATTCATTTATGGAATTTTTAAAGCAACGATTATCTGATCATAAAAACAATTGATATTTTCTGAGATTAAAATTAAAAAAGAAAAAACGGAATAATCTGTGAGAATAAAGTGAAGAAATAAGAAAGTCAGAAATGTATAAAATAAACAACATTTATTTTCTGGGCGGTAAATTGAAGGGGGGAAACACTCAGATATCATTTGATATATCTATTTATAAAAATAAAAAAACTAAGATATTGTGTGAGATTTAAGTAGAGAAAAACTCACACATTCATTCACGAGTAATTCAAGTTCATTAAAGTTGTTTTTTCCAAGATTGAAGTTATACATTTATCAGAAACTGCTGATCTTCCTACTAGATTTTATTTTCCACACATCTTTGTAAATCCTGCCGTCTCCCTAAGTCTCGCCTGCGTCTGTCTGTTAGTAAAAAAGGGTCATTTTGTCGCTGTGTCTGCAGATAACCAGAGGATCCCGAGTCACCGTGTAAGCTCTGGATCCCCTTTTTCGGCTGTAACGGTGTGCATGTCCCCTCTGTGCGACTAATAAAGGGATTCTGATTGTTCTTCCAGGATTAAAGCCGTACATTTATCAGAGGAAATGTTGTATCGTGCTGGAGAGAACCTGATTGTTTTAGTCATTTTGTAGTTGTGTCTGCAGATAACCAGAGGATCCAGAGTCACATGGTACTGCAGGATTCCTGATGGTGTTAGTCAAAGAAAGTTTAGTAGTCATTTCACCGTATAAGCTCTGGATCCCCTTCAGCCTCAGCATCAGCTCCTTGACTCTGGACGGGAGCCCGAAGAAGGGCCCGAGGTCGGGGGTCTTCTCTTCAGAAACTTCCTCCATCGCCTGCATGGCGACGGAGATTTCCTCCGAGAGGACGGCCTCCTTTAACGCTGCGCTGCGAGACGCCATCGCTGGAGAGGCTGCGTTACAAAGCATCGTCTTCTTCAGAGCGTCCGCCACGCCCCTCCTCCTCGTTGGTCCTCCTCCTCTCGGGGTCTACTCTCCTCTTTAGTCCTCAGAGGGGTGGAGGTCTGCAAAAAAAACAACTCCACATTTCTTAACTTTTTCTCAAAATATTCTGTCTTTTATTTTTTATTCTTTAACTTTCTAATTTATTTGGAAAATATTCTCAAAATATTCTTAAATTCTTAACTTTTTTTCTTCTCATAAAACATTTTATCTTATCATTATTTTTCCAAAACATTGCTCTCCATAAATATAAGAACGGGTGAAATTACTAAAGAAAGCTTCAAACCCTCACGGGCTGATGTCTTTAAATATTCAAAAAAGTTCTTCACTTTTGATCAAAATATTCTGTCTTTTTTTACATTTCAACTTTTTTAGAAAATATTCTTTAAATATTCTGTCTGTTTTTCTTCGTATATACATTTTATTCTTAATTATTTTTCAAAATATTCTCCAGTAAAATGTGCGACTGAATGCTGATTCTAAACCCATTGTGTTTATATAAAAGATAATTCTGTATAATCTCACCTTTGTGTTTCTGAGCGGCGTGGAGGTCCTGATCTCCGCCCTGCAGACGGACCCTCGTCTCCTGGACCTGATCCTTGAACTGTTGCATGCTTGGGAGGAAGATCTTCCTCTCCCATGGCGTCAGGATGGAGTCTGTGAGCACGTCTTCGTCTGTCTTCGTCCTCAGGTTGGTGAAGTCTCTCTGGACGTCTCTCTGGACGTCTCTCTGGACGTCTCTCTGCCTCTCGCTCTGCTCAGCGTCGTCAGTCTGTCGAGCAGCGAGCTGTCCTGCAGGAGGCTGTCGTAATCCCCGAACAGATCCTCGCTGCGCTGCAGAACAACTGAACACAAGATTCAAGGCTTGTACTCATGTGTTCAGAGCCACAGTGTAGATATATCAATGAGGTCACAGGCTCCTCCAACAGAGCCAACACAATAACACAGATTAAAATAGTGCAAGTAAATACAATAACAATAGAATATAAATAGTGCAACAATAGTCTATAGACAAGTAATTGGAATATGATTATATTAGATAAATAGTTTTTTACAACTAACAACAGCTGGGAATCAATACAAAGAGAAAACGATACAAACTTCATCTTAACTTAATGCATGCACATTTTACAAAATGCAGACAACAACAGCATTTAAAAAAACAAACAAGAATCATAATTATTGTTTTGAGGTGAAAACAACAACATGAATAACACATTAAAGCTGAATAATCCAGCTGTTCACCTGTCATACCTCTGCAGCAGGTTGTTGTTGTTGTTGTTGTTGTTTCTAGCCATGATGCTGCTCAGCCTGCAGATCTGAGGACATTTCTCAGATCTCTCTTCCTCTCTGGTGTCACCTGTGAGCTATCGCGAGATCTCTTCCTGGACGAGACCCGTTTGATTCTGATGCCTCGTTTCTCAGCAGAAGTCATCACAACAGCTGGTGCTACATGTCAATAAAACCTCAAATAAACACAAACACTACAATAGGAACACAGCTGAGGCTCTGCTACACACACCTGTACATATTAAATACTTCAAACCTAAATTAGATAATGTTTAGATCAAGAAAAAAGCCCATTACACGTTAGCTAGTAAAGCTGTTTTCTTACTCCTGGCAGTTTGTTCTCTGATGTGTTCCTTAGCGAACATTAACATGTCCTCCTAAAACCCTTTAAATCACCTCAAACTCCGGTGAAACGTATAGAAAGTCTGCCAAAAAAAGCATTTTCTTGTATTGCTTGAAGCTTCTGTTTTTAACGTCAACAGCTCCGCGAGAATCACGTTGAATTTGTGAAGAACAAATCCAACGTCAGAGCAAGAGAGGAATCCCTGCATCACTTCCGGCTTCGGTTATCGGAGCTAGCAGCGCTAACCGGATAGCTTCCCAATGTAGTAATTCCTCGATAGAAAACGTTCGATAAAATTACCCGAAAACCAAGCTGATTACCGCCACATGGTGCAGACATGTGTTTATCTGCTTTATTTTCTGTCACTGTATAGCCTATCTTCCTGAGAAGTACTTGTTAGCAATTGGAACATTCATACGGTTGAAAAGTCTCCCACAAAGTAAAGCCGATATTTAGATATTAGATTAGATATTTCATCAGCTTATTTTATCTCCCTTTGTAGTTTATATTCGAAATACAAAAGGGTTTTAAAAGGTGGGTTAAATGTGAGAAAATGCATACGTAAATGTTGATTACGATGGTCGTTTTTCTGGGGTAATTACTGTCTTGTGCTGTTATTGTGATCTTTGAAACGGGGGGTAACATTGAATCTGTTCCTAAAATAATACAAAAATAAACGTAATATTAAATATTCATGAGTACACAAAACCATAAATGTCATGTTATTTTTATATTCACCAACACATATATATAATACGCGTAATTTGTCTCTAATTAACAACTAATCAGTTAAATAGGTGGTAGGAACTAATAGTCAAGAACCCGGAGTTCCCGTCTGGTGGACATCTTCCGGTCGTGTGTCAGGTCAAAATGCTCGTCCTCAGAGGTTTAACGAGAATAAGAACAGTTGTATTACAGCAAGGAAACACAGGTGAGCCTTTATAACACCTGTATTAAGTGTTATAGTGATACAGCATTAATTACATGTAAAACTAACCGTTAATATGTGTTAATTAGGTGGAGTTAAGCTACGTGTTGCTAATGCTAACATATGAGCTGTTGTTGATGTAATTTGTTATAATAATAATAATCATTTTTCTGCAGGTTTAAGAAGTCTCACAACAACTTCAAATGTAGTCCAACCAAACGAGGACAGGGTGGGTCATTTGTATTTATGAATAATTATTACATCACTAATAACAGGATTAGATTAATTATTTTGATATTCTTTTACAGCTCATTAAGATGGAAAACCCATACAAAAGACCTCAGAAAGGATGCCGGCTCTGCAATGTGACCAGTAGACTTCAAGAACACTCAGGTACAGAAAGCACCTGTGTCAGTGGTGTAGTGTGTGTAGTTAAAGGTGGTTTACAGAGAGGGTGTGTATATGTTTCCATGGCCTGAACTCCTCGTAATATCTGGTGTCATTATTAAAAAGTCGGAGGTCTTTTCTTACACTTCAAAATGCAGAATCATAAAGAGAGATGCACGTTTCAAAATGCATCTGTTTAGACACTGTGGAATATCCACGGCTAAAGAAGAGAATATCCACGGATCCTTCGCCCACTTTTCACACAGTTATGGCGGTATACCGAACATTCCCATCCTACGGTCTAAAGGTCACGGTACTCGGCACTATGGTACAAACCATCCTACCGCTGTAGCTGTGGGATCAAACTGAACCTTAAGGGGGCTTTATTTTAGTATTTTTGAACAACAAGTGGAGCTCCAAAGGTCACAGGAAGTGTCTGGGTGTCGCTGTGATGATAATAGATTGTGTTTGTAAAGCACCTTTCATTGCAAAGTGCTAAACCCTGATGTGTTTCCTGTCAGCTGCTGTCTCAGTTCATCTCTCCGTACACCGGACGGATCTACGGACGCCACATCACACGTGAGAGACGCTGGAGCTGGAATATCTCCTCCGTGAAGATTGAGCTCTGACTGAACGCTGCTTTGTGTTTCAGGGTTATGCTGCAGGAAGCAGAAGGAAGTGGTCCAAAGCCCGTGAAGAAATCCCCAAGCGTTGGGTACGTCTTCCTCACGCTGAGCTTTTGTAAACAGGTGTTTGGACCCTAGGAGCGTAAGGAGCCCGAAGAGGGGGGTTCCGTTCAAGGGGTTCATTTCCATGGATACCATTTGGGTGTTCTGAGAGATCCATTCACACTGAACGGGAATCTCTTAATGTGCGTTAATGTGTGTGTGTTAGTTAATGTGTGTGTGTCAGTGTGTTAATGTGTGTGTGTCAGTGTGTTAATGTGTGTGTGTGTGTTAATGTGTGCGTGTGTGTGTATTGTTTGAGAAATTTGACAAAAACAATATTATTCTGAGTCAAAGATTATTAATTTAGATTTAAGTAAAATATTTAGGAGAAAAATTCCTATTTTGAGAAAAATAGAAAGTGAGTTTACGAAAAACGACATTATTATCCTAAGAAGGAAAAAAAAAGCAATTCAATTTGAAAATGTTTGAAAACTTGAAGATGAGATTTCAAATAGTTAAAAACCTTAAATATATTGTTTGTTTTTTCTCTGCAGGCTTCATGTCGGTCACCCACAAACACCCGGAGTCATGAAGGACCCGCACGTCTGTGGCAAACACCTGGAGTAACGCTGTGTGGTTCGTTCTCGTCTGAGGGGATTATTACTAATGTAAAATCAATAAATTTTGTTTTTTTCTCTAATCTGAGTTTTCTTAAATTAATTGTGGTTTAATTTCTTCAGCTTCAACACTTAGTACTCAGACTTTATATTGCTATTGAATTGATAGTAAAATGGTGAATGGACTGTATTTACAGCTCATTGTTTCACGTGGGCTCTTTGTGTAATTATGCTCTTAAAACAAGGCCCTCGGTGACCGTCGGGCTGCATGGTCTAAACCAGCCTCTGATCATCAACAGACTTCATGATCTATCAGATCAGGGTCTCTGCAGGAGTTCTGAAGTCACATGGAAGACCTTTAAGACCCTTTCCATACATTTTAAGACCCTCATCGCCTCTTGGAGTTCTAACCGGTTACCTTGGCAACACACTGCACTTCACTTTTACTATATACAGTATTGATTGTCCTTCCTCCTTAACTTCCAGCCATTTGCGATATTTTTGGAACTTTAAGTATATTTGGAACTTTAAGTATATTTGGAATTTACGGTATTTTTGGAACTTTAAGTATATTGGAATTTACGGTATATTGGAACTTTAAGTGTTTTTGGATCTTTGGACCCTTTCCACTTGGAGTTTTAACCTGTTACCTTGGCGACACACTTTACCTCACATTGACTATATTCAGTATTGATTGTCCTTCCTCCTTATCTTCCAACCATTTGCGATATTTTTGGAACTTTAAGTATATTTGGAAATTTACGGGTATTTTTGGAACTTCAAGTATATTTGGAACTTTAAGTATATTTGGATCTTTAAGTATTTTTGGAACAATAAGTATATTTGAAACTTTAAGTATATTTGGATCTTTAAGTATATTTGGAACTTTAAGTATTTTTGGAACAATAAGTATATTTGAAACTTTAAGTATATTTGGATCTTTAAGTATTTTTGGAACTTTAAGTATTTTTGGATCTTTGGACCCTTTCCACTTGGAGTTTTAACCGGTTACCTTGGCGACTCACTTTACCTCACATTGACTATATACAGTATTGATCGTCCTTCCTCCTGATCTTCCAACCATTTGGACGCAGACTTGCATTTCCCCATAACGATGTTGCTTAGCAACCGGCGTAAACGGACCTTCGCGCTATCAAGCAGTGAGCGTGCGATGTCCTGTTCAGATGACGGTCAAACCCAACGGATGCCATCAATAAATTACAGAATCACACTACACACCTACGCCATGATTACATTCAGGCAGACTGTAGAACACCTCTTTGGACCATTCAGATACTTACTGAAAACAAGCTACAAAATGTAATACCTTGGAAAACGCTGTTTAATACTTTTTAATAGCCTTCATTTTTGCTAAATTGATTTATCAACTTTTAGTACTTTAAGACCCGCGGACCCCTGTGGATAATAATCTCTAACTCTAACATCTGGAACTACGTCCAGCATGGATACATGTTCATAAAAGACATCCATTGTTTCTTTTATACGCTTCTTGAAATCTAATAAAGAACAGTTTTTCTAGAACAGATTACAAATCGTCTGAAAATGGTACAAACACGTGGCAACATGTGAGACGGAGGTGTTGCGCTGGGCTACGTCACGCAACCCAACGTGAAACTAAAGCTCGCTCCATTGTGGAGATATTCCTGCGAGAAGTGCGGAACATTTTAAATTTATTTCTTTATTTCAAATGTGAAAATTGACAATATTACTCACGGACCACTAGGGGGCGCTCACGGACCACTAGGGGGCGCTCACGGACCACTAGGGGGCGCTCACGGACCACTAGGGGGCGCTCACGGACCACTAGGGGGCGCTCACGGACCACACTTTGAGAAACACTGGCTTTGTGTACTATTTGTAATTATATATATTTTATGCAAATTAATTGTATTTATTTAAAAAAATAAAGTGTTAGTTTCAACTGTAGACAAACTGCATGTTTTAATAATTTAATTAAAGGACTGACACAGATTTTTTTAGCAAAAAGACGACTTTATCAAAACAACTTATAAAATATAATCAGATCACTTCAGGGGGGGGGGGGGAGAGACCCTCCCCGACCTGAGCGCGCTTCATTCAGGATTCACTCTTCCTGCGTTTCCTCTCGCTGCTCGCCGCCATCTCTCGCCTCCTCTTTCGGGAGTGTGTGTTCTCCTGAGTTTCCTCCTCACACACTGCCTCTTCCTCCTCTTCCTCCTCACACACTGCCTCTTCCTCCTCTTCCTCCTCACACACTGCCTCTTCCTCCTCTTCCTCCTCACACACTGCCTCTTCCTCCTCTTCCTCCTCCTCCTCTTCCGCTGAAGGTGCGTTCAGGGACAGGAAACCCCTGCAGCGTCAGAGTGTGTGTGAGGGAAGAGCGGCGAGCGCTTGAACAGAGCGCCGACGGCCTCCTGGAGACGAAGATTCCTCCTCTGGTCCTCCTCTTCCTCGCCTGGAACACAGCGTAAGACTGACTCTTCATCATCACACACACACACACACACACACACAAACACACACCACACACACACACACACCACACACACACACACACACACACACACACACACACACACACACACACACACACACACACACACACACACACACACACACACACACACACACACACACACACACACACACACACACACCACACACACACACACACAATGATGTTTTTTGGAATCCAACCTGTTCTTCCTGCAGCTTCACTCTTCCTCCTCTCTCTGCTCCTCTTCCTCAGTGCCGACACTTCAGACTGAAGCGTCTCCAGCTGCCGCTCGCTGTCCTCCACCTCTCTGCACGCTGCCTACACACACACACACACACACACACACACACACACACACACCACACACACACACACACACACACACACACACACACACACACACACACCACACACACACACACACACAACACACACACAACACACACACACACACACACACACACACACACACACACACACACCACACACACACACACACACACACACACACACACACACACACACAACAGGAGGTTAACACTCTCACACACACACTTAAAATAGGACACACACACACACACACACACACACACACACACACACACACCCTGCAGCTCCTCCTGCAGAGAATCGTTCATGGCGTTCACATCGTTGACGTCTCGCAGCTGACCGGTCAGAGGAGAAGAAGCTGGAGCTGCAGGAGGAGGAGGAGATGTGTGAAGGTGTTCCTCAGGCTGCAGTTACCTGTGTCTCCTGATGGTGGCGCTGTATCTCAGGTGTTCCTCAGGCTGTAGTTACCTGTGTCTCCTGATGGTGGCGCTGTAGCGTTCTGATGGTCTTCCGGCAGGAAGCTTCCAGTAGCTCTGAGGCTCCTGAAGACCCAGATTGTTTCACCAGCAGGGGAAACACTCAGGAACACACTGAGGGCGCGCGCACACACACACACACAACACACACACACACACACACACCACACACACCACACACCACACACACACACACACACACACACACACACACAACACACACACACACACACACACAACACACACACACACACACACACACACACACACACACACACACACACCACACACACACAACACACACACACACACACCCACACACACACACACACACACACACACAACCACACACACACACACACACACACACACCACACACCACACACACACACACACACACACACCACACACACACACACACACCACAAGAGGCTTCTCAATACTCAAATTTCCCCTCCTCGACTCCTCGGTCCTCCGGTAGTGGACCCGGAAATGAATTTCAGCGCGCCATGTTGAAGGACATCTTCATTTCTCTAAATGCACACCGAGGACCGAGCATCGAGCATCAGGGAGGCTCTCTGGAGGAGCTATAACCGAGGAGAGAGGAGAGAGGAGGCTCTCTGGAGGAGCTCTAACCGAGGAGAGAGGGAGAGAGGAGGCTCTCTGGAGGAGCTCTAACCGAGGAGAGAGGAGAGAGGGAGGCTCTCTGGAGGAGCTCTAACCGAGGAGAGAGGAGAGAGTAGAGAGGAGGCTCTCTGGAGGAGCTCTAACCGAGGAGGGAGGGAGAGAGGAGAGAGGAGGCTCTCTGGAGGAGCTATAACCGAGGGAGAGAGGAGAGGAGGAGAGAGGAGGCTCTCTGGAGGAGCTCTAACCGAGGAGAGAGGAAAGAGGAGAGAGGAGAGAGGAGAGAGGAGGCTCTCTGGAGGAGATCTAACCGAGGATACACTGATGGTTCCTCCACGGCTCCTCCACGGATGCATTTCCGGGAACGGTGGAGGCGTGACGCACGGCCGGACTTATCTCAGCCAATCACAGCTCTGCATGCATCCCCTGGATATTATTTTAGTAACTGCTCTCATCGCGACGCGATGTTTCCAGAGAGAACAGCTGAGAGGTCCGTGCAGAAAGCAGAGCAGTGTGTATAATATATATACACTCAGTAGAACAGGCCTACTCTCTTTGCTTTAGTTTAGTAGATATCTACAAACAAAGAGTCCAGATGTTTCTAAGACCATTTAGTGCTTCACAAAATAAAATACACAACGGCTGCAGCCTGATGATGCTTTAGGAGCTGCAGGGGTGTGTGTGTGTGTGTGTGTGTGTGTGTGTGTGTGTGGTACAGTGTGTAGGTGTGTGTGTGTGTTGTACAGTGTGTAGGTGTGTGTGGTACAGTGTGTAGGTGTGTGTGGTACAGTGTGTAGGTGTGTGTGGTACAGTGTGTAGGGTGTGAGTGTGGTACAGTGTGTAGGTGTGTGTGTGGTACAGGTGTGTAGGTGTGTGTGGTACAGTGTGTAGGTGTGTGTGGTACAGTGGTGTAGGTGTGTTGGTACAGTGGTAGGTGTGAGTGTGGTACAGTGTGGTAGGTGTGTGTGTTGTACAGTGTGTAGGTGTTGTGTGTGGTACAGTGTGTAGGTGTGTGTGTGGTTACAGTGTGTAGGTGTGTGTGGTACAGTGTGTAGGTGGTGTGGTACAGTGTGTAGGTGTGTGTGGTACAGTGTTGTAGGTGTGAGTGTGGTACAGTGGTTAGGGTGTGTGTGTGGTACAGTGTGTAGGTGTGTGTGTGGTACAGGTGTGTAGGTGTGTGTGTGGTACAGTGTGTAGGTGTGTGTGTTGTACAGTGTGTAGGTGTGTGTGGTGGTACAGTGTGTAGGGTGTGTGTGGGTACAAGTGTGTAGGTGTGTGTGTGGTACAGTGCGTAGATGCAGCGACAGACGGGTCCTCAGTTGGGTTTTGTTGTCCTCTGCTTACTTTTAATACTTGTACAACCTTTTGGCCCGTAATTTCAATTCCCCATTTCAGCGACCAGAGAGAGGGGGGGGGATATATCCAGTCTCTGATTGTGTTACGTTATTATGAGAGTGCTCTCCTACTTTAAATTGTATATATTTATATAAATATATTTGTGTGTGTGTGTGTGTGTGTGAGCTGTGTGTGTGTGTGTGTGTGTGGTGTGTGTGTGTGTGTGTGTGTGTGTGTGTGTGGTGTGTGTGTGTGTGTCCTCATCTGTAGCCTGTTATTGTCTCATTATTCCGCACTCTCAATGATTCAAAGTAAATATGTGGGGGAACAAAGTTCAGCTGATCTAACAGAGATATAAAATATGACAAAACACTCGACAGCTGTTGCCACGTAATAATGAACGGACGTCGCTTTAATAAGACGCTCAGAGGAGAGTTCTCATTTCTTCTGCTTCCCCTCCTCTCTCCTCGGTTCCCCTCCTCTCTCCTCGTTCCCCTCCTCTCTCCTCGGTTCCCCTCCTCTCTCCTCGGTTCCCCTCCTCTCTCCTCGGTTCCCCTCCTCTCTCCTCGGTTCCCCTCCTCTCTCCTCGGTTCCCCTCCTCTCTCCTCGCTTCCCCTCCTCTCTCCTCGGTTCCCCTCCTCTCTCCTCGGTTCCCCTCCTCTCTCCTCGGTTCCCCCTCCTCTCTCCTCTCTCCTCCGCTCGCATCCCCTGTGAAGCCTCTACACAGTATTTTGTGTTACCCAGGGGCGGACTGCCCATCGGACGAATCCCGATGGGCCGGTACCAAAGTGGGCCGGTCGAGAGTCCCCTGCTGTGACCTGTTGCGTGAGATATACGCGCAGTACTCTGTCCTGTGAGTAGATATGAAGATATGAAGTAGCGTTGGGTGTAATAATATTACTTTTGTCGGTAACGGAGTGTAAAAGCGCTACTTTTATAATTCAGTAATCACTACAGTTACTAACATTGCCCCGAGACGCGTTACTTCGTGACTTACTAAAATCAGTCATAATCACCCTGACAGACGAGAGGGGTTCCGCCGCAGGTTTATACGTACGTAATCTGCACGACTTGCACATCTCCGCGTGCAGCGCTGCATAAACACGGCTGAGTCAGCGGTGACTCTCGAGGGGTGGAGGTCTGCCCATTACTCTGAGGGGTCCGAAGAATAGACAGGAATGTGACGGCGAGGTGCAAACTGTGTCCAGGCCAGAAGCTGTTATCCACTGCTGCAGGGACGTGCACGGGTACGGGCTGATGTTGCCCGGGCAACGGCCCGTTTGGCCTTCTGGCTGACCTGCCCCTCTGGAGAGAGCGAGAGTTTGTTCTTCTTTGTTCTGTTGAGGCCGGATCAACATGATGAGCCCTCAATCAGTATCGTAGCGTCTCGCTGCGGGAAACACACTTTGTCAGCGCTGTCCTCTGCCGGTGCGTTAAGACCACCTCAGTGTCGGATTTTGGAGACTTGATTTTGAGTTGTCTCTTAGGGTATAAGGGACAAACCAGGGGACTTTACTTCCTCTTGATACCGGCGGTTATTTACAGAAAAACACCTAAACATAGCTACTTGTTGTTGTTGTGCTTCTGTCTTTCTGTGTCTTCATCTGTAAACTCCCTCAACGCGCCGCTCGCTCTCTTCTCTTGATCGCCCTCTCACGGTGAACAGTTCAATGTCCCGCTTCAGTGTAGGATTTCTGCCATGTCTCTACTTTAGTTTGACCATCTCTGTTACTAAGTTATGGAATACTAAATGAATATGTAATTAGATTCCTTACCGTCACTGCGCTCATAAAGAAAGATAAGAATAAGAATAATGCGTCTTGAACGGGTTTCATTAATTAGTGTCTTGACGTTTCACAGGCCGTTAGCTTGGCTGGTAGCCTATTTTATTAAAGAGCATATCAAAAGAAAGACTTGTGTTATGTCTTCCTTAATGCAATAGTAATTGGGGGTGCAAGTGGAGTCTCGCAGAGGCAAAACTGTGGCGCGTTAAAACAGTAGGTGCGCCGCAGTCTGCGCGATCTGCCTGTAGGGAGGGGCCGGCCCTGCGAGTAACGAGTAACGAGACAGTAGAGTGAAGTAGTGTAATATATTACTTTTTTTAGTAATGACCCCATCTCTGGTTGTAGTATATAATGCAGTACTAGTACCTGTTGCGTGAGATGTACGCGCAGTACTCGGTCCTGTGAGTACTCTCAGCACTGCTCGCTCTGTGGGGGGTCAGCAGCAGGAACAGCAGGTGGGGGTTTCTCAGCGATGCCTTCAGGGACTGGTGGACAATCCGCTCTCTGAAGCTCAGCTGCTGGTCAGAGTTCCTGCGCTGCCGGTACCAGCCCAGCACGCTGTCCTGCAGGGGGCGCTCATGTGGGTTAAAGTACACCTTAGAACTCAGAAGTGTTGGCATTCAAAGGGTTACAACTCTGAAAGTAACTGATTTGGTAGTGACGTTGGTGTAAAGACTACACTCAGGGAAAGAGGAAAATATTATGAATTACAAATATTTTAATGACAAATGTTCACCTATAAAATGTGACACTTAGTTAAAACTGACCTGCTTATTGTCCGCCAGCAGCTTCTTCACAGCGACCGAGTTCACCTCTCCTGCTCCGCTGTAGAAACTACACACACACACACACACACACACACACACACCACACACACACACACACACACACACACACACACACACACACACACACACACACACACCACACACACACACACACACACACACACACACACACACACACACACACACACACACACACACACACACACACACACACACACACACACACACACACACACACACACACACACACACACACACACACACGTTATTAAACTAACATATATATATATATTAAAGGTATGTAATCTCTCAGGACTCACAGGTTCAGTTTGTTGCAGGCGATGTGCTTCTGTACGTCTGTTAGAATAAATAAAGAGGTTATTATTATACAGTTATAACAATAACATTAAGGGACAGTAAGGATGCTGTTATATTATATTAATAATGATGTATTCTCACAGTAGATCTCCTGGATGTGGATCCTGTCGGCCTGAGAGTCGCTGATGGTGATCTGCTCTTCAACCCGACTCTCCCCCAGGACCAGACCCTCCTGCACACACACACACACACACACACACACACACACACACACACACAACACACACACACACACACACCACACACACACACACACACACACAACACACACACACACACACACACACACACACACACACACACACACACACACACACACACACACACACACACACACACACACACACTTGTTGTTATTGTCATAAGTTCAGCGTTTAAAAAGGGACTTATTGTACGTAATTGATAATATAATAGCAATGTTTTGACTACAGTTTTCAGCAGACTAGAATAAAGATTGTTTATCAAACAGCCTTAAAACTAGAAACGAATAAACACAATAAAATATATAAATACAGTTTAAAGTCATACAAATAAGCTGAAACTGCACAGAGCTGAAACTACAGGCCGATTAATGGATAAGTAGTTATAAAACAATAAGAACAGATGAACTTAGTAGAGAAGCTTCACGTGTTCCCAGCAGGTTCAGCAGCACATTATGGGATGTTCCCTCACCGCGTCAGAGTCCGTGTTCCCGTGCTGGAACATCAGAGAAGATAAAACGATCCCAGAAACACGGACCGTCGGCTCCGCCATCTTTGTTGTTGTTGTTCTTCTCCACTGTGGTGACGTCAGGAGCGTCACTACCGGGTCATATATGCGCGGGAAAAAATATTTACAACACAATCCCGTTTAAAGTATGGAAACCCATTGGCGCCAAGAAGGGAAGAAAATAGGATTAAAATGTAGTTGTTGTGATGAAAAAACAACAACATGAGATATTTTAATGACAAAGGTAGGTAGGTATCAGCGACGTGCAGTCAGGGGAGGCAGAGGTAGGTGGGTAGGTGGGTGGGTAGGTAGGTAGGTAGGTAGGTAGCTAGGTGGGTGGGAGCTAGGTGGGTGGGTAGGTAGGTAGGTGGGTGGGTAGGTAGGTGGGTAGGTGGGTGGGTAGGTAGGTGGGTAGGTGGGTGGGTAGGTAGGTAGGTAGCTAGGTAGGTGGGTGGGTAGGTAGGTAGGTAGGTAGCTAGGTAGGTGGGTGGGTGGGTAGGTAGGTAGGTAGTGGGTGGGTGGGTAGGTAGGTAGGTGGGTGGGTAGGTGGGTGGGTGGGTGGGTAGGTAGGTAGGTGGGTAGGTAGGTAGGTGGGTGGGTGGGTAGGTAGGTAGCTAGCTAAAGATTATATAAATGTATGCAGCTCAGCCTCCTCTCTGAACAAACAGGGGGCGTCATGCAGAGTAATTATTTTTACTATATTATTTACCATAAATACAACAAAAGATAAGCAGGTTGGACCCAGCACTGAGTGTCTGGGTTGTAACCAGAGGTTGTAATATTAAATACATAATATGATATTGGGGGTCATGCAGAGTAATTATTATAATGATATTATATATGATATATGATATGGCAAATTCAAAGAGAGTTTAAAGAAAATATTCCAACAAGAAGAAAATCATGAATAAATATCCACAGAGCTTTCTGGATTATTAAAGTAGTTTTATTGTTTTTTTGGTCACATAGTAAACAATGTGTGATACAACAATTTTACAACAACGTATCATGATATAGGAACGGCCATTTACTAACAAATAGACAAACGTGCATAATGCACAAAACGTATAAGATAAAGACAAAAAGCTCAATATTTCTTCACAAAACGAAGCACAATTCTTAATAAATGAGAAAAATCCTTAACTATGAAATCAATTAACTTTTATGTAATAAACACAATTCCTGATTTCAACTCAATCGCAATATTTGGAACAGAGGAAATCTTTAAAGTCCAATCTTAATTAAATGTCTTAGTTACAAATATTGAGGCAAACTGTAATGATATAGTACAAGGTTATTAAAAATATGTATTGTAAAAATAAGCCACATTCTTTACAGCAAAATGAAGCAACGTTCTTAATAAATGAGAACAATGCGTAACTATGACAATGATTGAATCTTATGAAATGTTCATGGCAATCATTACTAACTTCAAGCTCAACAGCTGATTACCACACGGAGCAGAATACTTGTAAACTAGGAGGATGCTTTAATTACTAAATCAGGCAAAAGTCTTATGGATTTAAGGAAAATGGCAAATACAAAAATGGGCAGAATTCTTAAAAAGCCCCCACAAACAATCCCAATCACATGATATCAAAATGAATTACAACTCATTAATAAAACAAATCCTTAACGATATAATACGCGCAAATCTCAATTAAAAACTAAGCACAGCCAATAGGACATCATTTAATATAAAAAACATTTTTTTTATCAAATTACAACAATTTTCTTCAAAGTAAAACTTAGCAAAATTCTTGTGAAATAAAAAATTGTTCTTGATTTTAAAAATATGCTAATGTTAAGCTACATTTTGGGCTAAACTTCTCACAACAACAAACAACATGTCAACAACAAGGGTACGCTAAAGTGCAGCTCTTCATTCGTGTGAAAAACATCAGGTTTTATTAAACTGAGCTTTGAATGCTTGTTGGATTTAAAAAAGAAATACAAAACACCAACTCTCGATGTGCTCAAATCCACCAGTAGGTGGCGCTGTAGCACCTTTCTCCTGTTCTCTCTGGACTCATTGGCATCAGGTATTGCAATGCAGATTTCAGAGGACATTTGACTAGTTTTATTAACCCTTTAAACCCTGAGCCTGTTTTTCAGGTCTCAGGCTCCAAAATGACATTCCCAGAACAAATGACCTTATCTTCTAAAAGGGTTAAATTAATAATCTTTTTTCTCAAAGTAACGATAAACCTGTGAGTTGGATGTAGAAGAGTCAGAATCAATATAGATGTTTTTATTTTAAAGTAAATTCAGAATGAACACAGTAAAACAATCTAAATTATTGTGTCCATCCAAAAAAAACAATGACTTATAGTGAAACCTAACCTTGGATGATGGGATAGACTAAAAGCTTTATGAATTCAAACTACAACATATAATAAGTACCCTGTATCAAGATTGATGCAAAACAAGTGACATTTTACCTTTTTAGAGAGATTTAGTAAAAAGAAAAACACTTCTGGGGTCATTTGGGTGGATTTGACATATCACATATCACAAATGTGTGAGTTGTTGTTAAAGACTACGTCTTCAGAAGGAACCAATGGGCTTGGAGCTGACAGGAAGTCACAAAAGACATATTGATGGTGTGTGTGTGTGTGTGTGTGTGTGTGTGTGTGTGTGTGTGTGTGTGTGTGTTGTGTGGTGTGGTGTGTGTGTGTGTGTGTGTGTGTGTGTGTGTGTGTGTGTGGTGTGTGTGTGTGTGTGTGTGTGTGTGTGTGTGTGTGTGTGTGTTGTGTGTGTGTGTGTGTGTGTGTGTGTGTGTGTGTGTAACAACCCCCATTAGCACCATTCAGACACCGCTAATGACAACAATAGCTCCCTAACAGGAGGGGGGGGTGTTACAGAGGAATGTGTGTGTGTGTGTGTGTGGTATTTTCAAGTTGAGAACAACGAAAATAGGCTATATTTTTATCTTTATACATATATCTTATCTCCCGGAGCTCCTTCCTCTTCTGCAGGAAAATCCAGGTTATAATAAACCAGCTCATTGTCCTCCTGTCGGCTCGGCCTCCGCCCCCTGGTGGCCTGGAGAGACATGACAGCACACAGTGAGACTTCCTGCATCACTCCTGTTCAATAACACACACTATTTCATTCAGTCAGTGGAACAACAACATGTTTCAGTTCCTCATCATTCAGTCAGTGGAACAACAACAACATGTTTCAGTCCCTCATCATTCAGTCAGTGGAACAAACAACATGTTTCAGTCCCTCATCATTCAGTCAGTGGAACAACAACAACATGTTTCAGTTCCTCATCATTCAGTCAGTGGAACAACAACAACATGTTTCAGTCCCTCATCATTCAGTCAGTGGAACAACAACAACATGTTTCAGTTCCTCATCATTCAGTCAGTGGAACAACAACATGTTTCAGTCCTCATCATTCAGTCAGTGGAACAACAACATGTTTCAGTCCTCATCATTCAGTCAGTGGAACAACAACAACATGTTTCAGTTCCTCATCATTCAGTCAGTGGAACAACAACATGTTTCAGTTCCTCATCATTCAGTCAGTGGAACAACAACATGTTTCAGTTCCTCATCATTCAGTCAGTGGAACAACAACAACATGTTTCAGTCCCTCATCATTCAGTCAGTGGAACAACAACAACATGTTTCAGTCCCTCATCATTCAGTCAGTGGAACAACAACAACATGTTTCAGTCCCTCATCATTCAGTCAGTGGAACAACAACAACATGTTTCAGTCCCTCATCATTCAGTCAGTGGAACAACAACAACATGTTTCAGTCCCTCATCATTCAGTCAGTGGAACAACAACAACATGTTTCAGTCCCTCATCATTCAGTCAGTGGAACAACAACAACATGTTTCAGTCCCTCATCATTCAGTCAGTGGAACAACAACAATGTTTCAGTCCCTCATCATTCAGTCAGTGGAACAACAACAACATGTTTCAGTCCCTCATCATTCAGTCAGTGGAACAACAACAACATGTTTCAGTCCCTCATCATTCAGTCAGTGGAACAACAACATGTTTCAGTCCCTCATCATTCAGTCAGTGGAACAACAACATGTTTCAGTCCCTCATCATTCAGTCAGTGGAACAACAACAACATGTTTCAGTCCCTCATCATTCAGTCAGTGGAACAACAACATGTTTCAGTCCCTCATCATTCAGTCAGTGGAACAACAACAACATGTTTCAGTCCCTCATCATTCAGTCAGTGGAACAACAACAACATGTTTCAGTCCCTCATCATTCAGTCAGTGGAACAACAACAACATGTTTCAGTCCCTCATCATTCAGTCAGTGGAACAACAACAACATGTTTCAGTCCCTCATCATTCAGTCAGTGGAACAACAACAACATGTTTCAGTCCCTCATCATTCAGTCAGTGGAACAACAACATGTTTCAGTCCCTCATCATTCAGTCAGTGGAACAACACAACATGTTTCAGTCCCTCATCATTCAGTCAGTGGAACAACAACATGTTTCAGTCCCTCATCATTCAGTCAGTGGAACAACAACAACATGTTTCAGTCCCTCATCATTCAGTCAGTGGAACAACAACATGTTTCAGTCCCTCATCATTCAGTCAGTGGAACAACAACATGTTTCAGTCCCTCATCATTCAGTCAGTGGAACAACAACAACATGTTTCAGTCCCTCATCATTCAGTCAGTGGAACAACAACATGTTTCAGTACCTCATCATTCAGTCAGTGGAACAACAACAACATGTTTCAGTCCCTCATCATTCAGTCAGTGGAACAACAACAACATGTTTCAGTCCTCATCATTCAGTCAGTGGAACAACAACATGTTTCAGTCCCTCATCATTCAGTCAGTGGAACAACAAAACATGTTTCAGTCCTCATCATTCAGTCAGTGGAACAACAACATGTTTCAGTCCCTCATCATTCAGTCAGTGGAACAACAACATGTTTCAGTCCCTCATCATTCAGTCAGTGGAACAACAACATGTTTCAGTCCCTCATCATTCAGTCAGTGGAACAACAACATGTTTCAGTCCCTCATCATTCAGTCAGTGGAACAACAACAACATGTTTCAGTTCCTCATCATTCAGTCAGTGGAACAACAACAACATGTTTCAGTCCCTCATCATTCAGTCAGTGGAACAACAACAACATGTTTCAGTCCCTCATCATTCAGTCAGTGGAACAACAACAACATGTTTCAGTCCCTCATCATTCAGTCAGTGGAACAACAACAACATGTTTCAGTCCCTCATCATTCAGTCAGTGGAACAACAACAACATGTTTCAGTCCCTCATCATTCAGTCAGTGGAACAACAACAACATGTTTCAGTCCCTCATCATTCAGTCAGTGGAAACAACAACATGTTTCAGTCCCTCATCATTCAGTCAGTGGAACAACAAACATGTTTCAGTCCCTCATCATTCAGTCAGTGGAACAACAACAACATGTTTCAGTCCCTCATCATTCAGTCAGTGGAACAACAACATGTTTCAGTCCCTCATCATTCAGTCAGTGGAACAACAACATGTTTCAGTCCCTCATCATTCAGTCAGTGGAACAACAACAACATGTTTCAGTCCCTCATCATTCAGTCAGTGGAACAACAACATGTTTCAGTCCCTCATCATTCAGTCAGTGGAACAACAACAACATGTTTCAGTCCCTCATCATTCAGTCAGTGGAACAACAACAACATGTTTCAGTCCCTCATCATTCAGTCAGTGGAACAACAACAACATGTTTCAGTCCCTCATCATTCAGTCAGTGGAACAACAACAACATGTTTCAGTCCCTCATCATTCAGTCAGTGGAACAACAACATGTTTCAGTCCCTCATCATTCAGTCAGTGGAACAACAACATGTTTCAGTCCCTCATCATTCAGTCAGTGGAACAACAACAACATGTTTCAGTCCTCATCATTCAGTCAGTGGAACAACAACATGTTTCAGTACCTCATCATTCAGTCAGTGGAACAACAACATGTTTCAGTCCCTCATCATTCAGTCAGTGGAACAACAACAACATGTTTCAGTTCCTCATCATTCAGTCAGTGGAACAACAACATGTTTCAGTCCCTCATCATTCAGTCAGTGGAACAACAACATGTTTCAGTCCTCATCATTCAGTCAGTGGAACAACAACAACATGTTTCAGTTCCTCATCATTCAGTCAGTGGAACAACAACATGTTTCAGTCCCTCATCATTCAGTCAGTGGAACAACAACATGTTTCAGTTCCTCATCATTCAGTCAGTGGAACAACAACATGTTTCAGTCCTCATCATTCAGTCAGTGGAACAACAACATGTTTCAGTCCCTCATCATTCAGTCAGTGGAACAACAACATGTTTCAGTTCCTCATCATTCAGTCAGTGGAACAACAACATGTTTCAGTCCCTCATCATTCAGTCAGTGGAACAACAACATGTTTCAGTCCCTCATCATTCAGTCAGTGGAACAACAACAACATGTTTCAGTCCCTCATCATTCAGTCAGTGGAACAACAACAACATGTTTCAGTCCCTCATCATTCAGTCAGTGGAACAACAACATTTTCAGTCCCTCATCATTCAGTCAGTGGAACAACAACATGTTTCAGTCCCTCATCATTCAGTCAGTGGAACAACAACATGTTTCAGTCCCTCATCATTCAGTCAGTGGAACAACAACATTTTCAGTCCCTCATCATTCAGTCAGTGGAACAACAACAACATGTTTCAGTCCCTCATCATTCAGTCAGTGGAACAACAACAACATGTTTCAGTCCCTCATCATTCAGTCAGTGGAACAACAACAACATGTTTCAGTTCCTCATCATTCAGTCAGTGGAACAACAACATGTTTCAGTCCCTCATCATTCAGTCAGTGGAACAACAACAACATGTTTCAGTCCCTCATCATTCAGTCAGTGGAACAACAACATGTTTCAGTCCCTCATCATTCAGTCAGTGGAACAACAACATGTTTCAGTTCCTCATCATTCAGTCAGTGGAACAACAACAACATGTTTCAGTACCTCATCATTCAGTCAGTGGAACAACAACATGTTTCAGTTCCTCATCATTCAGTCAGTGGAACAACAACAACATGTTTCAGTCCCTCATCATTCAGTCAGTGGAACAACAACATGTTTCAGTCCCTCATCATTCAGTCAGTGGAACAACAACATGTTTCAGTTCCTCATCATTCAGTCAGTGGAACAACAACATGTTTCAGTCCCTCATCATTCAGTCAGTGGAACAACAACAACATGTTTCAGCCCCTCATCATTCAGTCAGTGGAACAACAACATGTTTCAGCCCCTCATCATTCAGTCAGTGGAACAACAACATGTTTCAGTCCCTCATCATTCAGTCAGTGGAACAACAACATGTTTCAGCCCCTCATCATTCAGTCAGTGGAACAACAACATGTTTCAGTTCCTCATCATTCAGTCAGTGGAACAACAACATGTTTCAGTCCCTCATCATTCAGTCAGTGGAACAACAACAACATGTTTCAGCCCCTCATCATTCAGTCAGTGGAACAACAACATGTTTCAGCCCCTCATCATTCAGTCAGTGGAACAACAACATGTTTCAGTTCCTCATCATTCAGTCAGTGGAACAACAACATGTTTCAGTCCCTCATCATTCAGTCAGTGGAACAACAACAACATGTTTCAGTCCCTCATCATTCAGTCAGTGGAACAACAACATGTTTCAGCCCTCATCATTCAGTCAGTGGAACAACAACAACAACATGTTTCAGCCCCTCATCATTCAGTCAGTGGAACAACAACAACATCTTTCAGTCCCTCATCATTCAGTCAGTGGAACAACAACAACATGTTTCAGTCCCTCATCATTCAGTCAGTGGAACAACAACAACATGTTTCAGTCCCTCATCATTCAGTCAGTGGAACAACAACATGTTTCAGTCCCTCATCATTCAGTCAGTGGAACAACAACAACATGTTTCAGTCCCTCATCATTCAGTCAGTGGAACAACAACATGTTTCAGTCCCTCATCATTCAGTCAGTGGAACAACAACAACATGTTTCAGTCCCTCATCATTCAGTCAGTGGAACAACAACAACATGTTTCAGTCCCTCATCATTCAGTCAGTGGAACAACAACATGTTTCAGTCCCTCATCATTCAGTCAGTGGAACAACAACATGTTTCAGTCCCTCATCATTCAGTCAGTGGAACAACAACATGTTTCAGTCCCTCATCATTCAGTCAGTGGAACAACAACAACAACATGTTTCAGTCCCTCATCATTCAGTCAGTGGAACAACAACAACATGTTTCAGTCCCTCATCATTCAGTCAGTGGAACAACAACATGTTTCAGTACCTCATCATTCAGTCAGTGGAACAACAACAACATGTTTCAGTACCTCATCATTCAGTCAGTGGAACAACAACATGTTTCAGTCCCTCATCATTCAGTCAGTGGAACAACAACATGTTTCAGTCCCTCATCATTCAGTCAGTGGAACAACAACATGTTTCAGTTCCTCATCATTCAGTCAGTGGAACAACAACATGTTTCAGTCCCTCATCATTCAGTCAGTGGAACAACAACAACATGTTTCAGTCCCTCATCATTCAGTCAGTGGAACAACAACATGTTTCCGTACCTTGCAGTAGAAGTAAAGGCTGACGGTCACCAGCAGCAGCAGCAGCAGAACCAGCGGCAGGACGACGGCTCGGAGATGAAAGGTTCTGGATCTGATGGAACACATGGACAGCATCCCATCAAGAGTCAGCAAACACTCTGTAGAGACCTGAACCCTACACATGGAGTCATTTATAATACATAGCTGTATTAGATGCATTAAACTGATAGTACTCATGTTGATACTCCAATATAAACTAGAACTGATTAGACAATCAACCGGTTGGTGTGGACACGGCGAGACGGAAGATAAAATAAAAAAGATGTCAAGGAATAATAAGTTGTCAGGAGTCTGGTGAACTAGACATTTTGTGGCAGCTAAAGCGTCATCTTCATCTTCAAACACTTGGGAAGAAAAACACAAAGAAGTCTTCCAAAGAGTCCCCTCTCTCAGCTGGTCCTGACACTCAGTTCACAAACTGGCTCAAACTGTGATCAGGACCAGGCTGAGCCCACAACTATTAGAGTCAACCAAATTAAAACAAAACCCACTGGGCTATATAAATAAACATTGATTGATTGAGTACACTGTGGCAGCCTACCTGAGCACGGTGACTGATGTTAAACACAGCACAATTTGACGAAGTACAGACTGCGTGCTCACAGCCTGGCCATAGAAACAGGCAGGTAAAGAGAGAGACAGAGATTATTATTATTTTTTTTTTTTAAAACCACTTTTATTCACAAAGCAAATAACCAAACAGACACCACTGGAGGTCCCCACCCCTCTTAGTCAGCGGAGGCTGTAGAGCGCTCTCCACTCAGGCCTCTGAGCCTCCATCACTCGCTCCTGGAGTCTGCTCTGATTCAGCACCTTTGTCACCAAATAATAAATGTTTTGTTGGACATGGTGCTAAACTTAAAATCAGTAAAATTGTCCAACTTTAACAAAAAACCCTCACAACTGAGATCAGGAAAACATTGCATCTCTGGAAAGAGTCATTGTCATTTGGAGACTTCAGTCCGTTACAGTGAGCAGCAATCAGCGCCAGCTCTGACTGGCTGAGCTGCTGCTTCCAGCTCTGACTGGCTGAGCTGCTGCTTCCAGCTCTGACTGGCTGAGCTGCTGCTTCCAGCTCTGATTGGCTCAGCTGCTGCTTCCAGCTCTGACTGGCTGAGCTGCTGTCTCCAGCTCTGACTGGCTGAGCTGCTGCTTCCAGCTCTGATTGGCTGAGCTGCTGTTTCCAGCTCTGACTGGCTGAGCTGCTGTCTCCAGCTCTGACTGGCTGAGCTGCTGCTTCCAGCTCTGACTGGCTGAGCTGCTGTCTCCAGCTCTGACTGGCTGAGCTGCTGCTTCCAGCTCTGACTGGCTGAGCTGCTGCTTCCAGCTCTGACTGGCTGAGCTGCTGCTTCCAGCTCTGACTGGCTGAGCTGCTGTTTCCAGCTCTGACTGGCTGAGCTGCTGTCTCCAGCTCTGCAGCAGGAGGCTGACCACCCGGACTGACCTGAGGCTCAGACGTGAGGCCAGGCCTGCAGCGTTGTCCAGACGGGCGCCACACACCTCCACCACCTTGCCCAGCGTGAGGGTCCTCTCCTCACAGAGTCTCTGTTGTAGAGAAGGCCCTACTCCACACACAAACCGAGATCCACGGACCACCGGCTCTCTGAGGAGCCAGAACAGTGTGCCACAGCACTCTGGTCTCTCTTTTCTGAGTAGTCCCCACACCTTGAAGAGACCTCCATAGAACCCCGAGAGATTGTTCAGGCGTAATCCTTTCAGGTCCATTAGGAACAGCGACTCAGCCAGACCCAGCCCACCACAGCGCTCCAATAAGGCCCGAGCTACGGGTCTCCAGACCAGGTCAGCAGGTCCAGTCAGGAACCTCTGGACGAACCGGAGCCTGAAGGCCGCCCCTCTGCTTGCCAGGTGAACCAGGCCATGTCCCCTCTCCTCCTTTGGCAGGAACAGGACGCTCTGAGGGACCCAGTGCATGCGGTCCCAGAAGAAGTCCACCATGAGAGCCTGCACCCTGGACAGCAGGTTTACGGGTGGGTCGGTGCATGCCAGCCGGTGAGCCAGCATGGAGGAAACGAGGTTGTTTAAAATAAGGATACGCCCTTTAAAAGAAAGTTTGGGAAGGATCCACTTCTTTAACCGGCCTTCCACTTTCTCTATAAGCCCGTCCCAGTTTTTCAAACAAAACGTGTCATCACCAAGATAAATACCCAGGTACTTTAACCCTGCCCTACCAAGGCCCCTAGGTAACCTGTCTTGACTCCTCTCTGAGCTTCAAAAGGAGCACACAAACTACCGTTTATCTTCAGTACACTCTCAATGTCCCCGTACAAGACCTGGATCTTGGCTATGAGACCAGAGCTGAACCCAAAAGCTTCCAGCGTCTGCCACAAGTACTGGTGCTCATCTCGGTCAAAAGCCTTTTCCTGGTCTAGAGAAATCAGACCAAGCTCACAGCCCAATGAACCGGAGAGGTCCAGAAAATCTGGAGTCAGAGTCACGTTGTCAGTTATCAACCTGCTGGGTACACAGTATGTCTGGTCTACGGTGAACGACATGCTCCATCACTTTCCTCAGCCTCGTCGCTAACACTTTGGAAAGCAGCTTGTAGTCGGTACAGAGTAGAGACACAGGACGCCAGTTCTTAATCTCCTGCAGGTCTCCTTTCTTAGGGAGGAGAGTGAGCACAGCTCTCCTGCAACTCAGAGGCAACCTCCCGTTACTTAGACTGTCTCTGAGCACACTCAGCAGGTCGTCACCTATAACTGGCCAGAGAGCCTTATAGAAGTCTGCAGGCAGGCCGTCTATGCCAGGAGCCTTCCCACTCTGCATGCTCTGCAGGGCCTCCTGCAGCTCCTGGGCAGAGAGCTCCGCCTCCAGCTCAGCATGGTCCTCCTCAGGGACGTTAGGAAGGCCCTCGTAGAACGACTGCGCCACCTCTGGCTCGGCCTGGAACTCTGTTCTGTAGAGCTCTTTGTAGAACTCCACAGCACACTGAGGAGGCGGACTCCTGAATAGGGTTGGGTATCGTTTGAATTTCCACGATTCTGATTCCGATTCCGATTCTACTTTTCGATTCCGGTTCTTAACGGTTCTCAATTCCGGTTCTTTGAGGGGCAGGGTAAAAAAAATGATACACGCTTCTTCCACCAAAAAAATTACATTTATTCGAGAAACTTTTACACAGGTTAGTTTACAGTAATATTCACATGAATCAGTCTGTTTATATTCACTGCTATGTAACTGTAACCTGAACCACTGAAGCTACAACAGTCCAACTTTTAAAGAACAGTTCTTGTTGAGAAAAACAAGCAGATCTGCCTCTCAGGCAAACCTGGAAGAAATGTTTGAACATTTTAAAGCAAAATGCTTCAATCTGCTGCACTTTAAGCAGAATGACTAGAGACTAGATCTAGGGGGTACAACTCTATATACCCATATGAAAAAGATCGGTTTACATTTTAATAATTAAATAAGTATGTGAGCATAACCAATAACCCATAGCCAATAACAAATTCATGTAACGTATTTTATTTTTGTTGTTCATTCAGATCTTATTTTACTATTTTATTTATGCATATGTTTTTATCTCTCCAGTTTAAAACGATATGTCTGGTTTACTGTCCTATAGTTTACATTGGAATGATTTCAAACCTGTTTTATCCCAATCATTATAAAGGAGTGCCTTGGAAATATGTGTTTACATAAATTGTGATCAAAACGTTTGAGACCCACTGAGATAACTTAGACTAAAGTGAACTATCTAAACACTCAGAGTCCTTTACCTCACTGAGCTGTAGTTATCAGCCTCAGTCTGACTGGAGAGGACTCTCCCTCCACATCATTGGAGAAACATCTTCTTCTTCCGTTAGAGCAGCTAGCACCAGATGCTAATAACAACAGCGCGTACCGGTGCACCCTCCCTTTCTCCCTCGCTCACTCCCACGCTCACTCGCACTTTGGCTGTGTGCCCATTTTCATCACTTGCAGCGCCCATCGTACAGGGCAAATGAAACGTGTAACCGGGGTGAAAAGGTGTTACATTTACTTAATTATGAATGTTGTTACATCAAGGCCGAAAATTAGGATGAGCACCAACGGTCAAAACATTTGTTTTCCCTCCCAGAGCTGTCAGCGCAGCGCCTCCACAGATCTGGCGCCCTAGCGAACATGGTTACGCTGTAGGAAGTGTAGGTACAACGCTACATTTCCCGCCCCGCCGCAGTCATACAGTAGGCTACGGAGAGCGGCGAGAAACATTTCCTCAGGCATCGAAAAGCGGAACCGAAATTCACATTTCTAAATGATGCCGTTGGAATCGAAATGTTGGAACCGGTTCTCGGTACCCAACCCTACTCCTGAAGCAGCTGCCCAGCATTGGATCGAGTGCATCAGCCTCCTCTGACCATTCTTACGCTCCAGACCAAAGAACAAGTGAGAGGGAGCATCCATCTTCACGATGTTCTGAAACCGGGATCTGAGCAGAGCACCCTGAGCAGAAAACCCCAGCAGGTAAGACAGAGCTGAGCTTTTACTTTTGAAAACTTCAACATGTTCTCGCTCTCCTGTGGAGTCTGCCAATCCCTGCAGCTCCACCACTTCTCTCTCCAGAGCTCTCAGAGATCTAGCCATGTCCTTTGTGACATTGAAAGTGTACTGCAGGCAAAGCTGCTTGATCGTCACTTTACCTACATCCCACCACTGCTGAGAGAATTGTACTCACTCTTAGATAAACGGTAGTTTTCCCAAAATAATTTAAAAACATTTTTAAAATGGTTGTCGGCCAACAGAGAAGAATTAAAGTGCCAATACGCACTATTACACTTAACATGATTAATAAAAAGTGAGACTTGTACGAGGGAATGGTCAGAGATTCCCACTGGACTGATGGAGCAGCTTCTGCTCACATTAATGTGATGGTTAAAAACATAGACCCGATCCAGCCAGAGACAACAGGTTATCCCTAGAGTGCACCCACGTGTGCTGCCGCTGGCCCGGGTGGAAGTGCCTCCAAACATCACACAGCTCAAAGCTTTCTGTTAATCTTATTAAGGCACTCTTCGAGGCAGCATGCGGTTCCTGGTGGTTCCTATCCAGCACAGGGTCCTCTGTGCAGCGCGAGCGCGGACACCACGGGCGCGTCACCCACCCTCTCCGGGCAAGCGCGGATCAGGTGTCCTGCCGCTCCACAACCATAACATCTCAAAATGTCAGACGTAACATGGACAGTATACACAAAATCATCAATTTTAAACTTGAGAGCCAGATTAAGTTCCCCTTCATCCTTCTTCAGGACCATAAGCACCTGTCTCCTAAAAGACACAACGTGCTTGTAGGGTGAACAGATGTCCCGCTTTGCGCGGGACTGCACAGCATTTTCACGACTTTTGGTGCGTCCCGCAAATTGAGACATTTCATTTTGATTGGCTAAAACGCTTTTCTAAAATCAGATTTATCCAATGGCTGTTGAGAAAGCAGGGAAGGCTATCATCACGGGGGTGTGTTTGCTGTCAATCAAACTGTAACACACGCCGGGTGCTGGTCAAGTGTTAATCAATGAGAGTAACTCACTCACACTCACACACACACCACCCCCCGCTCTAGCACGGAGCTTGAACCGGAGTTGCGTTGGTGTGAATGAGGTATAACAAAGAGACATATGACCTGATGTATTTGAGTTTGACACCCCTGTCATAGATGATATCACTGTTGGGCTTACCTGAACAGGTGAGATTAATGATGTGGTTCGAGGAACTTGCTGTTGCACACTCCCTCAGATCAGATCCAGGCTGAGCACAGGCAGAGCTGATCCCCCACACAGGTCTCTTTGAGGACTCCTCTCTCTCTCCCACAGAAACAGCAGAGCCACAGTCGAGCTCTCTGCAGAAAACACCTGCTTCCTTCAGGGTCCAGAGAGAGGAAGGGTTAGAGACCAATGGTCTCCATTCTCCCTGAAGCTTCAGCTCCAGAGCTCCTGCACAGCGTCTCTCGCCTTCCACCAGTCTGACCGGCTCTGCAGAGAAACAAGAGAGAGATCAGAGAGAGAATAAAGAGAGTTTGATGAGAACAGAATGAACCAATCACAGCTCCTCTCTACCTGAGCAGGTGAGGCTAACAGCTGTGCCAGGTGAGCAGGTGTTTCTCTCTGAGGCTGAGCTACAGTCCAGGAGAGCAGACTCATGGCCTCCACACTGGAACTCTTTGGTCCCCATTGGAGCCTCCCCTTCTCCATAGAGCGCCCCCTGGAGGACTGAAGGAGCCCCACAGCCCAGCTGCCTGCAGACCACCTGAGCATCCTGCTGGTCAAAGTCAGCCTCACACACTGAGGACCAGGACGGGTTAGTCTGGTCAGACCTCACCTCCAGTCTGCCTGAGCACAGACCGGTCCCATTCACCAGCCTGACAGAGTCTGCAGAGGACAGAAGATCAAACAGAGAGAGGTCAAAGACACAGAATAAAAGAGATTAAACTATATTTCAGATTCAAACTGGACTCAGTTCCAACATGAGTTCATGATGAACAACAGAACACTTCTTGATATCAGCACAGACTGCAGGTACCCTCACATCTACATCTAATACCCTCTGATGCTGCGTTCACACCGGACCTGCGAAGATCCGCATCGCTCTAGTTGCTCGAGGCGCGCCTCACACTTTGAAAACCGCTGATTTAAACTTTAACGGACATGTTGACCGGCGAAAACAAATGTTAACGGAAACTCTGCCGCACGGTTCCCTCGTCCCTTGGATGAGGCGGAGAGGTGGGTGTTTTACATCTGCTGGTGGACTACCGGAGAGAATTACAGCAGGAGAACACGCCGTCCACCGCGGAGAATAAACAGAAGGGCAACCATGTCAACCATGCTCCGGGGTCTTCTTCGCTGCTTTTGATGTATTTTGTGGCGGCAGCAGCGCCACTTACAGGCCTGGCATATGTACTCAACGTTTCCAGCATTGCCAGCGGTCGCGTGTGAACGGACACGTTAATGAATCGAATGCGTGTGAACGGAATACTTTTTTGAAAACGCATACGGTGCGTAAACGCAATCATTCCCGTGTAAATGGGGTCTGAATAGTAGAAAAGCGGCTGGCCCTGACAATGTCTCCCCCTCCACCCTGAAGCTCTGTGCTGATCAGCTGTCTCCTGTGTTTACTGACATCCTTAACACCTCACTGGAGACATGCCACGTCCCAGCATGCTTCAAAACCTCCACCATCATCCCGGCTGTGCTGCAGGACAAGCTCTCCCAGCTGCACGTGCCCGACTCCACCTGCAGGTGGATCACAGACTTCCTGTCTGACAGGAAGCAGCACGTGAGGCTGGGGAAACACGTCTCTGACCCCCGGACCATCAGCACCGGTTCCCCTCAAGGCTGCGTTCTTTCCCCTCTGCTCTTCTCCCTGTACACCAACAGCTGCACCTCCAGGCACCAGTCTGTCACGCTCCTGAAGTTCAGACGACACCACCCTCATCGGACTCTGGGGGGGGGGGGGGTCTGCCTACAGGTGGGAGATGGTCACCTGGTGACCTGGTGTGGGGAAAACCACCTGGAGCTCAACGCTCTCAAGACAGTGGAGATGGTCGTGGACTTCACGAAGAACGCAGCCCCACCTGCACCCATCACTCTGTGTGGCCCCCCGTCACTCTGTGTGGCCCCCCGTCACTCTGTGTGACCCCCCGTCACTCTGTGTGGCCCCCCGTCACTCTGTGTGGCCCCCGTCACTCTGTGTGACCCCCCGTCACTCTGTGTGGCCCCCCCGTCACTCTGTGTGGCCCCCGTCACTCTGTGTGACCCCCCGTCACTCTGTGTGGCCCCCCCGTCACTCTGTGTTACTCCCCGTCACTCTGTGTGACCCCCCGTCACTCTGTGTGGCCCCCCCGTCACTCTGTGTTACTCCCCGTCACTCTGTGTGGCCCCCCCGTCACTCTGTGTGACCTCCCGTCACTCTGTGTGGCCCCCCCGTCACTCTGTGTTACTCCCCGTCACTCTGTGTGACCCCCCGTCACTCTGTGTGGCCCCCCCGTCACTCTGTGTTACTCCCCGTCACTCTGTGTGGCCCCCCCGTCACTCTGTGTGACCCCCCGTCACTCTGTGTGGCCCCCCCGTCACTCTGTGTTACTCCCCGTCACTCTGTGTGACTCCCCAGTAACTGCTGTGGAGTCTTTCCGCTTCCTGGGCACCATCATCGCCCAGGACCTCAAATGGGAGCAGAACATCTGCTCCCTCATCAAAAGAAGCCGAGGATGTTCTTCCTGAAGAGACTCAACCTGCCAACGACGACGATGGTGAACTTCTACACCTCCATCATGGAGTCCTTCCTCACCTCCTCCATCCTCACCTCCTCCATCACCCTCTGACCCGCTGCAGCCACAGCCAAGGATAAGGGCCGGCTGCAGCGGGTCATCCGCTCTGCAGAGAAGGTGATCGGCTGCAGTCTGCCATCCCTCCACGACCCTGAGGCGGGAAGATAGAGGCCGACCCCTCCCCCCCTGGACACAAACTGTTCACCCCCCTCCCCTCTGGCAGGAGGCTCCATCAGGACCAGAACCTCGCTCCTTCTGGACCAGAACCTCTCTCCATCGGGACCAGAACCTCTTCCATCGGGACCAGAACCTCTCTCCATCAGGACCAGAACCTCTCTCCATCGGGACCAGAACCTCTCTCCATCAGGACCAGAACCTCTCTCCATCGGGACCAGAACTTCAACCTCTCTCCATCAGGACCATAACCTCTCTCCATCGGGACCAGAACCTCTCTCCATCAGGACCAGAACCTCTCTCCATCGGGACCAGAACTTCAACCTCTCTCCATCGGGACCAGAACCTCTCTCCATCGGGACCAAAACCTCTCTCCATCTGGACCAGAACCTCTCTCCATCGGGACCAGAACCTCTCTCCATCGGGACCAGAACCTCTCTCCATCAGGACCAGAACTTCAACCTCTCTCCATCGGGACCAGAACCTCTCTCCATCGAGACCAAAACCTCTCTCCATCTGGACCAGAACCTCTCTCCATCGGGACCAGAACCTCTCTCCATCTGGACCAGAACCTCTCTCCATCGGGACCAGAACCTCTCTCCATCAGGACCAGAACTTCAACCTCTCTCCATCGGGACCAGAACCTCTCTCCATCGAGACCAAAACCTCTCTCCATCTGGACCAGAACCTCTCTCCATCGGGACCAGAACCTCTCTCCATCGGGACCAGAACCTCTCTCCATCGGGACCAGAACCTCTCCATCAGGACCAGAACCTCTCTCCATCGGGACCAGAACTTCAACCTCTCTCCATCGGGACCAGAAACTCTCTCCATCGGGACCAAAACCTCTCTCCATCGGGACCAAAACCTCTCTCCATCGGGACCAGAACCTCTCTCCATCGGGACCAAAACCTCTCTCCATCTGGACCAGAACCTCTCTCCATCGGGACCAAAACCTCTCTCCATCTGGACCAGAACCTCTCTCCATCAGGACCAGAACCTCTCTCCATCGGGACCAAAACCTCTCTCCATCGGGACCAAAACCTCTCTCCATCAGGACCAGAACCTCTCTCCATCTGGACCATAACCTCTCTCCATCGGGACCAAAACCTCTCTCCATCTGGACCAGAACCTCTCTCCATCGGGACCAAAACCTCTCTCCATCAGGACCAGAACCTCTCTCCATCGGGACCAGAACCTCTCTCCATCGGGACCAAAACCTCTCTCCATCTGGACCAGAACCTCTCTCCATCGGGACCAAAACCTCTCTCCATCTGGACCAGAACCTCTCTCCATCAGGACCAGAACCTCTCTCCATCGGGACCAAAACCTCTCTCCATCAGGACCAGAACCTCTCTCCATCTGGACCAGAACCTCTCTCCATCGGGACCAAAACCTCTCTCCATCTGGACCAGAACCTCTCTCCATCGGGACCAAAACCTCTCTCCATCAGGACCAGAACCTCTCTCCATCTGGACCAGAACCTCTCTCCATCAGGACCAGAACCTCTCTCCATCGGGACCAAAACCTCTCTCCATCAGGACCAGAACCTCTCTCCATCTGGACCAGAACCTCTCTCCATCGGGACCAAAACCTCTCTCCATCAGGACCAGAACGTCTCTCCATCTGGACCAGAACCTCTCTCCATCAGGACCAGAACCTCTCTCCATCGGGACCAAAACCTCTCTCCATCAGGACCAGAACCTCTCTCCATCTGGACCAGAACCTCTCTCCATCGGGACCAAAACCTCTCTCCATCTGGACCAGAACCTCTCTCCATCGGGACCAAAACCTCTCTCCATCAGGACCAGAACCTCTCTCCATCTGGACCAGAACCTCTCTCCATCAGGACCAGAACCTCTCTCCATCGGGACCAAAACCTCTCTCCATCAGGACCAGAACCTCTCTCCATCTGGACCAGAACCTCTCTCCATCGGGACCAAAACCTCTCTCCATCAGGACCAGAACGTCTCTCCATCTGGACCAGAACCTCTCTCCATCAGGACCAGAACCTCTCTCCATCTGGACCAGAACCTCTCTCCATCAGGACCAGAACCTCTCGCCACCTGAACAGTTTCTTCCCCTCCGCTACCGGCCTCTTAAACAAGGCCCGCCCCCCCACTGACACTTTACCTCTGCCACAACGTAGACTCTATGCATCACATGAATGCACACAATGTTCCCACTCCAAGATGCACATATGTCATATTTCTTGTTTCATATTTGATTTCCTATAATTCATTCATAGCATTCTATTTCCATGTAAATTACTGCTTTATTTTATTGCTATTTAACTGTATTTTATTACGGTGTCCTTAAATATTTTTTATTTGATATTACATTTCTTGTTTTATATTTTATGGATGCTCCATGACATCAAGTGAAATTCCTCGTATGTGTGAACCTACCTGGCAATAAACCTGATCCTGAATACATGTGTTCACCTCAGTTAGCTTGATGTTCTGCTCACATTCTAATTTAAAACTATCATCGATGCCTTTCATATCTTTTTCTAAATCTTTGAGAAACATATCCATATTGTCTTCATTTTCATTATCAGTAGCATATCACCTTTGATCTTCACATGTTACCTTATTAATGTTAAGCTTGCATAGGGAAGATAGTTCAAAGTTTCTCTTTTCTAGATTAAAGAAGTATCTAGTGCAGGGGTACTCAAATACAAATCTTAAAGGTCCAAAAAAATGTTTTTCAATAAGACAAAGGTCCGTTCATTACGGTCATTTAAACCTTTAAACAATTGCAACATGATTCTTAACACGAGGTTGCAAAAACAAAAAGTCTCTGTATGCAGCAGTTTTCATTGTTATTGTGTCTGTGCTTGATCCCTCAGAGTCGCAGTGTAAGAGCTGCACAGTTATGAATAAAGGCAGCTGCACCCTCTTTCATTCAGCATTATTGCTTTATGTCTTGCCCCCTTGTGTGTCCACTGAGGTTCGTCAGGCCCAACACATCTTCAACAAACTCCCCCTTTGCCTCATCATAAAAACGCACAAACACCAGCAACTGAGCATTGTCAGTGGTGTCAGTGGACTCACCCACAGCTAAGGAAATGCACTGTGCATTTTATATTCCATCACAAAGCTGATTAATCAAATCACCAGCCAGTATTTATGTTCTTCTGGTTGCTGTGGAATCTGAGAGGGGGATTTGCTTGGTTTTACCTGTTATTTCCTCTTTGTGTTTGCCTTCAACATGGTCTCCATCACTTCAGTCATGCATTCTTTATACTTCAGTTATGATCCAGTGGAAAGTCCTTACCTACTGGCCTAGTTCAATCAAAGTGGTTACTTTTTTTTGGCTGGGCAGTGTAGTTTTACACACCGTCTTATTTGACTTTCTCAGGACTTAAAACTGTTTCTTGGGGGCAGACCCCCACAAATAACAAAATATATTTACACACGTAAGGTCATCATCTTAACAGTTCTGTATGCTCATCCGTGAGCAGAGCATCAAGTCTACAGCTGAATGCGGCGATTGCTATCTTGTTCAGCAAAACGCCTCACAAACTTATTAAGATCAAAGCTTTAGTGCGTTTTGATTCAATGCTGAGTACAGCCGCACAGTGGCGGTTCTAGACCAATTTGACTGGGGGGGCCACTGGGGGGCCAGTTATTTTCTGAGGGGGGCCCAATAAATGCAGGACGAAAAAGAGAACTAGACAGTATGAAGTAATTGCGCATAAGAAAACAATGCAATACAGTTATTGGTATTGTTTCAGTACACTTATTTATTTCAGATAGATCTTATAGTTATTACTGTTAGCTTCATCTTAAAGAGCCTGTGACACGAGTTTCCCCCATCATCCAAACCCATCAATTTGAGTAAATATTGTCCCCTTGAAAACCGTTACTGAACTGATTTTGGATATTTGTACTTTGATAACCATTAATCTGCCCTTCAATGTTGACCATTTTCTGGATCTTCTCGGGGATTCTTCAAGTCCCGCCAAATTATGGGTGACGTCATTGCGGGCACAGCGCTCCAGCTGCACCGTTCAGGATCCCAGCATCTGCATGTAAACGCACGATGGCGCACACAGCAGCAAGCTCAGACAGCGAGGACAGTTTAATTTTGAACGTGTCTGAGAGCTCATATGAGGCTGAAGGATCGGTTTATGTTGTATCTGTTAGAAGTTTAGGAATTAGGTCAATATGGGCGATCATACGGTCATGTAACCAGTGGTGGAATGGGACTAAAAATCATCCCGGGACTCTCGACCGGCCCACTTCGGTACCGCTAGTAAATTGTCAACGGGGGGAGTGGGGGACGTCGGGGGCGGCGGGTGCTGTAGGCTGGGGAAGGCTAAGCCTTCCCAAATATTTGTGTCACTGCATCCTGGTAAAATACAAATATAATGTATAATGTCTGTGTCTTTGACATTAGCGCTGCTAGCCACCTGTGCCCTGTACTACGAAGCCAGTTCAACAGACCCTGGATATGTTTGAGTAACAAAAAAACTAACAACAACAAACTAACAAACGAGATCTCGCTAAGCGGTCCTACGACGCTGGTTATCAACTCGGTAAATCAAGCCAGGGTTTCTCTCACCAGCTGAGAGCGCGTTCACGTCTAAGACACGAGTGGATCTGACTTTAATTACATTTGACTTGAGTGTTTCGTCAACATAATGTGTTGCTTAAAATAATACTTCTGCATACAGTATGTGACACTGTGAGTGTTGCACGGCCAGATACGGCTGGAGAAGCTGACTCAGATCAGGAAATATATGATATATTATGATATTATATGATCGATGATCTGATTGATGATGTAATATGAATGATAAGTGCGACACGTCGGCGTCTTCTCTGCATACGGCAGTTTAAACTGTATTTCCTTTATCCTATAATATAACTTGAGAGATTTAAACTCCGCACACTGAGTTGATCTCTTTTCTATAGACTCCGGAGGCGGGCAGCGTCAGGTAACAAAAGTTATTTAGCCTTCCCAAACCTGAGCCTCACGCGCCGCCTATGGGGGATGTACTCGTGACTTATCCGACCGGCCCACTTCGGTACCGGCCCATCGGGATTCGTCCCGATGGCCAGTCCGCCACTGCACCCAGCCCACGTAAACTGTCAACGGGGGAGCCTCGCTGCGGGGACACGGTGGACCTAGTGTCCCGATCGGAGTGGGAATAATAATAATAATAATCCGTGCATTTTATCCATTAATTTCCCCAACATTGTGGTAAAAAGACCACACGTTTAATCCATGTTGGTGTACTACAACTACAAAAAGCATCGGTTTGTTTTCTCATCAGGAAATGCAGACCGGCTCAAACAAACGATTTTTAATCATCATCCTCACGATCATTTAATGTATCATATGTTCGCCGAATTGACATGAAAGCACTAATAAATGTAGTTTAATCCACTTGAGTTTACAACTACAAAAATAATCGATTTGTTTTTATATCACATCCTACGGAGGAAATTCAGCAGCTCTCACTACCGATTTGTAATCCTAATTTAATCATCATCCTCACCACGATCATTTATGTTTATGTTCGCCGAATTGACATGAAAGCACTGACAAATATGAATATACTGTAGTCAACTTCATTAAAACGTTATTAACGTGCCTAAACTCAGTAATTCACCATTTCTACGCATGACAACACACTTTGTCCGTGTTTGGCTCTCTCGCCGCACAGTGAAGCGTTCCCGCATTGACGTCACTTCCGGCTTCCCCCAAAACTTCAAAATGAGTCGAAGGAATTTCCCTGCGATGTTCGAAATTATTGATATTTATCGGAACGGTATCGCACCTTCTTTTTTAAACTGACGGTTCGAGAGCCCAATATTTCATTGCACAACAGTTGTTGGGATGCTGTCACAGGCTCTTTAAGTTATAGTGCAATGTTTGCACTCACACCATATTTATATAAAAATAAAGCCAATGAACAGTTACATCTCTACTTTACATAAGGGTGTCTGCACAATCTCACATTACAGCAACAACATCCTGCAGTTTTTGGCAAACCGAGTACCAGAAAATATACATTTAAAAAAAAAAAAAAAAAAAAACTTTTCATTGTTAGGGGGGCCACGGGGGGTCAGAGGTCAGTGTTAGGGGGCACTGGCCCCCCTGGCCCCCCCTAGAACCGCCCCTGCAGCCGCAAATACCTCATTCCTTCAGTACTTGGGTCTGAATGCTTCTCGTTTTGCACAGTGCCAGGGCCGGGGGGAGGGGCTACAAGACGTGCGTCTTGTGCTGCATTCACTTGCACTCGGACATTAGAGACTTTCTCTCAAATGTCCGATGAGCCACAACTTTTCTTTCACAACAAAGCTGCCAACTGGGGTGGCAGCTGGGGTGGCAAGGCATATTCTTAGGGTGTCAGTTGCCACCCCATGCCACCCTGGTAGGTGAAACTATAGGCTACTAGCTACAGTACAGATGCAACTAGATGAGCTGTTAACTCTCGCTCTCAGATTTTTTTTTTTTTAAACTCTCGCTCTGACTCAGACAGGTTGAAAGAGACGACACCGCATTTTTCCCACCCGCATTCCGCGAAGACCCACCCTACTGTGCCTCTGATTCGCAGACTGTTGGTGGGGGTAAAAAACGCTGACGGGATGCTGAATGTGATTGGACCAATGCGTTGACAGACACACACAGACAGTGGAACAGTCGTACATGCAGAGCGCTGTTGCAGTGGACATACCGGAGAATTTGACTCGTTGTGTTGTGGCGAGGTCTCGCAGATAACACAGATAATACATATGAAAAGTATAATTTGCTCAGAGTCCAGAGACAGTTGTGGTTCGGTCCGGACCCGGACCGGAGTCCGGACTTTGAGGATGCCTGATCTAGTGCATGTGTCACCTTGTTCTAACCACTCCCTAACTCCAGAACCGTTTAAACTTAATTTCTGTTCTACGTTAAAGTATGCGGAATCTGTATGAAGTGTTTTTTTTGTAGCTCTGTTCAAATAGATTTCTCAATCATTCCTATCGGGCAAATGATAGCAGTTTTCTGCGATTTGCGATATGAAAATGATGACATGACACAGACAGTCTGTGGTTTGTTCTTGTTTAACTTCTGTCCAGTTTCTGAACAGATATGAGGAGCTGTGAGCTCTGAGGGCTAAGAGCTAACGGCTGATGTTTTCTGGTTGAACGTCAGTGACGGCAGGCTGAGATCCTCACCGCTGATTGACTTCCGCGAGAATGCGTCACGTGAATTTGACGCTCGAGTTGAACAAATTGAACTCCTGCGTTGACGCCGTCGGAGCGAATTCGCGTCTGTCCGCGTCTCTGCATTGACATGTAATCGCGCCGCCCCCAAACATCGCATCGCGTCCGATGTGAACACAGCATTAGGGAGAGACCACCCCTTCCAGGTGTGTGTGTGTGCGTTTTCCGGTGTGTGTGGAGAGAGTACGAGACGGTAGGAGTTGTGTTCGAGTGTGGGGAAAAGTCATAATGAGTGTTATACTATTGATTGATTCTGTAAGGCGTGGCCGTCAATACCAGAAAATAAAGAGAACGTTTTGGACATTGAAGGCACGAGTGATCTGTGATCTTGAATAGCGGTGAACGCTACAATATGAACAGGCTCGTGCTTGGCCCACTGGTATTGTTTGTTTATTTATTTAGAAAATTAACTAGCAATGCCGTGCTGTCATATAGCAACTGCTAAGCTCCTGCAGCAAAAACATCCTGGCGCCGCCCATGATTGGTGTTGTCACTGATGGGCTTACCTGAGCAGGTGAGAGTCAGGGTGTAGCGAGAGGCACCTGATCCTGCACACTCCCTCAGAGCAGATCCAGACTGAGCACAGGCAGGACTGATACCCCACATAAATCTGTCTGAGGACTCCTCTCTCTTTCCTACAGAAACAGCAGAGCCACAGTCGAGCTCTCTGCAGAGAACACCTGCTGCCTTCAGGGTCCAGAGAGAGTAATGGCCATCCACTGGTCTCCATTCTCCTCGATGTTTCACCTCCAGAGTTCCTGCACAGCGACTCTCTCCTCCCACCAGTCTCACCTCATGAGGCTCTGGAGAGAAACAAGAGAGAGATCAGAGAGAGAATAAAGTGAGTTTGATGAGAACAGAATGAACCAATCACAGCTCCTCTCTACCTGAGCAGGTGAGGCTAACAGCTGTGCCAGGTGAGCAGGTGTTTCTCTCTGAGGCTGAGCTACAGTCCAGGAGAGCAGACTCATGGCCTCCACACTGGAACTCTTTGGTCCCCATTGGAGCCTCCCCTTCTCCATAGAGCGCCCCCTGGAGGACTGAAGGAGCCCCACAGCCAAGCTGCCTGCAGACCACCTGAGCATCCTGCTGGTCAAAGTCAGCCTCACACACTGAGGACCAGGACGGGTTAGTCTGGTCAGAGTTCACCTCCAGTCTGCCTGAGCACAGACCGGTCCCATTCACCAGCCTGACAGAGTCTGCAGAGGACAGAAGATCAGACAGAGAGAGGTCAAAGACAAAGAATAAGAGAGATTAAACAATATTTCAGATTCAAACTGGACTCAGTTCCAACATGAGTTCATGATGAACAACAGAACACTTCTTGATATCAGCACAGACTGCAAGTACCCTCACATCTACATCTAATACCCTCTAATGCTGCGTTCACACCGGACCTGCGAAGATCCGCATCGCTCTAGTTGCTCGAGTTTCACCGCAGCTGTCAGCTGTGTTTACTCCCATTCAAACAGGACGTGCTGGAGAGGAGGCGGGGCTTATCTCCACGTAGATATTATGGTAGTTACAAACAACAACAACATTAATCTATTTTACTGTGATTTAATTGTAATACACATTTCAAAATGATGTCCAAATAACTGATACTGGCTAGAAAAAACATGTTTTCATGCTTTGACAAGTGTGCAGACAAGAAGGCAGAGGAAACACTTTCAAAATGTTCTCTGCATGGAGTTCAGGCTAAGCTAACATGTAGCTGCTCCGTCCAAACTCACAACAACCTCACACAAACAGAAATAAAGCAGTGACTGTGGTTTGTATATTTATCAGGGCTGTCAGTCGAATGAAATATTTAATCGCGATTAATCACAAATTAATCTCACATTTTGTTTCTGTTCTAAATGTACCTTAGAGAGATTTTTAGAAAAGTTTTTAATACTCTTATCAATTATGAGTGGACGAATAGCTTTATGCAAATGTTTGTTTATCATCATTGGAACAATGACAAATATTCTCCTGAATATTCTCAATACATCAACCTGGAACCTCTCTCTCTCTATTACACTGGGCCTTTCTTATTTCTCTAATTTCCCCTCCTCGACTCCTCGACTCCTCGGTCCTCCGGTCGTGACCCGGAAATGGATTTCAGCGCGCCATGTTGAAGAACATCTCATTTCTCTAAATGCACTTCGAGGACCGAGGATCGAGCGTCGAGGAGGCTCTCTGGAGGAGCTCTAACCGAGGAGAGAGGAGAGAGGAGAGAGGAGGCTCTCTGGAGGAGCTCTAACCGAGGAGAGAGGAGAGAGGAGGCTCTCTGGAGGAGCTCTAACCGAGGAGAGAGGAGAGAGGAGGCTCTCTGGAGGAGCTCTAACCGAGGAGAGAGGAGGCTCTCTGGAGGAGCTCTAACCGAGGATACACTGATGGGTCCTCCACGGCTGCTCCTCGGATGCATTTCCGTGTACTGTTCCGTCTGGTTTTCAAGTCCTGTGTGAGTGACTCTTTCTTTTGTCCACTTGCAATTTGCTTTTGTTCGACATACAAATAAAGTCCCCTGGTTTGTCTCTAGAGTCTAACTGCAATGAGAAAAATCAAATCAATGTTCCAAATCCGTCACTAGATGTCGCTCATTGTACCAATACAGTTTATATAATACACAACATATTATTACTAGAGAATGCAATTCCTGAAGAAATTGCTAGTGGGAATGCTTTATGCTGAAAAGCCGACGCTGAACTGCTACGCTGAAATGTAATGCGTAAGAAGAAAGTGAAGAATTTAGATTGAAATGATACGTGAACACTGGGGGCTTGAATGTGTGATGAGAGAAGAAAAGAAAGTAAAAAGGCTTGGAAAAGCAGCAGAATATTTGAACTGCAAACTTTTGAACTAACTTGATGGCGAATGATCTGTCGCCATGCCAACGGCATTTGATGACATCCCATAATAGGCTTAGATGTGTTGATGGCTGCATCGTTACCAAACCTGTGAAGTTTTGGGCCGTTTGGAGCATTTTCACTGAAGTTATGAAACCGTGTTTCATGGTGAGCATTGTGTTGCCATGGCAACGGCATTTGAAGAAATCTCAAAACTCTCACGTAGATATCTTCACAGCTGGACTGTTAGCACACATGTGAAGTTTGAGCACTTTTTGACCATTTTCATAGGAGTTATAGCGACATCGTGTTTTATGGCGAGGGATGCGTTGCCATGGCAACAGATTTTGAAGAAAACTCACTAATGGCACATAGACATGTTGAGGGCTGGACCATTAACCTCTACCTGAAGTCTGCTGCTCTGAGCATGTTGGAGTGATGACATCATCGTGTTCCATTACACAGGTGTTTCTAGTTGAGCTAACGAGCTCTGTAGAGATCACAGGTTTCCATTGTTCTGAATGAGAGATAAACCTCTTACATGTGAACGTTTTGTGGAAGAACCGTAACAGATATCTGTGAAATTTTAAAACGTGAAGCATGTCAAGGAAGTTGAGTATCTGAAGTGTAATTTTTGTGTAGTTTTGGGTCAATAATGTGGCCTTTTTGGCAGTTTAACTAAAGGTGTGCAGCTGCTGTGGTGGGGAAAGATGAGGCTGAACTTACAATGGGCTTTAATGGAGGAATGTTAAAAGTTGTTGTCACTTCATGCCCTCAAAAGGCACTTTGTTTAATTATTTGTCATTTTTAAAGCTACGAGATAATTTCCTACGTTTGTCATGATAAATTATGTCTCAGGAATGTAGGGTTTGGGAATTATGGCAGGTTTAAAAACATATATGAAGGCACATTTCAAGATTTTCTACCCTCTAGCTGTGACATCACACACTCTAAAATCTGAAGAAGGCCTCTTTACCAAGGTCTGAACAATGTTTAATATCTCTAAAAGTATGAATCTGATTTAAAAGTTGTTTAATATGAATAATGTCAGAAAGATTTGTAACATTTGAAAGTTGGAATGAGGTTTCTGAGTGAAAGTATGAATGAACAGTTAGCAGTTGAAGTCGCATGAAGATTGTTGAAGTCTGAATAGTGTCTCTATTGACTTCCATGTTAAAAATGTGATGAATTATGGGATGTATCTCTGGAATTATGAAAGTTATGAATGATAAAAGTAATAGCACTCGATTCCCGACCGAACTGAACGTTTTGATGTTTGAACGGAGTTTCTGCGATGTGGAATGTGGGAGAAGAAGAGGGGCAAAATAACCCGGCGGAATAATAAAGAATTTCGTGTGTTGAAGAACAGATGGTTGGAATGCTGTATCAGTATTCCCACTTCATTATAGTAAAAGGGCTCGCTTTGGCAAAAACCTGATCCATACAGGCAGAAGAAGAAATAAGCTAACGCTACAAACAGGCACAACACTATTACTCTGTTTTTACTGACATGTAACATTTTATTTCACCTTGCTCTATTTTTTTTAACGCACGTTCAAAAACGGGAACAGTTTTGGGAGTTTCAACCGGGTACCAGCCACCGGAAACGGGGACTTTGCCCGGAAAACGGGGACGTTTTGGTCACCCATCCGACCGTGTTTACAGTAGCACACACGCTAACATTAATTAAGACTACAAGCTCACTTGGGGTGGAGGCTTGTTTACACGTTGCTTGGCTGCCGGCCCACATATCTGATCTAAACATAGTAACGTGTGTTGGGGAAGATAATTATTTAAAGTTATTTAATAATTGTGACATTTATTGTACTTTTTGATGGATGAATGATGCTCAAAGTGAGGGGGCAAAGAATACAACTGAGGGGGCAATGCCCCCTTTTGCCCCCTCGTGGCGCCGGGCCTGGCATGCACTATCCGTGTTGAGTGTGCTGATTGTTTGTACAATGTCCCACTGTCTGGCTACCTGCATAAAGTGTTCAACGCAGTTGTAGGCGAAATGACGATCCTCTGTCTTCATAACAGTCAAAGCATGAGACTGAAGTTCCCACTGTGGGTCAAAACAATGCGCTGTGACCCCGAGGTAACTGTCATTACTGAGTGAAATCCAATAGTCTCCATTGATCGCAACTGTGGAAGTCTTTCTTAAATCCTCCTCTACTTTCACTTTTTGGACTTCATACAAGTTATTCATTTTCGACACAGTGGTGGCTCTGGAAGGCAATTCATAAGTGCAGTCGTTGGATGCGATCCAAATTATCTCACGCATTCCCACGTCCTCCACAATGTTAATTGGCCTGCAAGCTGTAGCCACCCATTTAGCTATCGCTATTGAAAGCTTGCTGCTCATTGACGTGTCCAGGCGTCTCCCCGGCAAACTTTCAAGCGTGGTCTGCCGCAAGCGAGCGGTGGGAGCGGGGCGTTAAGCATCAGCTGTGTGCTTGGCTTGTAGATAGTATTTTAAACTTGATGTACTCCTATGGTAATTCAATTCACATCTACAGTAATTGAAGTTACTTTGGTCTTGTCGACAGAACCATCTGCTAGGGCTTTGAAGCTGAACTTGCCGTTTAAAACACCTTTTCTTGTATCCATATATCTCGCTAGAATCTCCCGCCATCCAACTAACAACAACAACAACGTCAATGCTTTGCGCTCTGAAACTAGGGGGAGGGCCGAGGGCAAATACACATGCGTTAATCGCACGTTAAAATAATTAGTGGCGTAAAAAGACATTTGCTTTAACGCGACCTTGACGGCCCTAATCTGTTCCTGATCTGAACAGATCTGAGGAGCTGTGAGCTCTGTGTGGTAAGAGCTAACGGCTAACAGCTAAGAGCTAACGGCTTACAGCTAACGGCTAACAGCTAAGGGCTAACAGCTAACGGCTGATGTTCTGAATTTCTGATTCAACGTCACAACGTCAGACTGAGATCCTCACTGCTGATTGGCTAACGCGAGACAGCGTCAGACAAATTTCAGTCAGAAGATGAACAAATTGAACTCTCATGGACGACATAAGCTGATGCTAAACTGCGACGTTCTGCGTCTTTGCATTGACTATACATGTAATCGCGACGCTCGAAGATTCACATTAAGTCCAGTGTGAATGTACCTTAACAATTAGCATCCATCTGTTAACCCTTTTACTTGGTTTTCAAACAATGAAACAGATTCCTCTCTTCTAGTCCATCTGCTCAGGGACCTAAACATCTTAGCTCTCCACACAAAAACGTGTTTTCGTTTTCTGACAATTTCTGAAAACCAGAGACTCTGTTAAGAAAATGTTCTAAAAAGTGAAAGTGATAGGGTCTGGACTGTCTCCATGTAAGGACCCCCCCAGGGTGAAGGACTCCATCTGGTGTGGAGATACTGAAGAGCCCGGGTGAGCTGATCAGAGCTGTGTTCAGGAGGTCTTGGTGCTGTTATGTTGGAACCCAGAGAACCTGCTGGTGGAACCCAGAGAACCTGCTGGTGGAACCCAAAGAACCTGCTGGTGGAACCCAGAGAACCTGCTGGTGGAACCTGCTGGTGGAACCCAGATAACCTGCTGGTGGAACCTGCAGGTGGAACCCAGAGAACCTGCTGGTGGAACCCAGAGAAACTGCTGGTGGAACCCAGAGAACCTGCTGGTGGAACCTGCTGGTGGAACCCAGAGAACCTGCTGGTGGAACCTGCAGGTGGAACCCAGAGAAACTGCTGGTGGAACCCAGAGAAACTGCTGGTGGAACCCAGAGAACCTGCTGGTGGACCCTGCTGGTGGAACCTGCTGGTGGAACCCAGATAACCTGCTGGTGGAACCTGCAGGTGGAACCCAGAGAACCTGCTGGTGGAACCCAGAGAAACTGCTGGTGGAACCCAGAGAACCTGCTGGTGGAACCCAAAGAACCTGCTGGTGGAACATGCTGGTGGAACCCAGAGAACCTGCTGGTGGAACCTGCAGGTGGAACCCAGAGAACCTGCTGGTGGAACCCAGAGAAACTGCTGGTGGAACCCAGAGAAACTGCTGGTGGAACCCAGAGAACCTGCTGGTGGAACCTGCTGGTGGAACCCAGAGAACCTGCTGGTGGAACCTGCAGGTGGAACCCAGAGAACCTGCTGGTGGAACCCAAAGAACCTGCTGGTGGAACCCAGAGAACCTGCTGGTGGGACCCAGAGAACCTGCTGGTGGAACCCAAAGAACCTGCTGGTGGAACCCAAATAACCTGCTGGTGGGACCCAGAGAACCTGCTGGTGGAACCCAAAGAACCTGCTGGTGGAACCCAAAGAACCTGCTGGTGGAACCCAGAGAACCTGCTGGTGGAACCCAAAGAACCTGCTGGTGGAACCCAGAGAACCTGCTGGTGGAACCCAGAGGCTCAGAGAGAGGTGGAGCTGAAGGAGGAGTCCTTTCAGACTGGTTGGCCCCGGGGACTCCTGGAGCAGCAGACATGTTTCATATACACACATCAGGGAGGGCCATTTGGAGACAAGCAGTGTTTCATATTCACTGGGAGCTACTGGAGCCTTTAGAAGATTAAATCAAATCAAATCAAGTTTTATTTATATAGCACATTTATAGACGATTTTTGGTGGAGCCAAAGTGCTGAACATATAATAAAAATAGCCTACAGTAGAGACACTTTACAGCAAATACAACAACACAGATTGTTCAGAATATCAGTATGAGAAAAACGACACCCTCTATCCTCAGACCCTCTGTCCTTAGACCCTCTGTCCTCAGACCCTCTGTCCTTAGACCCTCTGTCCTTAGACCCTCACATCGTACAAGGAAAGACTTCCAGAGAAAACCCACAGTTTAAAGGGAACATGGGAGAAACCTCAGGGAGAGCGACAGAGGAGGGATCCCTCTCCCAATATGTGATATATGATGTCATTGGTGGTGTCACAGGTGGGCTTACCTGAGCAGGTGAGAGTCACGAAATTAGAAGAGGGAATTGCTCTTGCACACTCCCTCAGAGCAGATCCAGACTCAACACAGTCAGGACTGATCCACCACCCAGGTCTCTTTGAGGACTCCTTTCTCTCTCCCACAGAAACAGCAGAGCCACAGTCGAGATCTCTGCAGGCGACACCTGCTGTCTTCAGGGTCCAGAGAGTGTTATGGTAATAGCCCACTGGTCTCCATTCTTCCTGATGTTTCAGCTCCAGAGTTCCTGCACAGCGACTCTCTCCTCCCACCAGCCTGACCTCATCAGGCTCTGCAGAGAAACAAGAGAGAAATCAGAGAGAGAATAAAGAGAGTTTGATGAGAACAGAATGAACCAATCACAGCTCCTCTCTACCTTTGCAGGTGAGGCTAACAGCTGTGCCAGGTGAGCAGGTGTTTCTCTCTGAGGCTGAGCTACAGTCCAGGAGAGCAGACTCATGGCCTCCACACTGGAACTCTTTGGTCCCCATTGGAGCCTCCCCTTCTCCATAGAGCGCCCCCTGGAGGACTGAAGGAGCCCCACAGCCCAGCTGCCTGCAGACCACCTGAGCATCCTGCTGGTCAAAGTCAGCCTCACACACTGAGGACCAGGACGGGTTAGACGGGTCAGACCTCACCTCCAGTCTGCCTGAGCACAGACCGGTCCCCCCCAGCAGCCTGACAGAGTCTGCAGAGGACAGAAGATCAAACAGAGAGAGGTCAAAGACACAGAATAAAAGAGATTTAACTATATTTCAGATTCAAACTGGACTCAGTTCCAACATGAGTTCATGATGAACAACAGAACACTTCTTGATATCAGCACAGACTGCAGGTACCCTCACATCTACATCTAATACCCTCTAATGCTGCGTTCACACCGGACCTGCGAAGATCCACATCGCTCTAGTTGCTCGAGTTTCACCGCAGCTGTCAGCTGTGTTTACTCGCATTCAAACAGGACGTGCTGGAGAGGAGGCGGGGCTTATCTCCATGTAAATACTATGGTAGATACAAACAACAACAACATGAACATATTTTACAGTAATTGTAATACACATTTCAAAATGATGCCCAAATAACTAAATACTAGTACTGGTTAGAAAAAGCAGTTATTCATGTTATTGATAAGTGTGCAGACAAGACGCAGAGGAACACTTTTAGAATGTTTTCTGGAGATCAGGCTAACCCAGGGGTCTGCAACCCGCGGCTCTTTCAGCTCTCTGCTCTGGCTCCCTGGAGCTTAGACAAAATAAGAAGGAAATAAAATAAAAATATTTGTAGGACTATTTATATTTTGTTGCACGGTTGAAAATGTTTTGAATCTTGTATTTTGAAGTGATACTGTGACACATAAATACTCTAACATCTTAGCTCTAAAAGACTTCATTTTTTGTTTTTCTGAGAATTTCTGAAAACCAAAGACTCTGTTAACAAAATGATTTCTAAAAAGTGAAAGTGATAGGGTCTGGACTGTCTCCATGTGAGGACCCCCCAGGGTGAAGGACTCCATGTGGTGTGGAGATACTGCAGAGCCCGGCTGAGCTGATCAAAGCTGTGTTCAGGAGGTCTTGGTGCTGTTATGATGGAACCCAAAGAACCTGCTGGTGGAACCCAGAGAACCTGCTGGTGGAACCCAGAGAACCTGCTGGTGGAACCCAAAGAACCTGCTGGTGGAACCCAGAGAACCTGCTGGTGGAACCCAAAGAACCTGCTGGTGGAACCCAGAGAACCTGCTGGTGGAACCCAGAGAACATGCTGGTGGAACCCAGAGAACCTGCTGGTGGAACCCAAAGAACCTGCTGGTGGAACCCAAAGAACCTGCTGGTGGAACCCAGAGAACCTGCTGCTGGAACCCAGAGGCTCAGAGAGAGGTGGAGCTGAAGGAGGAGTCCTTTCAGACTGGTTGGCCCCGGGGACTCCTGGAGCAGCAGACATGTTTCATATACACACATCAGGGAGGGCCGTTTGGAGACAAGCAGTGTTTCATATTCACTGGGAGCTACTGGAGCCTTTAGAAGATGTGAGAGATGATGTCATTGGTGGTGTCACTGATGGGCTTACCTGAGCAGGTGAGATTCAGGGTGTAGAGAGAGGCACCTGATCCTGCACACTCCCTCAGAGCAGATCCAGACTGAGCACAGGCAGGACTGATCCCCCACATAAATCTGTGTGAGGGCTCCTCTCTCTTTCCTACAGAAACAGCAGAGCCACAGTCGAGCTCTCTGCAGAGAACACCTGCTGCCTTCAGGGTCCAGAGAGAGTAATGGCCATCCACTGGTCTCCATTCTCCTTGATGTTTCACCTCTAGAGTTCCTGCACAGCGACTCTCTCCTCCCACCAGTCTCACCTCATCAGGCTCTGCAGAGAAACAAGAGAGAGATCAGAGAGAGAATAAAGTGAGTTTGATGAGAACAGAATGAACCAATCACAGCTCCCCTCTACCTGAGCAGGTGAGGCTAACAGCTGTGCCAGGTGAGCAGGTGTTTCTCTCTGAGGCTGAGCTACAGTCCAGGAGAGCAGACTCATGGCCTCCACACTGGAACTCTTTGGTCCCCATTGGAGCCTCCCCTTCTCCATAGAGCGCCCCCTGGAGGACTGAAGGAGCCCCACAGCCCAGCTGCCTGCAGACCACCTGAGCATCCTGCTGGTCAAAGTCAGCCTCACACACTGAGGACCAGGCCGGGTTAGTCTGGTCAGAGTTCACCTCCAGTCTACCTGAGCACAGACCGGTCCCATTCACCAGCCTGACAGAGTCTGCAGAGGACAGAAGATCAGACAGAGAGAGGTCAAAGACAAAGAATAAGAGAGATTAAACTATATTTCAGATTCAAACTGGACTCAGTTCCAACATGAGTTCATGATGAACAACAGAACACTTCTTGATATCAGCACAGACTGCAAGTACCCTCACATCTACATCTAATACCCTCTGATGCTGCGTTCACACCGGACCTGCGAAGATCTGCATCGCTCTAGTTGCTCGAGTTTCACCGCAGCTATCAGCTGTGTTTACTCCCATTCAAACAGGACGTGCTGGAGAGGAGGCGGGGCTTATTTCCACGTAGATATTATGGTAGTTACAAACAACAACAACATTAATCTATTTTACTGTGATTTAATTGTAATACACATTTCAAAATGATGCCCAAATAACTGATACTGGCTAGAAAAAACATGTTTTCATGCTTTGACAAGTGTGCAGACAAGAAGGCAGAGGAAACACTTTTAAAATGTTCTCTGCATGGAGTTCAGGCTAAGCTAACATGTAGCTGCTCCGTCCAAACTCACAACAACCTCACACAAACAGAAATAAAGCAGTGACTGTGGTTTGCGATTAATCGCAAATTAATCTCACATTTTGTTTCTGTTCTAAATGTACCTTAGAGAGATTTTTTTATATTTGTATCAACATATGAGTGGACAAATATGCTTCATGCAAATGTTTGTTTATTATCATTGGAACAATGACAAATATTCTCCTGAATATTTTCAATACATCAACCTGGAACCTCTCTCTCTCTATTACACTCTCTCCCAACCCTGTCTACTTCTTTGCACTGAGCCAGTTGCTCAAACAGACAAGCCTGTTTACATTGTCGGACGACAGGGCAGCTCGCTTCTTCTGAACAACACGCCCAGACAATGAGAACAATCTCTCACAGGGTACGGATGTGGCAGTTGTTGCCAAGTAATTGCGTGAAAGACCGGTCATCTTGCTGTGTGCCCCTTCATGTTTGGACCCCCACTTTTGAGGACAGTCCTCCAGGGAAATAGTAGGCTCTGCCCTGTAGCGCCCCACACAGGTCTCAATACAGTCCTCCTCTTCATCAGACGAAGACTCTGGGGCAACCATGAGAGCTGATCTTTTTATCGGTGGCTCAGACGTCGCTGGTTGTTCCGGCTATGCAGGCCTCTCCTCCCTGAGCAAGGCACTGAACGAACGCCACACCTCAGCCCTGTCAGGTCTGGACAGACACTTCAGGTCCTTAAACCTATGACCCAGCGCTGTTGCAACTCTCAGCCATGCAATGTTTGTTTTGTCCTCGCGTTTCTCCATGTCTGTTTTGAAGGTCTGCTTGAATATCACCATGTAGGCTGGGTCATCCTCAGTGTATTCCATCACTCAATAGACGACACAAAGCAGGCAGCACCACTGAGCATGAAACAAACTCTCTCCTCCAAGAACTTCAGATATGTACCTGCTATAATAGAGAAAAGCACTTCAGTTAGGAGCTTGTTACATTCACACACATTTGCCTTGCTCTCTTTCTCTCTCTCTCACACACACACATTACATTACATTGCATTTAGCTGACGCTTTTATCCAAAGCGACTTACAATAAGTGCGTTTGACCAACAAGACACAAACTTGAAGAAAACAGAATCATATAAGTACATCAGGTTTCATAGAGCTTTCAAGTGCTACTCAACTGGCTATAGATAAGCCAGTCCTTTATTAGTATATAAGTGCTTTGTTAACACACTCTCTCTCTCACACACACACTCTCACACTCTTTGGGCTGCTGTGGTTGCCGGAACTTGACCGTTAAAGTAAAATACATTACAAATTACAGTAGGTTGGCATAGACGTTACAGTCAACAATTGCTTAAGGTGAATTACAATGGCAAAAACAAATAGAGCTAGTGTACAGAGTGCAGCTGTATTAACTGGGAAATAGAAGAGTCGGATCAGGATTCGATATTGGCAGACAATCAATATCAAATTAATCGGATCATTATTAGCATCAGCACTTGATCATTTTTGTCGACTTGCAGCCTAAATACAAAGAAAACTCCACTCCTCTCCTACCACTCTTACCTCTAATGAGCATTGGTAGAAATAGTGTCCGAGTCATAGGGTCCAGAACTGACTGAAGACATGTGGAACAGAGTCATAGGGTCCAGAACTGACTGAAGACATGTGGAAACAGAGCCATGGGGTCCAGAACTGACTGAAGACAAATGGAACAGAGCCATGGGGTCCAGAACTGACTGAAGACATGTGGAACAGAGTCATAAGGTCCAGAACTGACTGAAGACATGTGGAACAGAGTCATGGGGTCCAGAACTGACTGAAGACATGTGGAACAGAGTCATGGGGTCCAGAACTGACTGAAGACATGTGGAACGGAGTCATAGGGTCCAGAACTGACTGAAGACATGTGGAACAGAGTCATAGGGTCCAGAACTGACTGAAGACATGTGGAACAGAGTCATAGGGTCCAGAACTGACTGAAGACATGTGGAACGGAGTCATAGGGTCCAGAACTGACTGAAGACATGTGGAACAGAGTCATAGGGTCCAGAACTGACTGAAGACATGTAGAACAGAGTCATAGGGTCCAGAACTGACTGGAGACATGTGGAACAGAGCCATGGGGTCCAGAACTGACTGAAGACATGTGGAACAGAGTCATGGGGCCTATAACTGACTGGAGACATGTGGAACAGAGTCATAGGGTCCATAACTGACTGAAGACATGTGGAACAGAGTCATGGGGTCCTGAACTGACTGAAGACATGTGGAACAGAGTCATGGGGTCCAGACCTGACTGAAGACATGTGGAACAGACTGATGGGGTCCAGAACTGACTGAAGACATGTGGAACAGAGTCATGGGGTCCAGAACTGACTGAAGACATGTGGAACAGAGTCATAGGGTCCAGAACTGAATTAAGACATGTGGAACAGACTCATAGGGTCCAGAACTGACTGAAGACATGTGGAACAGAGTCATGGGGTCCAGAACTGACTGAAGACATGTGGAACAGAGTCATGGGGTCCAGACCTGACTGAAGACATGTGGAACAGACTCATGGGGTCCAGAACTGACTGAAGACATGTGGAACAGAGTCATGGGGTCCAGAACTGACTGAAGACATGTCGAACAGAGTCATGGGGTCCAGAACTGACTGAAGACATGTGGAACAGAGTCATGGGGTCCAGAACTGACTGAAGACATGTGGAACAGAGTCATTGGGTCCAGAACTGACTGAAGACATGTGGAACAGAGTCATGGGGTCCAGAACTGACTGAAGACATGTGGAACAGAGTCATGGGGTCCAGAACTGACTGAAGACATGTCGAACAGACTCATGGGGTCCAGAACTGACTGAAGACATGTGGAACAGAGTCATGGGGTCCAGAACTGACTGAAGACATGTCGAACAGAGTCATAGGGTCCAGAACTGACTGAAGACATGTGGAATAGAGTCATGGGGTCCAGAACTGACTGGAGACATGTGGAACAGAGTCATGGGGTCCAGAACTGACTGGAGACATGTGGAACAGAGTCATGGGGTCCAGAACTGACTGAAGACATGTCGAACAGAGTCATGGGGTCCAGAACTGACTGAAGACATGTGGAACAGAGTCATATGGTCCAGAACTGACTGAAGACATGTAGAACAGAGTCATAGGGTCCAGAACTGACTGGAGACATGTGGAACAGAGCCATGGGGTCCAGAACTGACTGAAGACATGTGGAACAGAGTCATAGGGTCCAGAACTGACTGGAGACATGTGGAACAGAGCCATGGGGCCCAGAACTGACTGAAGACATGTGGAACAGAGTCATGGGGCCTATAACTGACTGGAGACATGTGGAACAGAGTCATAGGGTCCATAACTGACTGAAGACATGTGGAACAGAGTCATGGGGTCCTGAACTGACTGAAGACATGTGGAACAGAGTCATGGGGTCCAGACCTGACTGAAGACATGTGGAACAGACTGATGGGGTCCAGAACTGACTGAAGACATGTGGAACAGAGTCATGGGGTCCAGAACTGACTGAAGACATGTGGAACAGAGTCATGGGGTCCAGAACTGACTGAAGACATGTGGAACAGAGTCATGGGGTCCAGAACTGACTGAAGACATGTGGAACAGAGTCATAGGGTCCAGAACTGACTGAAGACAGTTGGAACAGAGTCATGGGGTCCAGAACTGACTGAAGACATGTGGAACAGAGTCATGGGGTCCAGAAATGACTGAAGACATGTGGAACAGAGTCATGGGGTCCAGAACTGACTGAAGACATGTCGAACAGACTCATGGGGTCCAGAACTGACTGAAGACTTGTGGAACAGAGTCATGGGGTCCAGAACTGACTGAAGACATGTCGAACAGAGTCATAGGGTCCAGAACTGACTGAAGACATGTGGAACAGAGTCATGGGGTCCAGAACTGACTGGAGACATGTGGAGCAGAGTCATGGGGTCCAGAACTGACTGGAGACATGTGGAACAGAGTCATGGGGTCCAGAACTGACTGAAGACATGTAGAACAGAGTCATAGGGTCCAGAACTGACTGAAGACATGTAGAACAGAGTCATGGGGTCCAGAACTGACTGAAGACATGTGGAACAGAGTCATAGGGTCCAGAACTGACTGGAGACATGTGGCAACAGAGCCATGGGGTCCAGAACTGACAGAAGACATGTGGAACAGACTCATGGGGTCCAGAACTGACTGAAGACATGTGGAACAGAGTCATAGGGTCCAGAACTGACTGAAGACATGTGGAACAGAGTCATAGGGTCCAGAACTGACTGAAGACATGTAGAAACAGAGTCATAGGGTCCAGAACTGACTGAAGACATGTAGAACAGAGTCATAGGGTCCAGAACTTACTGGAGACATGTGGAACAGATAGCCATGGGGCCCAGAACTGACTGAAGGACATGTGGAACAGACTCATGGGTCCAGAACTGACTGAAGACATGTGGAACAGAGTCATGAGGTCCAGAACTGACTGAGACATGTGGAACAGAGTCATGGGGTCCAGAACTGACTGAAGACATGTGGAACAGAGTCATGGGGTCCAGAACTGACTGAAGACATGTCGAACAGACTCATGGGGTCCAGAACTGACTGAAGACTTGTGGAACAGAGTCATGGGGTCCAGAACTGACTGAAGACATGTCGAACAGAGTCATAGGGTCCAGAACTGACTGAAGACATGTGGAACAGAGTCATGGGGTCCAGAACTGACTGGAGACATGTGGAGCAGAGTCATGGGGTCCAGAACTGACTGGAGACATGTGGAACAGAGTCATGGGGTCCAGAAACTGACTGAAGACATGTCGAACAGAGTCATGGGGTCCAGAACTGACTGAAGACATGTGGAAACAGAGTCATTGGGTCCAGAACTGACTGAAGACATGTGGAACGGAAGTCATGGGGTCCAGAACTGACTGAAGACATGTAGAACAGAGTCATAGGGTCCAGAACTGACTGGAGACATGTGGAACAGAGCCATGGGGTCCCAGAACTGACTGAAGACATGTGGAACAGAGTCATAGGGTCCAGAACTGACTGGAGACATGTGGAACAGAGCCATGGGGCCCAGAAACTGACTGAAGACATGTGGAACAGACTCATGGGTTCCAGAACTGACTGAAGACATGTGGAACAGAGTCATAGGGTCCAGAACTGACTGAAGACACGTGGAACAGAGTCATAGGGTTCCAGAACTGACTGAAGACATGTAGAACAGAGTCATAGGGTCCAGAACTGACTGAAGACATGTAGAACAGAGTCATGGGGTCCAGAACTGACTGAAGACATGTGGAACAGAGTCATAGGGTCCAGAACTGACTGGAGACATGTGGAACAGAGCCATGGGGTCCAGAACTGACAGAAGACATGTGGAACAGACTCATGGGGTCCAGAACTGACTGAAGACATGTGGAACAGAGTCATAGGGTCCAGAACTGACTGAAGACATGTGGAACAGAGTCATAGGGTCCAGAACTGACTGAAGACATGTAGAACAGAGTCATAGGGTCCAGAACTGACTGAAGACATGTAGAACAGAGTCATAGGGTCCAGAACTTACTGGAGACATGTGGAACAGAGCCATGGGGCCCAGAACTGACTGAAGACATGTGGAACAGACTCATGGGGTCCAGAACTGACTGAAGACATGTGGAACAGAGTCATGAGGTCCAGAACTGACTGAAGACATGTGGAACAGAGTCATGGGGTCCAGAACTGACTGAAGACATGTGGAACAGAGTCATAGGGTCCAGAATTGACTGAAGACATGTGGAACAGAGTCATGGGGTCCAGAAACTGACTGAAGACATGTGGAACAGAGTCATGGGGTCCAGAACTGACTGAAGACATGTGGAACAGAGTCATAGGGTCCAGAACTGGACTGAAGACATGTGGAACAGAGTCATAGGGTCCAGAATTGGACTGAAGACATGTGGAACAGAGTCATAGGGTCCAGAACTGACTGAAGACATGTGGAACAGAGGACAGGCCATGGTTCCATGTACAGGAAACTGGAACTTTGAACAGGTGTTTTTATCTTTTCTGCCTGAAGATTCAAGATTCAAGTTCTTGATCAGGTGTTTGATGTGGGCTGGCATGATCCTTTCTGCAGCGATGAATAAAGAAAACAAGAAAACATTTTTATAATAACAACAATAATATGTGTATAACTATTTATATAACACTTACACAATTGCAAAGTGATTCTCACAACAAAAATAAAGAACAAAACAATATCAACAATAAAAAAAAAAACGTATTAAATGAATGTTAAGAGACAAATAAATGTTTTTTCAGTCATTACAATGCACTGTTTGAAATGACCTTCCAAAGGCTAAATTCAAACTCAATACCATAAATAACTGGGTACCAAAGTGCTTTACCTGATAGAAACACGTTCCACACGGAGCAGCAACCATCCGGCTGGGCCTTTTTGCTGCATATCATCTCCTCCCTCTCTCTCTCTGGTGTTAGGTTCCAGTAGATCTCTACTATCCAATAAAACTGAAATTCCCAGAAAAATCATATTAAAAAAGTTAAAAACAATGACTTGCTTTTGGCATTGAAATGGATTAGAATCTCACCTTTTTCAGGAAGGCCAGGGAGTCGTTCCCTTCATGTCCACAACCAGTCATAGGAGTTCAAATGCCAAAGCCCTGAACGATGACAAGAGCGGGAGACTTACATTTTACAATTATATTTTTTCAATAATACCAGAGCAGTGTGTACATAGGCCCTGTACGACATGCAGAGAACAGATCAATCCCCTGACAGACTCACACACTTTGGTGATGTCCTCATCTGATAATGTTTCATCTTTTAGCAGCAAAGCAACTTTACTCAAAGTATATGTCGGACCCAACTCATTTACAGAGTGTGTAGGAGCCGCATTTAAGTTTATTTTGTTTTGATATATTTGGAACCTTTATTAATGCATTTTGTCTGTTTCAGTGAGAGGTGTGCTTTGCTCAGGTGAAGGGGGCGGGGCTAAGGCTTTTAAGTTGGAGGTGCGGTGTGTGACGGGGGAGCAGCAGGCAGCAGCAATACCGTCATTGACACGCAGATGCAACCTTATGCTTAGTCAAATACAGATTATTAGGATCTGCTTCTTAAGTTTATGTTAAATATTGTTTTCGTATTTTGTTTATGTTTGCTGGAAATAAACGTTGAAAAGCAACAGAAACGTCCAGTGGATTGTGTACTGCGAGTCTGACACTGCTTCCCAGGCCCAAGCTCTACATGTGGCCAAGAACAATAACTTTTGAGGTGAAATTTACAAGACAAACTTCTTGGGGATTTTGGCCACTACAGAGTGTTTGGATCTCCTCAACAATGGTCTGTATAGTTGAGTAGAAAAAAACTGTCCCTACAATTCAGTGGCGAGCCGTGACTTTTTATACCTAGGCCCTCTGACCCCCCCCCCCCCCCTTCCCTCGAAAAAAAAGAAGAGATATTACGTCACAGCGTAGACTTCAGCGGAATATCAAAACAGCGGCCCGGGGTGCAAAACGCATCAATGACAGCGACCCTCTACCACACAGAACAACACCATTTATCTAAACACCTATCATGACAGGGCACCCACAGCCAAGTAACAATTACAAATGAATGAAGTCGGCACGGCGGCCCACAGTGAAAATGACTTAGGCCTACCTTTGATGATCAATCACTGAAACACAAAGTCCGTCCTCCTGTCCTTCTGGATGAAGCACTTGATGGCGGGTCATGCAGCTGATCCTTTGCCACTCCAGTTTATCATTGGAACTCAATCTTGAAAATGACTCGGTTAATCATTTCGCAACGATGTCATCACTATGTGAGCCATCATGAACGAACTTATGCTAATTATAAATCTATCGATCATAAATCTATCGATCATAAATCTATCGTTTAGATTTATGATTCGAAAATAATAAAGTAGGGTAGACATGTGGATATTATCCGTCTGAACAAAACGTGCATTTATCAAACAGGTTCGTTTTCCACAGACCTTATTTCCAGCTATCTTCCAAAATCCTCTGGAGAAATTCCGTTGCTTTCTGTCGAGGGAATCCGAGCGCAGCTTACTTCCGGGTTTTAGGACGCGTCACTGCACCACTTGCATAGACCTCACAGCGGGCGGAACTTGTCATAAAGTCCGCGAAAATAAAGCCCGCCCATTTAGAGGGAAGATGTGATTGGTCAATTGTACTGTCATGTGACATTACTCTCTCGTTGAGTTACTATAGCTGGTCCTCTGTGAATGTAGAGAGGGACCAACAAGCTCTCCCGTCTTCACAGAACTCGCAGACGGCCTTTAACCCTTCACATTCCAACAGAAACTGAACAGGCAGATTCGAAGGATTTATCTCTTTGGAAATATTATTTTAAATACAATTAAATCAAGTTATTTTGGTAAAACTAATGAAAAATATAACAACAACACATATATAAAAAAAAAAAAAAAAGTCAAATATTAATTTCTTAGAATATCTTAGGCCCTCACAGAGGGCCTAGAGGGCCCTGACGGCTCGCCACTGCTACAATTTCAGGTAGATAACACACATTTGTGAGAAAAGTTAACAATGAAGCACAAAACCCCTCTTTGTATTAAGCTAGCTGCCACAGAAAGTACAGCTTAACATGCTAACCTTTGGTGAGCTACAGTAAAGCTAACTTCATGTTCAACACAAAACCTTTAACGTGCATTACATTGACGATTTTGACACAACTTAAAGGTGGGGTATGTAATTTTGGAGAAACCAGCTTGAGTGCGCTAGAATTTGAAAATACACAACCGAAAAAAATCTGCTCCTTCCTTACAGAGCCCCTCCTCCAACACACACGAACGCGCACATGACCAATGAGGGCACAGGATAAGTTTGTGCACAGATGGAAGGCTGACAGGCAGGTAGGCCATCCAGTTACTTCAGCCGGGCCGGCTCAGATGATTGGTCGTGCTTTTACAGTATTACGGCTTCCACAGATGAGATTTTTTATGTATTTTTTGTCAAAGCACTTCAGATATTCATTGCTATCGGGATGTTAAGAGCATTCCATGGAATATAACAACAAGTGTATCTCGAGCCGGTTTCTCAAACTTACCTACCCCACCTTTAACTCTCTCTACTTGTAAGATAATGTTTAGTTAACTTACCCTTAAATAACTACATCACGTTTTTCAGTGGAAACACAAACTGCAGAACACGTTAGCTGCTAACTGTTCTTAGCTAAGACAGCTAGCTCTTAAGAGAAGTAACATCGCCTCATGGCAAACTTAAGGTTAAGTTAACATTAACGTAACGTTGTAAGAAAGCAAAACGAACCTTCTAGAAAGCTTTTACTCTCTCTCCTTAGCGGGCATTGTTGATTGTTCGAAACACGATCTCTCGATGTGCTGCCCACAAATCGTCGGTTTCATCGACCCCGGGTTACCTGGTCCAGCAAAAGTCCACCTCGTACGACGCACTTGTTTTGTCCATATACACGACATTTTATCATTTTTTTTGGCCACAAAAACATCCCATAACCAGATGTTGAGACGGCCCCACATCCCCATACAACATATCGCTTGCCGATTATTCTTGGCGTCTTATTGCTGTGCATCCTTTGTCATAATATTTGGCCCTTCAATACATTAAAACGGGACTGAGCTCAGCTGTGTTCTACTCATGACGTCACCGCCGGAAATGGCCGAAGTTGATGTTTCCGGCGCGACGAACGATTGTTACGAACTGACAACTTTTGTATGCTGTTATAATCGTGATTTATTAAAAATACATCAATAATAAAAAAAATCATATGGGCACATTTCACAATACAAATGCAAACCTCTATCATATACCAAGCCCACTAACGGTGCTAATAGCATTTTGTAAGCTCTTTAAGTACTTTGTCAGGCTTAATATTTATCTGTAGATAGATACCCCCAAGCTTTTTTCTTATTTAAAAGAAGACCTTAACCTAAAGTATTCTTTAATGTTTAAATAAAGGTACATTTCTTTCTCTGTTTTGCACATCCTCCTATTAATATCTTTGTACATCCTGCACTAAACTGTTTTATTGTAGAGATCACTTATAGTATCTTCTTGATTTTTTATGTTCTATATTTCTATCATTGACCTTCTACTTTCCCCCTATGAAAGTATGGACTCTTAATATTGTTTTCATCAAATATAACATTAAAAAAATAATTCAATAATGTGCTTTAACCACAAGGTACACACAGCCATGAAGATGTGTAGTTTTATTCATGTTTTTACATAATTTTACAGGATATTGCTATACTATTTCTCATGCTTTACTTCTACACATTAATATCTGATTTGTAAAACATCACAGACAGAAAAGGCATATCCGTCATTTAATGGTAAGCTATTGAAATTGTGATTCCATAGATGTGTCTCCCATCACCCAAATCCCCTGACTATTCTCTCAACTCAGTATTTACATTCCTATATTCAAAGAAAATCAGTAATATCTTTAAAAACTACAAGTTCTTTTCTATCAGCTGTGCACCGTTATGGTGTAAATATAACCTATCTACCAGAGGTGTGGACTCGAGTCAGACACGAGTGACCAATTTGATGACTTTGGACTCGACTTGACAAAATCACTAAACACTTGCGACTCGACTTGGACTTGAACACCAATGACTCGGGACATGACTTGGACTTGAGCCTTCTGACTTGAGGTGACTTGATTTTTTTATTCAGAGGTCTCCAACACGCGGATCGCGAGATGCCGCAAGAAGAGCAGACTCCCGTCGGGGAGAGCAGAATGTTCAGCCGGTCCAACTCTTGCTGTTGAAAATCCATGCAGGGAGGGGCGGGACTTTATTTTGCTGGGCCACCATGCGGCCAATCATATGCGAAGACACACTAGGATCATACCATTATGTGAAAAAAGGGTGGGGGGCAGACGCTCCAAAGACAGCAGGTGTAGTGGTACAGGCCAGCTGCACAGAGCGACGGGGAGACGGATTTAAATGCAAGCGTGTCGGAAAAAGTCAAGAAATGAGCGAAAACCGAAAAAAGAAGTAGCATGTATTTTCAATGATATTGGAGAAAGCAAAGCTGAGTGCAGGATTTGTAAAATGAAAATAACCTTCGGAGCAGGGTTTTTATTTTGGTAACCACTCAGGATTTATTGTCAGAGGTGGGAGAAGTTCAGATCTTGTTCTTGAGTAAAAGTACCTGAGTGTAGGAATACTCGGTTACAATAAAAAGTCTACAAGTAAAAGTACAAAAGTATTATCATCAAAATAAAGTACCACCTGCAGAGGGATCTAGATGCAGGTGTTCTCTTCCCCATAGAGACGCCTCGCTGCACATTATCCCTTGCATAAAGATAGATCGTGGGTCCCTTATAACATGTTGTACACAGTGGAAATAAACATTCTGGTCACCTCAACATCAGGGATCTTATCCATTAAACTCCTTCTGAATCAAACCGTCACGGTAGCCTTACCTTACTGATCCCTCTTCAAATAGAAAAACACACGTTACTTTACCAGCAGAGAGAAAATGGATTATTAAATTATTAATGTGACTAATAAAGAGCAGTTTGATTATTAAGTATTATTCTGTTGATCGATGTCATGACATTTGGTGAAAAGCAGATAAGGACTTGTTTAAGACTCGTTTTTCAAAGTTTAGGACTTGGACTTGACTTGAACTTGCCCATCCTGACTTGAGACTTGACTCGGACTTGAGTGCAAAGATTTGAGACTTGACTTGTGACCTGCAAATCAATGACTTGGTCCCACCTCTGCTACATACCAATTGGATGAAATATAAAAGTCAGCGGAATTACTATTGATACTGCAAGGAGACGTATTGTGTGAAGAGAAATTGAAGATGTTAATGTTAATTGCTGATATATTTATGATCCACGTCACGTTTTCAGTTTTGGCGGCAGTTCTTCCTGTTTGTCTAGAAGTCTTCTCAGCAGGGCTCTATAAATAGAGAACTACGGCAGATATGTAATATTTAATGCAGCCGAACCGTGTATTACAATGCCGTTATGTGATGACTTTCAAAGAGAAAAGCAAGAACACTCGGATTAAAGTATTATTTTCTTTAAAAAAAAAAAGGGTTTTTCGGATTTCAACACCATATCCCAACGTGCATTGCGGCTAAGCAATCCAATCAGCGAGCTTAAACCATAGCTGAGGATCTTGGGTAATCAGTTCAGTGGCTGTGTATCGCAATGATGCTCGAAATGTCCCTTACAGGCCTACGTCTGTTTCCTGTTACTTTATTTTGAAATTCAGTTCCTGACAGACGGCAAAAAAGCCAGAGTATATGGAATCAAACAAATAAATAAAAACAAGGATAATTGTGTGTTATTGGTGAGTAAATAACAGTGTGTTATTTAGAAAAGAATAACAAATTAGAAGGAAAAAAAGATTTAAAAATACAGATTTCAGTATTCTGAGGTTCTGAGCCATTTCTTTTCCACACGGACGGCAAATAAATTATGCGATTTAAAATAAAAACAATAATCGGCTTGATATTGAGTAAGAACATGTTTTTATAAACCCCACAGCAATACATTGCATTTAAAATCGTTCTGTGTGACATGAAAAAAAGGGGAAAATCGTGTTGGTGAACACGAATCAATAGATTACATGTCGTGACTATAACACGAAATGCCGTGAGACTGGGTTGAACATACACATATTAACACATAGGACCGCTAAGTGTAAACAAGTTAAATATAGCTAATGCTAGCTGTCCAATAAGCATGTATACAGGCTAGTATTGCTAACGCTAGCGTGTATGCTAACGCTAGCGCGAATGCTAACGCATTTTCTCACAATACATTACTAATCCTTACAGTGTACGCTTTCATTGCTTTCTGACGGACTTGACCCTTTTACTCTTCAGGCTGCATAGGGACAATTAGTAGCAGTCTACTGCCATGCTATTCAGTTCACTTTCTCCTACTTCCTGTAGGCCTACCCGGCTTCCTGGCTAACCTTCAGTACACATTTTACAAAAATATAAATGTGCAAATATGAAACATACAGTTCAATATCACCTTGCTATTGGTAGCTGAAATGTCAATACCCCAAAACATATTCTTAGATAGAAATACCTAATTTTGAGTTATTTAGACACAATTAACACTTATAGCTTCATGTCTTGTTACATAAGAATTAGGGCTGTCAAGTTAACGCGTTAATAACGTGTTAAAATTATTTTTTACTTATAGTGAAAACTACCCTTGGATGATGGTAAAGTAGACTAACATTTGACCTTTTGAAAGAGGTTTAGCAAAAAAAACTCCACCTCTGAGGTAATTTGGGTGGAAATGGGGGTGTTACCGTTTCTCTGGAACCCATTGGTCGATTTTGGTGATTGACATCTCTTTCTGACGGTTAGAGCCAATAGAATCGAAGGGGAATCTCCCCACTCACACACATGGTCAAACAAAAAGGTGGGGGCTTCGCGCATTCAGTTTTGCATCAGAGCGCACCTACCTCTAGCTCTGACATCTGAAAACCGAAAAGCAGGTTTATTGCTCATGGATTATCAGAAATCATTTCGAAGGGACACATTGGATTAACCTATGGATTAACTTCAGCAGCGTTTTTATCGTTTTAATGCCATTGAAGACAACTTTTGACCAGACTACCACACAGGTGAGAATGTTAGCGTTTTTAGCTACCTAGCGCCACATGTTTTGTGTGTTCTTGTTATTATCTCCGAGAGTTCGTATAATTGAGTGATAATGAGGGTACCCTTCGATTCTGTGTCCCCTCACGATGTGAAACGATGGGTTGGATGTGCAGCAAAGATAAATAATAAGGTTTTGTGAGTGAATTTCGGTGCAGTAATCTGTTAGCATTTTTCGCTCGTTGCTAATTCAGAGGCTCAGCGTTAGCATTGTGGGGGTTTTTTTGATTTTTTTTTTAAAATGATCAGTTAGATGAGTTTCTTCCCGTTACATGGATATAAAACATTCATAGTTTATTAAATGAACATGCCCTCAGACACTGTTTCCTGCAAGATGTTGCAGGAGGGCCCCGGAACCGGGGTCTCTCTGGCTTAACAGGTTAACCCTTTTACTTGGTTTTCAAACAATAAAACATCATCTGCAGATTCCTCTCTTCTAGTCCTTCTGCTCAGGTACCCAAAGATCTTAGCTATCCACACAAAAACTTCATTTTCTTTCGTTTTCTGACAATTTCTGAAAACCAGAGACTCTGTTAAGAAAATGTTCTAAAAAGTGAAAGTGATAGGGTCTGGACTGTCTCCATGTAAGGACCCCCCCAGGGTGAAGGACTCCATCTGGTGTGGAGATACTGAAGAGCCCGGCTGAGCTGATCAGAGCTGTGTTCAGGAGGTCTTGGTGCTGTTATGGTGGAACCCAAAGAACCTGCTGGTGGAACCCAGAGAACCTGCTGGTGGAACCCAAATAACCTACTGGTGGAACCCAAAGAACCTGCTGGTGGAACCAAGAGAACCTGCTGGTGGAACCCAGAGAACCTGCTGGTGGAACCCAAAGAACCTGCTGGTGGAACCCAGAGAACCTGCTGGTGGAACCCAAAGAACCTGCTGGTGGAACCCAGAGAACCTGCTGGTGGAACCCAAAGAACCTGCTGGTGGAACCCAAATAACCTGCTGGTGGAACCCAGAGAACATGCTGGTGGAACCCAGAGAACCTGCTGGTGGAACCCAGAGAACCTGCTGGTGGAACCCAGAGAACATGCTGGTGGAACCCAGAGAACCTGCTGGTGAAACCCAGAGAACCTGCTGGTGGAACCCAGAGAACCTGCTGGTGGAACCCAGAGGCTCAGAGAGAGGTGGAGCTGAAGGAGGAGTCCTTTCAGACTGGTTGGCCCTGGGGACTCCTGGAGCAGCAGACATGTTTCATATACACACATCAGGGAGGGCCATTTGGAGACAAACAGTGTTTCATAATCACTGGGAGCTACTGGAGCCTTTAGAAGATGTGAGAGATGATGTCATTGGTGGTGTCACTGATGGGCTTACCTGAGCAGGTGAGATTCACGATATTGGAAGAGGGAATTGCTGTTGCACACTCCCTCAGAGCAGATCCAGACTCAACACAGTCAGGACTGATCCACCACCCAGGTCTCTTTGAGGACTCCTCTCTCTCTCCTACAGAAACAGCAGAGCCACAGTCGAGATCCCTGCAGAGAACACCTGCTGTCTTCAGGGTCCAGAGAGTGTTATGGTAATAGCCCACTGGTCTCCATTCTTCCTGATGTTTCAGCTCCAGAACTCCTGCACAGCGACTCTCTCCTCCCACCAGTCTGACCTCATCAGGCTCTGCAGAGAAACAAGTCACGTACTTGAATTGCTTAAATCAGATGTGACAATTAACCATTAATATCAAATATTGTATTAAGAATCAAATTGCTCAAAATGGGACTGAACTTGAATGATCAGAAACCCTTCAATTGAGTAACAGAATGTGATTCTTAGGAGCACCTGCTATCATATAGATAATAGGATGATGAATGTAGTTTTATTGCCAGGTCAAACTGGAGCTCTGTGTGGACCAGGACCGAGAACACACGTGTTTTAAAAACTATAGATATACAGTGGAAGAAATAAGTATTTGATCCCCTGCAGATTTGGTAAGTTTACCCACTTATAAATAAATTAACAGTTTTGATGGTAGGTTTATAGAAACAGTGAGAGTAAGAATATCATAAAGAAAATCCCGAAATTGACGTTATATAAAAGATTACAATTTATTTGCATTTAACTGTGGGAAATAAGTATTTGATCCCCTTTGCAACCAACAAGATAAATCCTCTTCTTTTAAAAAAGTACTCCTAATATCAACTTGTTGCCTCTATAAAAGACACCTGTCCACAGAATCAATCATTCAGATTCCAACCTCTCCACCATGGGCAAGACTAAAGAGCTGTCTAAGGACCTCAGGGACCAGACTATAGACCTGCACAAGGCTGGGATCGGCTACAAGACCCTCAGAAAGCAGCTTGGTGAGGAGGAGGCAACTATGATATGAGAATAATGTGTTTGTTTCTAAATGGATGAAACGCCGGGTTACGTATTGTAACCCTTGTTATATAAACCATAGACTGTATATATAAATGGACGTAGTGTCCGTGACGTCACCCATAGGATTCTGCAGAGTTGCCGTGAAGCCCTTAGTAGGCGGAGTCGGCCACTAACGGCTCGACTGTGACGTCAGAGTCTAATCCCGCCTGCTCCAAATAAGGGCAAAGAGGCGGAGCCGAGGCGGGACCTGCTGCCTCCGAACTGGAAGTAAACAGAGCTAGCTCAGGCTAAGAAGCTAAGCTAACATGAAATACATGCATACCAAGTTACTGCTAACAGTGTAGTTCCCCTATATAAACGTTACATTCATAATCAAATGAGACAATCTGCAAGAGAATTAGCTATATTTTGTTATTCTTAATGCTTGTCATTCACACGTTGAGAAAAGACGGACTCCACTGCCCGGACCTAACGGAGCCGCAGTGGGCTAGCTCCGGGACGCCGGCTGGAGCTAGCCCCCGGCGGCTCCGTTAGCTCCGGCGGCCACCACTGGGATAATTGGGTCCCCTATTAACATTTGCTCCCGTTTAGCATTATGGGCGTCATAGCCATAGACTATAAAAGTCTTACCCAAGGCTGAATCATAAAATGTATATGTATGCATAAAGGGTTACGTCCTTAGCTGGCTAATAAGTAGCAAGCTAAGCTACCAAGCACACAAACACCTACGAACGGGGTTAACATGTATAATATTATCATTTTAGACTTCTTGGAAGTTCTGTTAGTACATTCAAGCGCACAGCACGACATTTTAATTGTCTGGTATTTGTAACAATATTCCCTAAAAGGCACAATCACCACGAACACGGCTAAAGCTAAAGGGTCAAGTACAGTACTATGACTAACTAACGTTGTAGCCTCTATGGTTGTAGCCTAGCAGAGTGGACAAGTTGCTGTTAGCTGACAGTGAGGCATGTACGTGTCCATCAAAGTAACCACGCCCTAATTTATGCAAAAACTTTAAGACCTAATATAAATAAAAGGGTCGTGTTAGAAAACAATTCACTCACAGATTCATAATCATGAAGGTGGAATCTAACTATATCGATAATAATATTTATTGCATCCATGGGTAGAAACATGTTTTTTTCTGCTGTAAAGTTGGGCATTTTAACATGGGGGTCTATGGAGATTGCTCCTTTCTGCAGCCAGTCCCTAGCGGCCCATGTATGAACGGCAGTGTGTGGCACTTCCGTATTGGCGTCCCGCAGGGCCGGACTGGGACAATAAGTCAGGCCGGGAATTATACACCCAGTCAGGCCACTACCAGTTTCCTTTTGTGCCATTTTCCTGGATTTATTTGTCAATATTTACAGCATTGCTGCCCATAGTGATAGCCCTAAACTTTAAATCTACAACCTCAGAATAAACATATGGACATGGGTTACTATAAGAAAAATGTGCAAATCTATTTAGGAACCTGTCCATGTGAACATAGTTTAAGTGGAGGTGGACCTCAAATCCTCTAGGGGGGTCCGGGGGCATGCTCCCCCGGTAAGATTATTTTTTTAAATGTTGGACTTAAATGCATCAATCTGGTGCACTTTGGGGAAAAAAAAGAGACTAGATCCATATGAAACAGAACTGTATACATTTAAATAATCATAAAATCATAAGAACATGGCCATAACCAATAACATACCATATCCAAATGAAAAAACATTGAAACTTGTATATTTATTTGTTTTTGATTCATTTATAGTTGTGAGTGTGCCTGGGCTCCTGAACCAGCCTCACCCTCTCCCCCTGCTCTTATTTGAGGCAGCAGCAAAGACTAGTTTTAGCTCTCAACAAGTTTTTAAAGTTTATCTTAACCTTTTTTCACCTACTTAACATTTTTTTTTTATTATTCATGCATATTTTACTAATCACTCCCCCTTCAAATGGAAATATGTGTTTACATAAATGGTGACCAAACCATTTGAGACCCACTGAGATAACTTAGACAAAGTTAACTATCTAAACACTCAGAGTCCTTTGTCTCACCTGAGCTGTAGTTATCAGTCTCTCAGTCTGACAGCAGAGGACTCTCCTCCACCTTGTTGACAGCTCATTATATCCGTTAGCGCCGCTAGCTAGCACCAGATGCTAACAACAACAATACAAGTAACCGGTACGGGAGCTTTCTCTCTCGCTCGCTCGAGCCACACATACACTAACACACACCCTCCCGAGCTTGAATGACACACAGAGACCAATCGAGGGCAATAGTGTATGATCTGTATGAAAGTGGCCATGTCGGCAGGCCACATCATGTAGACAGCCAGTCACCCTCTGTGAGGCAGAGTCAGACCCACATTTGCGCAGCGTTGCGTTCACAATACATATATAAAAACAAGAATCCTCAGGCCAGCAGGCCACTTAACAGGCCAGGCCATCGGGAAACCTCCCGGTCCTCCCGATGGCCAGTCCGGGCCTGGCGTCCCGGCTGTTCCCCAGAGTTTGCCGCTTGATATAAACACAGGCGTAGCCCTCTACTGGACTCTATGGGTACTACCCTCTATGCAAGCATTCACCTACTGAGATTTCTATAGACGTAGCCGGCCTTGGGGCGGGCCTACCTGAATGCGCGCGCATCTCACCGTATAAAAGGAGGCCTCGCCTCCTGACTATCATCCTACACCTCTCTTCAGCGAGCGGAATAGGACAGACAGTGCCCTGAGTAGAGGGCTCCGCCTGTGCTAATATAACAAGGGTTACAATACGTAACCCAACGTTATATCTTTCACAGGCTGATGTATACGCGCCTTGTCATCCAACAATACCATTCTACCCCACTGCCCCTGACCGGCTTTTCTGGTCAGCAGCTGCTGCCCCACATTCTCCTTTAACCCGGTTGTGACCATGGAGAAGTCTGGGCTGCGGCTGACAGAGCGCACTCTGCTGCGCTTGCCTCGCAGAAAATGTGCTTGAAAAACAGTGCTGAGGGCCCCCCCCCCTCTGCCCATAGGCAGATGGAGAGAATCCCCAGCCCTGTGTGGGCTCACTGTGCACCACCTCTCCGAGTCCCTAAGGATCACAGGGAGAGTGCAAGTGCCCATGCCCCACACTCAAACACTGACCCCGTGCAGAGTGTGTGTGGACTATAGTGTGGAGCGCTACCCCCCTCCTGTCCCTCTAAGGAGCCAAGCCTGGAGAGGTTGGCCGAGAGTGGGTAACGCCCTGATTGCACCTGCCTCTTGAGACATCGCCCCCCAGAACTGGGGAACCGCCCAGGGCTGGCCCACCTTCATCTGTGCCATCTCTGAGTACCACGGCGCCCCGAAGCGGTCTGCAGCCACTAGGATGACTGACAGACGCTCCCGCCTCACTCTCCCGAGGAGAGGGAGAATGAGACGGAGCGGTGGAAAGGCATAGAGCAGCTTTCTTGGCCACACTGTATAATATGACCATGATTTCACAACATGTTACTGTATTATTTCATAGTAAAATACTGTATTAAGACCATCCTCTGTAATAACACAACACATTAAGGGATTTTCTTGCTTTTATCGCTCTTGCTTGGCTTTAAATACTCCTTTTAAATATTTATTTCTTTGGTGCAGGTTTTACTTACATTGAAAGGGGCACCGCTGCATGTGCCTTAAAATAAACGATGCAACATATAAATCTATGTAAAATTTAAATTGTTGTCTTGGCTTATTGTTTTGAGGTGCTCCCTGGGCATTAACCCTGAGACGGGCTCGAAAGCCAAAAAGAGGTAATTTAAACCCCCATGTCAGCACATTCTTCAGAAGTACTTTTGACTTTGAGTGCATGTCTGTGTAGACATGTGTCACGTGCTCCCCTCCTTGTTTTCTTTTCTGTCTCCCTGCTGCGCAGGTGCACCTGGTCTGCCCCCGGCTCCGCCTCTGCCCAGGTGCACCTGGTCTTCCCCCGGCTCCGCCTCTGCCCAGGTGCACCTGGTCTGCCCCCGGCTCCGCCTCTGCCCAGGTGCACCTGGTCTGCCCCCGGCTCCGCCTCCGCCCAGGTGCACCTGAGAGGCTTCTCAATACTCAATTTCCCCTCCTCGACTCCTCGACTCCTCGGTCCTCCGGTAGTGACCAGGAAATGAATTTCAGCGCGCCATGTTGAAGAACATCTAATTTCTCTAAATGCACTTTGAGGACCGAGGATCGAGCGTCGAGGAGGCTCTCTGGAGGAGCTCTAACCGAGGAGAGAGGAGAGAGGAGAGAGGAGGCTCTCTGGAGGAGCTATAACCGAGGAGAGAGGAGAGAGGAGGCTCTCTGGAGGAGCTATAACCGAGGAGAGAGGAGAGCGGAGGCTCTCTGGAGGAGCTCTAACCGAGGAGAGAGGAGAGCGGAGGCTCTCTGGAGGAGCTATAACCGAGGAGAGAGGAGAGAGGAGGCTCTCTGGAGGAGCTATAACCGAGGAGAGAGGAGGCTCTCTGGAGGAGCTATAACTGAGGAGAGAGGAGGCTCTCTGGAGGAGCTATAACCGAGGAGAGAGGAGAGAGGAGGCTCTCTGGAGGAGCTATAACCGAGGAGAGAGGAGAGAGGAGGCTCTCTGGAGGAGAGAGGAGGCTCTCTGGAGGAGCTATAATCGAGGAGAGAGGAGGCTCTCTGGAGGAGCTCTTACCGAGGAGAGAGGAGAGAGGAGAGAGGAGAGAGGAGAGAGGAGGCTCTCTGGAGGAGATCTAACCAAGGATACACTGATGGCTCCTCCACGGCTCCTCCGCGGATGCATTTCCGGGAACGGTGGAGGCGTGACGCACGGCCGGACTGATCTCAGCCAATCACAGCTCTGCATGCATCCCCTGGATATTATTTTAGTAACTGCTCTCATCGCGTCGTGATGTTTCCAGAGAGAACAGCTGAGAGGTCCGTGCAGAAAGCAGAGCAGTGTGTATAATATATATCACTCAGTAGAACAGGCCTACTCTCTCTGCTTTAGTTTAGTAGATATCTACAAACAAAGAGTCCAGATGTTTCTGAGACCATTTAGTGCTTCACAAAATAAAATACACAACGGCTGCAGCCTGATGATGCTTTAGGAGCTGCAGGTGTGTGTGTGTGTGTGTGTGTGTGTGGTACAGTGTGTAGGTGTGTGTGTGGTACAGTGTGTAGGTGTGTGTGTGGTACAGTGTGTAGGTGTGTGTGTGGTACAGTGTGTAGGTGTGTGTGTGGTACAGTGTGTAGGTGTGTGTGTGGTACAGTGTGTAGGTGTGTGTGTGGTACAGTGTGTAGGTGTGTGTGTGGTACAGTGCGTAGATGCAGCGGACAGACGGGTCTCAGTTGGTTTGTTGTCCTCTGCTTACTTTTAATACTTGTACAACCTTTGGCCCGTAATTTCAATTCCCCATTTCAGCGACCAGAGAGAGGGGGGGGGATATATCGTCTCTGATTGTGTTACGTTATAATGAGAGTGCTCTCCTACTTTAAATTGTATATATATTTATATAAATATATTTATATATATATATTTATATATATTTATATATATATACCGCACTGTGAATGAATCAAAGTAAAGAAGTGTTCATGAACACATCTGTCCATCAGACAGAGGGCTGCTGTGCCTCCTGTCATCATTAATGGACGTCTCTTTAAAATGACCGATCAGAGGAGAGGAGTTCTCCTTTCTCTAACCGCCTGCTGCTTCCCCTCCTCTCTCCTCGGTTCCCCTCCTCGACTCCTCTCTCCTCGGTTCCCCTCCTCGACTCCTCTCTCCTCGGTTCCCCTCCTCGACTCCTCTCTCCTCGGTTCCCCTCCTCGACTCCTCTCTCCTCGGTTCCCCTCCTCGACTCCTCTCTCCTCGGCTCCCCTCCTCTCTCCTCGGTTCCCCTCCTCTCTCCTCGGTTCCCCTCCTCGACTCCTCTCTCCTCGGTTCCCCTCCTCGACTCCTCTCTCCTCGGTTCCCCTCCTCTCTCCTCGGTTCCCCTCCTCGACTCCTCTCTCCTCGGCTCCCCTCCTCTCTCCTCGGCTCCCCTCCTCGACTCCTCTCTCCTCGGTTCCCCTCCTCGACACCTCTCTCCTCGGCTCCCCTCCTCTCTCCTCGGTTCCCCTCCTCGACTCCTCTCTCCTCGGTTCCCCTCCTCTCTCCTCGGTTCCCCTCCTCGACTCCTCTCTCCTCGGCTCCCCTCCTCTCTCCTCGGTTCCCCTCCTCGACTCCTCTCTCCTCGGCTCCCCTCCTCTCTCCTCGGCTCCCCTCCTCGACTCCTCTCTCCTCGGCTCCCCTCCTCTCTCCTCGGTTCCCCTCCTCTCTCCTCGGTTCCCCTCCTCGACTCCTCTCTCCTCGGTTACCCTCCTCGACTCCTCTCTCCTCGGTTTCCCCTCCTCTCTCCTCGGTTCCCCTCCTCGACTCCTCTCTCCTCGGCTCCCCTCCTCTCTCCTCGGCTCCCCTCCTCGACTCCTCTCTCCTCGGCTCCCCTCCTCTCTCCTCGGCTCCCCTCCTCAGTCCTCCGCTCGCATCTCCTGTGGGCGGGACTAAGTCTTGAGGATAGGAGTCGAGGAGGGGAGTCAAGGAGGGGAAATGTAAGAATTGAGAAGCCTCTCTGGTCTGCCCCTGGCTCCGCCTCTGCCCAGGTGCACCTGGTCTGCCCCTGGCTCCGCCTCTGCCCAGGTGCACCTGGTCTGCCCCTGGCTCCGCCTCTGCCCAGGTGCACCTGGTCTGCCCCTGGCTCCGCCTCTGCCCAGGTGTTCCTAATTCCACTCAGCCGTGTATATATAAAGAGAAGCTGGAGGAGAAGGATGTCTCGCCTATCCTAACGCCGGGAGACCCTCCTCAGAACACCTCTTTGCCATTTTGAGCTGTAGGCCATATTTTTGCAGATGTGTTTATGTTTAGCCTGGAGGACCTGGTAGTCCAGTTTTTGCAGCTTTATTTTGTTTCCCATAGGGTATTTATTTGATTTCTGGTTAGGGGGGGGGAGCTCTGGGTCCTACGGCCCGTGGTGGCTCGGGTTCCCTCCTTCTGTTTGTTCCCTTTGTCCACTCCTCCAGACCTCTTTTTGTTTCCCGTTTCGCTTGTGTGAGCAAACGGCTGATTATCAATAAATGCTCGTTACCAAGTAGGTTATTGCGTGTATTCTTTCATGTTGCGGTCTCAGCACGAGCCACTACGCGGAGTAGAGGTTGGGGCCGTAACAACATGTCCAAGTTATACTGCTCCCTTTCTGTCAAACAGTATATATTTTTTTGTGGCTGTTAAAAATAAAGTTTTTGGAGCTTAATTCAACCGACTAAGCCTATGCTTTCATACGGACAAATAGAACCCCGTCACAGGGTGTTTCTCTACTTACTGCATCAAGGAGAGGATGGACGGGGACATGTACCATAACATCTTGGCCGATAGCCTCCTTCCCTCAGCCAGGGCACTGTAATGGGTCATGGAGGGGTCTTCCAGCAGGACAATGACCCTGAACATACGGCCAAGGCAACACAGGAGGGGCTAAAGAGGAAGCACAGTGAGGTGAGGGAGGGGCCTAGCCAGTCTCCAGACCATCTGTGGAGGGAGCTGAAGCTTCCAGAGGCCAAGCATCAGCCTCAAAACCTGAAGGATTTGGAGAGGGTCTTCAGAGAGGAGTGGACCACAATCCTTCCTGAGATGTTCACAGACCTGGAGACCACCTACAAGAAGGGTCTGACCTCTGTGTGACCTCTGTGTGTCCAACAAGGGTTTCTCCACCAAGAACTAACACATGTTCTGCAAGGGGATCAAATACTTATTTTCCACAGTTAAATGCAAATACATTTTAATCTTTCATATAATGTAATTTTCTGGATTTTCTTTTCGATATTCTTATTGGCACCGCACACGGGCGGCACATGGTGACCGACCCAGAGGGCCTCCTGAAACACCTTTGCGTGGGGCCACACGTTGGCCCCCCAGTTGGTCCTCACTGGGAGACGTCAGGATGACACGATTTCACCGCCTCAAAACGTCTCAGTTACACAGGATTGTTCACATGGCCCACCGGTGGAGAAATACAGTTATAAAGAGCACTTGACCTAAGCTACGTGAATATGCCTAACTGCGTAGAATCACCAACTGTGGGCGCTGTAAAATAGTGAGAACAATGATGTTCATTATTTGATGGTTAGATATTGAAATGCTGATTCCATAGATGTGTCTCCATCACCCAAAACCCTGGACTATACTCTCAACTCAGTGTTTACATTCTTTAATGCAAAGAAAATCAATAATATCTTTAAAAACTACAACTCCCATTATATCAGCTTTGTGCGGTGATGCAAAACGACACCATATTTGTAGTTTATTTTTGGTATGCAAAGAGGTGTTGTGGGAAGGGGAACATTGAGCAGCTTACCTGTTGAGGTGTGTTCTCCTGTAGCCTGGAGCCCTGAGGAGGAAACAGAAGGTCAGGTCGTGAACTCACTTCTTAATAACACGTGAGAGACGCTGACAGAAAGAGGAAGTAGGGCAAACCACAGAGGTCCTTTTTTAGTTTCTGACAGAGATGGGAGAAGTACTCAGATCGTGTACTTGAGTAAAGTAGAAGTACTCAGATCGTGTGCTTGAGTAAAAGTAGAAGTACTCAGATCGTGTGCTTGAGTAACATTAGAAGTACTCAGATCGTGTGCTTGAGTAACATTAGAAGTATTTCAGAGCCTGTGTTGAAACAGTCCATTAAAGACGCATTTCTGAGAAACTCATCATGAAAATGCTGATGGTTACTGAATACAGAAAAAGTTGGTTCCTGTTTCCATGAAACCTAGGTGTAGTTAGTACTTCATACTTGTCCTCTCACACACATGCATTCTCCCTTTTACATACATACGTTTTCACTCCCACAAACATATATATTTACAAGTACCAGAGTGTAGGAATACTCTGTTCCAGTAAAAGTACTGCATTC
>JAPTMU010000107.1:363987-386487 GCA_028583405.1 Pogonophryne albipinna
AGGAGTTTTAAAAGACAAGTGCCACCACCTCCTAATGCTCATCCATTTAGCCAAATGACCTGACATTTAGAGATGTTATTTAAAAGGAGAAACATATCTGCCAAGAGTGGAAATTCCTGAATTGAACTACAAACCATTAATGAAATGACTTCTGTTTTTAAAGTCCTTGTTAAAGGAGGGAGTAATTATCACATGCTCGGGCACCCAAGGTTCCACACACTGTTAAAAGGGCTCAGCATAGTTATTTAAGTAGACCAGAATTGAAAATAAATTAGTGTAATGCGTTATTGATATTACACCGGTTTTCACACCATTTCAGGGACTTTATCACTGTATTAGAACAGACCACCCAAAGCCACCAAGTAGGAACTTTTAAGTGATGAAATTCTACAACTGTTGTAATTGACCAAAATCTTCTCCCAGAAATGACTGTCTAAAGTGCCGTACCCCAGAGTAGATGTTCGGTGGTATCATGGAACTAAAACCTTGTACTCAGTCTTGCCACAGGATTGGGCTGGGACCTGTGCACTAGCACAGCCAGGGATGTTTTTAAACAACATGGCGAAACACCCCAAAGCCAGTAGGGCTAAGAGACCAGTCCCAGGGGGAGTTTAGGCTCCAGGGTACAAGGATAGCATAGGGGCGCCCAGGGGAGGCCTAGATGTTGCATTAATTCCATGTCCTAAAATACCCATTGATCACAACGGCCTCTTCTAGAGAACATATTACTTTCATACCTTAAATGGTATGAAAGGAGGGAGGGTAAATTTCTCATGAGGAGACAGTTACAAATGCTAGTAGAACAGGACGATCCACCCCATATACAGATGTTGATGAAAATGATGAGTTAGTTTGAATGAGTTTAAATGATATGGATGTTCAGAGATGAGATTGTTCAATGAATGGCCAGCCGATGTGATTCTCTAAATGATGAAATAATGTGAAGAAGTGAGCAAAATAAAATGCTAAAATAGCGTGAATCCATTTCAATTTACTTATACTATTCCAAGATAGTGTATTTTTATTTTTATTATTTTTCACTGTTCTATATGATAGATTTCATGCATTTTAGAATCATTACTATTTTAAAATGGGTTGTTTCTTTTCACTTTGTAAAAACAAGTGCCTTAACACTGAGCGTGGTATGAGAACGGTTTCTGTGAAAGGAGGGAGGAAGAAATGTTCTGATACCAAGCCATTGCTGCTATTTTGAAGAACCATATTGAATGTTAACACTAGAAGTTATGCACAAGGGAAAGCTTTTATGTTTGAACAGTCAAAGTATTTTTGTAAAGTTGAGGCTATTCGAAACATTCCATTTTTATTGTATATTTTTGATATGAGTTATGTACTATGTAGAGTTCAGATGAAGAACTCATTGATTTCAGTATTATACACACCTTTTAGGTGTGTAAGGAGGGACTGTTAGAAATTAAAATCAATGTTTTGATAACATAATGAACCATAAAACATACCGTCAGTTTAAAAGCTGTTTTATACTGAAAAACCAGAAGTTCCTGTGCACAACCAGTTGTTAAGCTTTTATTCTGAAAATCCTTCATCTCCGGTTAGCATTTAGCATGAGGCTAATATATCATTTACTATAGAGGTGAATTTAGCAGCGAGATGATATGATGTTGCACACCGAAACCTACTGATTTCAACACTACAACTACAGACGTTGAGATATTATTATTATTGTTGTTGAATATTAAATGAAGGTACAGTTTATTTGAGTACGTTATTGTTTACAGATGTGAGTAGCATGTGACAACTTCCGGAACGACCAGAAACTCCAGCTGTGAAGTATTTCCTGTACTTTTTGGAGTATTGATTACAGCGGTTAGAATGTGTTAAATGAAAAGTCATGAAAGAGTTAAGGAAGAGAAAAGGCGTGTTTAGATATATTGAATGTACAATGTCTGTATCCTCTGATATGCGAAACAACGGACATTAAGACGTGGTGCGCCGGCCCGCTGGGAGGAGCCAGCAGAGGATATATAAACAGCGGGACCTGAGGAGACGGCCCTTTTTCTTCACCTGCGAGGCCCCAGAGACAGACTGCTTTTTCTGTCGAACACATATTCTGTTTGTAACATAACCGCGCCTTTATTTTTAATTAAAGTACCAATTTGACCCCATCTCAGAGACTCCATTTAGTCTCCTTTTAAGCTTCTCTCCTGGACGCGAGAAAAACCAACACAGATAACAGCGGAGAGAGACTCTCTGTTGCTTTCAAAGCTACAGTAACTCACAGTCAGACTCTCCTCTGGTGAGCGGAGAGAGACTCTCTGTTGCTTTCAAAGCTACAGTAACTCACAGTCAGACTCTCCTCTGGTGAGCAGAGAGAGACTCTCTGTTGCTTTCAAAGCTACAGTAACTCACAGTCAGACTCTCCTCTGGTGAGCGGAGAGAGACTCTCTGTTGCTTTCAAAGCTACAGTAACTCACAGTCAGACTCTCCTCTGGTGAGCGGAGAGAGAGACTTTCTGTTGCTTTCAAAGCTACAGTAACTCACAGTCAGACTCTCCTCTGGTGAGCGGAGAGAGACTTTCTGTTGCTTTCAAAGCTACAGTAACTCACAGTCAGACTCTCCTCTGGTGAGCGGAGAGAGAGACTTTCTGTTGCTTTCAAAGCTACAGTAACTCACAGTCAGACTCTCCTCTGGTGAGCGGAGAGAGACTTTCTGTTGCTTTCAAAGCTACAGTAACTCACAGTCAGACTCTCCTCTGGTGAGCGGAGAGAGAGACTTTCTGTTGCTTTCAAAGCTACAGTAACTCACAGTCAGACTCTCCTCTGGTGAGCGGAGAGAGAGACTCTCTGTTGCTTTCAAAGCTACAGTAACTCACAGTCAGACTCTCCTCTGGTGAGCGGAGAGAGAGACTTTCTGTTGCTTTCAAAGCTACAGTAACTCACAGTCAGACTCTCCTCTGGTGAGCGGAGAGAGACTCTCTGTTGCTTTCAAAGCTACAGTAACTCACCGTCAGACTCTCCTCTGGTGAGCGGAGAGAGAGACTCTGTTGCTTTCAAAGCTACAGTAACTCACAGTCAGACTCTCCTCTGGTGAGCGGAGAGAGAGACTCTCTGTTGCTTTCAAAGCTACAGTAACTCACAGTCAGACTCTCCTCTGGTGAGCAGAGAGAGACTTTCTGTTGCTTTCAACGCTACAGTAACTCACAGTCAGACTCTCCTCTGGTGAGCAGAGAGAGACTTTCTGTTGCTTTCAAAGCTACAGTAACTCTCAGTCAGACTCTCCTCTGGTGAGCGGAGAGAGACTCTCTGTTGCTTTCAAAGCTACAGTAACTCAGTCAGACTCTCCTCTGGTGAGCGGAGAGAGAGACTCTCTGTTGCTTTCAAAGCTACAGTAACTCACAGTCAGACTCTCCTCTGGTGAGCAGAGAGAGACTCTCTGTTGCTTTCAAAGCTACAGTAACTCACAGTCAGACTCTCCTCTGGTGAGCGGAGAGAGAGACTTTCTGTTGCTTTCAAAGCTACAGTAACTCAGTCAGACTCTCCTCTGGTGAGCAGAGAGAGAGACTCTCTGTTGCTTTCAAAGCTACAGTAACTCAGTCAGACTCTCCTCTGGTGAGCGGAGAGAGACTTTCTGTTGCTTTCAAAGCTACAGTAACTCAGTCAGACTCTCCTCTGGTGAGCGGAGAGAGAGACTTTCTGGGAATGTGGAGAGGGGGTTTTAAATGCTGATGGTTACCGATTACAGAAAATATTGGTTCCTGTTTCCATGAAACCAACACTGTCAAAAATGACCAGCATTTCACAACATTTAATAATAATAATAGCTTAGATTTATATAGCACCTTTCATGAGACCCAAGGTCGCTTTACAAAGAAGAACAGGGCAAAACAAACATAACAAAACAAAAAGGCAGTCAGACAAAACAACAAATAGATTAGGGGCCAAAGGCCTTAGTAAACGGATGGGACTTGAGGGCCCTTTTGAAGGCGTCAAGCGTGGGGATGTTGCGGATCTCCGCAGGGAGAGCGTTCCAGAGAGTGGGGGCTGCCACGCTGAAGGCTCTGTCCCTGAAGGTTTGCAATTTGGTGCGGGGGGCCAGAGTCTGACGACCGCAGGTTCCGGGGTGGGGCATGTGGGCGAAGGATGTCCGATAGGTACTGGGGGTGTTCTGGAAATATTAGACCCAATCAATACTGTGGAGATACATGAATCAGAATGATCAATAATAAATGGTGAAACAAGCAGAGTTGTCTTTCTGGTTATTTATTTGAAGCTTCAAAGACACAGGTCTGACAGAGTACAGAGTATTCTGAAAGAGTGCGCGCGGAGTAGAAAATGCATACAGGTTATATCGGATCTTGTTAGTTTAACAGCATTTCGTCACTTATCGAAGGAGGGCCCTGGCAGGAGAGATAAGATTTCCAAAGGAACAGAAACTGTCAATCACTAATAGATTAAACTAGGAACTTGTTCAACAGGGGAAGTGAAGAAACTTTGTCAGCAGCAGATGGAGGAGACAAGAAATGGAGAACTTGATTATGGGACAGGGAAGCTAACAGGAACTTGCCCATTGCCCTGTGCTTGGCACCCCGGTCCCTCATAAAGTTCAGACCTTATGTGACCTTAAAGTGTCAATCATAAAGCAGACAAAGGACATGACCTAAACACATCACCCAGACCTCTCTCCTTAGTGTTTAAAGGTCATGAGTGTCAGTACATCCTTAGGGGAACTGTTGTAAGTGCTGACAGAGGTTGTAAGCTAAAATACATATTATCTGAGACTGCTATGGTTGCAAAAAGGGTTATAGAGCCAAAACACATCATTTCGAGGAACTGCTGAAATGACGTGATCATACAGTTAGAATATAACATCTGCATTACATATAGGGTTTTAACCTACATGGATATAAAGTTTGCCACTACATTCCCTCCTTTTGATCATACTATGATCAATCATAAGAATAAAAAAATTGACAGGATAGACTGATATAACACATCAATGAATACACCCCATCACTGGTTTAAGTAAACACATCACAAACATATCATAGAAAACTGGCTGTTTTTGTGGAGGACAGACTCCAATATACTGTAAGCATAAGAGGAGGGTACACTTTATTTCACATGGATTATATCATATTATCGTAATCAGATCCTTCTGATTCTAGCTCACGGAAAGTTGCATGGTGGGTTGTACGCGGCATAAGATCCTCGTAGCTGTGACTCAGAGTCTCGCGTAGTGGAATACCCGCATACTGAACGAAAGCTGAGGATATCATGCTGGAAACGCATTTCTTCAGTACTGGGATGATGAAACAGGTGCAAGTGATTATCAGTCCGAAAATGATCATCAGGGGTGTAATTATTCTAGCCAGCCATGCTTCCCACCCGCCCTCTGTGAGCCAGGACCACCAGTCCCAGCCGCCTTCGTTGGATACGTCATTCGCTTTCATGTCGGCCAACAGGTTGTTAAGATGTAGCACGGTTTCAGTGATGTTCTTGGTTGCGTCGGGAATGTAAGTACAGCAGGAATCACCAATTACATGACACAGGCCACTCTTTGAGGCGAACAAAAGGTCAAGAGCAAATTGGTGTTGCATGAGCATGTTCCTGGAGGCTATTATGTATGGGGTCAATGCCTGGAAACCCTGCGTTGTTTCGTACGTGAGGTTCTCTAGACGAATGTGTAGGGTATCTATGTTGTGGGCATTGTTTACTGTGCCCCACCATGGGAACAGGCCGCCACCGAATTTAGTCCCTGCGGATGTCAGATCTCTTTTTACCTTGTGGTGGTCTGGGTGCTGGAACTCTGGGTAATGATGTGTTGTGTACATTAAAGACGTGAGAACAGTGACTGCTGGATTTAAATCCACCAGAGCGCATGTACCTATCCAGAGGGGAGCCAGAACCTGATAGAGCTTGTCGCCGCACAACCAAACGTAATCTTGTGGCGCGCTAAATCCAGCATCACTGGGCCAGGCCACATGGAGGGGAGTATGGTTAACATCAGGGAATGCCCTGTCAGAATACTCCCTTCCAGGGATACCGTCAATGCTACAACACGAGATATTGTGAATACCCTGTCCGCACGTGCTCCATCTGATACGAGTACAACCGGTAGTGGTGCTGGTGGTGACTAGGACACGTCACTTGTTGTCGTCTGTTTCTTCGTTGGTGACTAGGACACGTCACTTGTTGTCGTCTGTTCTTCCCGTTTCTCCTGTCCTGTGACTACGACCTTGCAGTGGCTGGCGTGGACCCACGTAGCTCTCTCAGCGACCTTGACGGCTGTCTGAGTGACGAGAAGCACCTGGTAGGGACCTTGCCAACGATTGGATTTCCAGCTCTTTCTCCGGAAATCCTTGACCAGCACGAAGTCGCCGGGTTGGAGACGGTGAAGTGGACCAGTGGCAGGGGTAGGTAAAGCTGCGGCTACCTGACGTCGGATATCTGCTAAAGTGGATGATAGGTTAACACAATGTGACAACATAGCATCCTCACATAACGTTGTGGAGGGAAGAGGACATCCTGGAGCCTTGAGTCCAATCTGTGGAGGAGCCCCAAAAAGGATTTCAAATGGGCTGAGTTGGCTCCGCGTTCTTTTCCTCATTCTCATGTACATCAGCACAATGGGCAGAGCCTGTGTCCATGACAGACCTGTGTCTGCACAGCATTTTGCTAGCTTATTTTTGATTGTGCCGTTCTCTCTTTCCACTGCACCCCCACTCTGTGGATGATACACACAATGCTTCCTGATGTCCATGCCCAGGTATTCTCCTATCTGTGTAATGGCCTCATTAGCAAAATGTGAACCGTTGTCGCTTGAAATTTTGTCTGGTAGTCCCCATCTAGGAATGATTTCCCTCAGTAGTGCCTTTGCATTTGCTGTCTGTGCTTTTACTGGGAAAGCTTCAACCCATTTGGACCACATGTCAACCACCACAAGACAGTGCTTCTTCCCCTCTGATGGGTTAAGTTCAATGAAATCCAGCATTAGGTGCTCAAATGGCCTGGTGGGAGGTGGATGTGCTCCGGGTCCTGTAACCTTTACTGGTCTACCAGAGTTTTGCGTAATGCAAATTAGGCATGCTTCACAGTGCTTTTGAGCTGTTACTGTGAACCCCCTTGTGAACCATTCCTGATTGATAGCTTCTAACATCCCTCCTTTTGACACATGATCTAACCCATGTGTCAATTTAGCGAAATGAGGGAAGAAATATCTTGGGAGACATGGATTGGAATTTGGACCAACCCAGATGCTGGTGGTTGGGTTAAAAACAGCCCCAGCAGCCTTCCACTGAGCTTTCTCAGTTTTCTCAGCCAGCTGCTGCATGGAAGTCAGTGATGACATTTTGTCCATGTAGGAGGAGACAGGGATTTTTACAAATGAGTGTGCGTGAGGTGCGAGAGGAATCAGAGCAGCTGCCTTTGCGGCTGAGTCAGCAGACGCATTTCCTAGGGAAACTGGGTCTGTACTGCTTGTGTGTGCGGCACATTTACAGACTGCAACCTCAGATGGGAGCAGAATGGTGTCCAGTAAGCCTGCAACCAGTACATGGTTAAGTACTGGTTTGCCATCAGATTTCAGAAATTGTCTACACTTCCAAATGGCCCCAAAATCATGTACTACCCCAAAAGCATAACGTGAGTCAGTGTAGATAGTCACGGTTTTGCCTTCTGCAACCGTGCAGGCCTCAGTTAGTGCGATGAGCTCTGCTGCTTGTGCTGAGAGGTGACATGGAAGCGGTCCAGAACGGAGTACAGCAGAATCTGAAACAACAGAAAATCCCACCCGATTAGTGCCCCCCTGGTCGCGAGAGGCAGACCCATCAACATACAAAATGAGGTCAGCGTTGGTTAGAGGAACGTCCTTTAAATCAGGTCTAGGTGTGCACACAATGCGAAGTTCGGCAACACAGTCATGTTCGTCACCGTCTTCAGGCAAAGGCATAAGAGACGCTGGATTCAGAGTGTTACATCTCTTGACATAAACGTTAGGCATGTCCAACAGGCATGTGTGATACCTAAGGTAACGTGCAGCAGAGAGGTGTGATGTTCTCTGCTCACAGAGGATGAGAGAAACAGCATGTGGCACTAACAGGGTCAAAGGTGCATATCCCACAATGTCCCGTGAGGAGTTGAGCGCTTTCTCAGCAGCAGCCACTGCACGGAGACATTTAGGCAGACCAGCAGCTACAGGATCTAGCTTGGAGGAGAAATAGGCCACAGGCCTTTGTTTTCCCCCATGATCCTGAAGGAGAACTGAGGTCATACACCCATGTCGTTCATCCACTGCCTGAGTGAAAGGTTTAGTGTGATCAGGTAGCCCCAATGTTGGTGGGGATTGAAGAGCCAGCTTCATTTTATTGAAGGCTTCATTGGCTTCAGGTGTCCATATGAGGTGATCTGTAGGTTTCAAACCATTGACATGCGTAATTGTACGCAGTGGCAACTCGATTGGAGAATAGTTTGGAATGAATGACCTGCAGTATGAGCACATCCCCAAAAATGACATCATCTGTCGCTTAGTGACAGGTTTTGGCAGAGCAGCCAATGATGCAATACGCTTATCTGAAAGCGCTTTCCCCTCTCCTGAAATGACATGACCCAAAAATGTAACTGTTTTTTGTACATATTGGAGTTTTGACAAACTGGCTTTATGGCCCTCGGCTGCGAGGTGCATTAACAAAGCAATGGTATCAGCTCCACACTGTTCAGCTGTGGGTGCGCAAATCATAAGATCATCAACATACGTATGAGAGCTGTGCCTTTAGAAACTTGGAGAGAGGCCAAACTTGTACACAATGCCTGGTTGTACACAGTAGGAATGGTTCACAGTAGCCTTGACACAAACGTGTGAATGTGTAAGGTTTTCCATCATATTCAAATGCAAACCAGAACTGACTGTCTTTGTGTACAGGAACACTGAAAAATGCATTTGAGAGGTCTATGACAGTAAAGAATGCTGCAGAGGCTGGAACTTGGGAAAGAATCAGATAAGGATTTGGGACGAGCGGCGCTCGGACATGCACAGCTGCATTCACAGCTCGTAAATCCTGGACAAATCTCCACTCGTCAGGAGGTTTGTCTCTGATCTTTTTGACAGGAAACACTGGAGTGCGAACAGGGGAATCTTTATACGGAATAATGACCCCTTGTTTAAGCAGAGAGGTAAACACTGGCCTAATGCCATCAACAGCTTCACGTTTCAATGGGTACTGGGGTTGATTTGGGCGGAAAGTGGACTTAGGAGTGATAACTACCGGTTCCGCAGAGCGAATCAATCCGACGTCATATTTGTGTGCTGCCCACAGTGTCTGAGGCACTGTTTTTAGCGCGTCAGGGAGCTCAGAAATATGACTGAAAAATGAGAACTCCGAGCCGGACGGGTTAACATAATCATCATTATCTGTGAGGATCAGAGAACGAAGTACATGAACTGGCCAGTTAATGTTGTACTTAAACACGTCATGTACTTGGGAAAACTCAATCAATGGGTCGTCTGTGCTAGTCCAATCAGTACTAGATTCCCAGTCTTTAACGATTGGACCCAAATCCCTCCATCTATCAGTGGGCCCCCTGGCTAGTGAAATGTGTGGACCGCCCCTGGGATTTGATACAGCTTGTGTTGTGCGGGTGTGAGTGTAACAGAGATGGCGCTACACAGTGAATCCCAATACATAGTTTTAAGCATGATCTCATCATTCAGACATTCCAGCAGGAAACTCTCATCAAAGCTTTTACACGGTTCATTAATCACTTTAGCAGTACAATGCAAATGAGAAGTTTCCATTAACACAGCAGGTGGAAAAACACGCTGCTGAGTCAAACGCAACAATTCTTGAGAATCAGGATATGTCAGCAGCCACTGATACACACTCAACAGTTCTTTATCATCCACAGTGGGATTTTGCACCATCGTAGGAGATGGCCGTCGGACTTTAAGACCCTCATTTGTGGAAATGAGGTCTAAGCCGAACCGGAAAATCAGATCTCTGCCCAGTAAATTTATCGGGCAGACGGATGATAAGAGGAAACTGTGTTTGACTGATGTGGGAAATGGATGACTGTCATCACCGTTATCTTTGCACTGAAGCGGTATAGAAAACTTCTCCTTTACAGTTACCCCAGCCGCTCCTATTGAGTGAATACATCTGCCACTAAATTTGCAATCTGGCAAATCTGCCCTTTTTACAACTGAGTGGGTTGCCCCAAAATCAACCAGAAATGTAACATTAACACCCATAATAGCTAAAGTCAGTGTTGGAAACTTTTTAAATGCTGTTTCAGTGTCATATTTCAGATATGTACCATTTTCAATTACAGACATTTTCTCTAAATCTTCCAATTTCTCAATAGCCTGTTTTATGTGTGTGTGTGTGTTATCACTTCCCTGGTCAGATACTGCAGGCTGAATTTCCGTCTCGCTCGATTGGGCCCCTTCCTCCCCATCTGGTGTAGGTCAGTCTGGTTGTGAATGGCCCCGTCCTTGCTGTCCCCCTCTGCCTCCGCTGCCAGTGTTCTGTGGGCAGTCCCAGAATCCAATGTTCAACACTGCCACACTTGAAACATCTTTCGTCGTTTGAAGGTCTTGCTTCTCGTCCTCTGCCTCGGAAAACCTCCTCTGCCTCTCCCTCGGTATTGTGAGCGGCCAGCATTCTGCGCGGCTTGCGCTGTGGCTGTGAGTCCGTTGAGGAAGGCATTACTGAGGTGTGTCTCCCAAACGCCTGCTTGGTCTCCTAGGGCATCGGGTTTGTTTATCCCGCTGTTGTCCCGGAATACTTGGGCCTGATGGGGGTGGACGAGCTTGGAGTTGACGGGGAGTCTGTTGACTGCATGGCTGGGGCTTGTAGTGGCGGGGGAGGTGGTTGAGGTGGGCCAGCCGGATTGCCAGGGTTGTACCCCGGGGGAGGGAAAGGATACCCAGAGTCGAGGAGAGGGTCATTCAGGCCTGCAATGGAAGGATACAGAGATGTCTGGGGTTTACATGGTTTTGGAAATAATTTATTTTCCTTCTTTTCTTCACATTCATCTTCAACCTTAATATTTTCTTTATTGCCGAGGCCAACTGCCTCCTTTCAGGGCATTCTGCTTCATCCTCCCAGTATTTTAAACACTTTCTGTGAGTGTTCAGCTCCTCTAGGTCTTTTATTTTAATTGTATTTTTACTCTTCATTCCATCCTCATGTTCCTTTAATTTATTCTTTAGGTTTCGGATTTTTATTTTACTAAAAAGAACCTCCCTTTGGAAATCCGAACATTTCCGTCCATATGTTCAATTTAGACAGACTGCTTTCACCGTGTTTGGCTCGCATGACATCTACAATCGGACCCTCCGGAGGATGTACCAGGCCCCCGTTCTGCTTTGCTCCCATAGCAAAGTCTCTCTAGTGTTTACTCTAAACACCCCGTGTTATCAAACACTATCTTTCACCCGTCGGTGATGTGATATTTGTTCCTCAGTACAAATCACACAAAGACTGATCGTAATCCCAGGCTACGATTTGGATATTCTCAAATATCCTACCTTTGAGCAGTCCCTCTCATAAATGTCATGGAGTTTGCTTACGTTTAATTTTAAACAATTACTTTAAACAATTTAGACACTGTACATCTCACGGAGTATTGAAAGCCTTTTGAGTTCGTTGGATCTCGTGAAGTCAATCGGTTCCACCCCGGCGCTGGTCCTCTCGTCTCATACGGTTTCTGTCGAGGTAGAGGAGAATCCGAGGATCCTGGAGCGACCACCAGCGTCCGCAGGTGTCCCCAATCGAACTTGCAGAAATCCTGTTCGTGACGCCAATTGTTATGGAAATCTTAGACCCAGTCAATACGGTGGAGATACACAAGTCAGAGTGATCAACAAATAAATGGTGAAACAAACAGAGTTGTCTTTCTGGTTATTTATTTGAATATATTCAAAGACACAGGTCTCACAGAGTATAGGATAGTCTGCAGGAGTGTGCGCAGATATAATAAAATAGCAAAGCTTATATACAGGAAGGGCGGGAAGCTCAGAATATCTGTCTTCACACGGTCTCATATTGTTATTAGACACCTGTCCTTGAGCTCAGAATAGGGAGACTTTGGTTAAAGAGGAGTAGCCTCAACATAGTCTGCCAAATCAGCTGTGTGGCCTTGAAGCGCTTGGGAATAAAAACCCACATTAGAGTATGAGAAGAAAACAGCACATCTCAGGAAATGATATAGGTGTTATAGACAATGTTATGAGAAGCATTTGGTTTAGCATATAAGGTAACATAAGACATATAAGGTGAAATAAGAAATTTCCACTACAGCCTATATTTATTTAATAAGGTGGCCTCCCCTCCTTTTAGCAAAGGCAGGACATAAGCTGATTTCCACAATTTTGGAATTGTGTTAGTGGTGAGGGAGAGGTTAAAAAGAGTAGTGAGAGGTGGAGCAATAAAATCTGCAGCTATCTTTAAAAAGAAAGGTTCTACGTTGTCCGGACCAGCCGGCTTTTTAGGATCTAGCTTGGTTAAAGCTTCACGAACAACATCAACAGTAAAAGGGGTAAAACTAAAAGGGTTTTCCAACACACGTTTTTCAGAGTCACAGACTGTAGTGTTCACAGAAGCAGAGTTAGTGACAGAATCAAACAGAGAGCCACAGGACACAAAATGCTCATTAAAGCAGTTTAGCATAGTAGCCCTGTCCGATATAGAGCCAGATGCTGTGGTAATGCACGGAGGTAGCTCATTACGGATATCGCCGGTGGATAACGATTTAATGGCTTTCCAACATTTTCCAGCATTATTCAGATTCTTTGTGGAAACTGACAGATAATACTTTGATTTAGCACTTTTGACATTTGAAGTGAAGCTATTCCTTAGCTGCCTAAAACGCAGCCATTCTACCTCTGAGCCTGATTTCCTAGCCTTTGCCCAGGCCTTGTTTCTCTCATGAAGGAGACTGGACAGATTAGCAGAAAACCAAGGATTGTCTCCTCCCTTTACTCTAAATGTACGCAGGGGTGCATGTCTATCAATGATCTCCATAAAACCAAGATAAAAATAAGACCATGCGGTTTCTACATCAGCACACAGATCGATTTTACCCCAATCAAAATCAAACAGATCATGAACAAAACCCTGCTCCACAAAATGTTTTATGTCTCTCTTAATGATAATCCGAGGTTTAACCTTTTGGACCTTAGTGTCCCTAATTGTGGCTACAACACAGTGATCACTCAGATCATTTGCAAATACTCCCACAGATGAATATTTATGGGGAACATTAGTTAAAATGAGATCAATTAGAGAGGATTTATTTGGGGACTTAATGTTAGGGCGAGTAGGACTGTCAACAATCTGAGTAACATTTAAAGAGATACAAAGGTTTTTAAAATCCTCTGACACTGCAGTTAACCAGTCCCAGTTAAAATCTCCAAGTAGCACTATTTCCTTGTAGTCTAGTGCGATAAAAGATTTGCTAGTGAAGACAAGGAGTCTTTGACAGCTGAGGGGGGTCTGTAACAGCCCACCACCATGACCTGTTGACCCTTTGCTACTTCGATATTTATGGCTAAAAATTCAAATTGCTTACTGATCGATTTGGAAACTAATGTGGTTACACTGAACTTATTCTTAACATAAATGGCAACGCCACCACCTTTATTAGGCCGGTCGGTACGATACACATTATAACCATTTAAGGCAATGTCAGAGGCCAAAATAGATTTGTTTAGCCATGTTTCTGATAAAACAATGACGTCAGCGTCAGTCGAGCTCGCCCAGATGCGGACAAAATCTAGTTTACCTAACAGACTGCGCACATTCAAGTGGATGAAACCCAACCCAGACCTAGCTTTAAAATCAGCAGGAGTAGCGATCTGACTACTACTACTGGGCGGACCAGGGTTAGTTTGTACATTTCCTGACAGTAATAACAACAAAGAAAACAGGCATCTTTTTCTCTTAAACGACACACATACATTGTCATCTACTTTAGAATCACCGGAAAAGTCTGTGAGAGTGTGATTAGAGCTTAAGAAGCAGTCCTGAAGAACCATCATCGCAGGAAAACAAAAAAGACAAACATATTTTGTCGAGCAGATTGTCTGTGACAAGGCAACCGGTAATTGTTTGAGCAACACATCCGAACCTTTGCAGGGGATGCCCACTGCGGGTGGCAGAACAGACCTGAGTCCAGTAGACTCCTCAGAATGACTAGAGATCTTCTCATAGTCCAAAACAGTTAACAGGCACAGCAGAATCCCCATATGGGCCATTTTCCCAGACCAGCACACAGTATCCGCGATGTTCCTGGAGCAAAATCAGCACAGCAGCAAAGGACAGGCGAAAACAGCAGCGTGGAAACGCTCCGGTCCCTCTGTGGTATCCCCGGGGTGAAAGCAGGCCTCTGCAACAGCAGAACCAGGACAGGTGGAAAGCAGGCCTCTGCAACAGCAGAACCAGGACAGGTGGAAAGCAGGCCTCTGCAACAGCAGAACCAGGACAGGTGGAAAGCAGGCCCCAGCCGTGGTAAAATCCTTCTCCGTACCGCAGCACACGCCCGGTGGAAGCAGGCCAAGCCCGAAGCGTGGATCCACTCCGTCTCTCCGCGACGACTCCGGGGTAAAAACCTCTCCAGTACAGCCGTATTCTACAAGTGGGAGCAGGCCTCCGTAGATCGCAGATCGCAGATCGCAGGCAGCAACAGGTGGAGCCGCTCCGTCTCTTCGCGACGAGCAGGCCTCCGTAAAATCGCAGATCGCATGCAGCAACAGGTGGAGCCGCTCCGTCTCTTCGTGACGTCTCCGGAGGAAAAACACCTCAGTACAGCCGTACTCGACAGGTGGGAGTAGGCCTCCACAGATCGCAGACAACTAAAACTACTACTTGTATAAGCAGGGATGGCTAAACGTTTGTAAGCAGCAGAGCTAGATGCTAACAGATGCCAGATGCTAACAGGTAGTGCGAGCCTGTAGAAATTGCGACTGCCTCAGTGTGACAATAGACAGTGTGTGAAAAACAAAGCTTCTTGTACATTTCATGACTTAAATGTGGACGTAATGGACAGTTTCCTGTCCATACTGACATGAATATGTCCATAACACCGGCTGTTTATGCAGTCAAATGCACATTTGAATTAATACAGTTTAATGCACTTTTAACACTCATGTACCCACGATTCAAGCTGCTTTCCTGGGTTACCCACATCATCAGAGAGGTGACAGCCAACATGAACGACTTGAAAAAGTCTGTCACTGTCCACCAGTTTAAGGTGAAGAGGAACAAGCTGGATCGTCTGCCGAGCCAGGCGGAGCTTCTCGCCGCAATGGCGGCCACTGAGAAGCGCATCCCTGATCTCCTTGACCTGATGGCTTGCAACCCAACCTCAATCACCCAGTACCTGCTATACGGCTATCTAACCCTCCATTGGAGCCTCCTGTATGGCCACCGTCCGGGTGTGTACGCAAACATGACCAACACTGAGGTCTTTGAGGCGGACAGACACCACGCCACCTAACAGATATATATCATTAATAAATAAATACAATATGTGTTTTATTTCTTAGATGTCTAATCTAAATATTTCCATTTTTTAGACATAAAATATAATATCTCAATTAAATCAATAATAAATCACGCTGATAAAATATTTGTCTGAGTCATAAAAAAATTTAATGTCTCAAAAACAATAACAAGCACAATAAAAAAGCCATACATTTCTTAAATAAAAATAAAAATAATATCTAACAGAAAAAAATCCTTATTTGTCTGACCAGGGACGGATAAAATAAAATATAAAAAAAAAACTATATAAAGAAAAATGTAAAAACACATTTGATTTTGAAGTATTACATTGTGTGACACATCCTGTCCTGCAGGGGGCAGCAAATGATCATCTCTCTCTCTCTCTCTCTCTCTCTCTCTCTCTCTCTCTCTCTCTCTCTCTCTCTCTCTCTCTATTTCACACACACACACACACACACACACACACACACACACACACACACACACACACACACACACACACACACACACACACACACACACACACACACACACACACACACACACACTAAACCTGAAGCTATTATGTTTGATTTTATGTCACATCTTCCAATGTTTTTCTTTCAGACGCAGATGCATGGTTGTCATGGCTGTGTGTGTGTGTGTGTGTGTGTGTGTGTGTGTGTGTGTGTGTGTGTGTGTGTGTGTGTGTGTGTGTGTGTGTGTGTGTGATTTCACAGTAGAAAGAGGCTTTGCAGGACGAGCAAACACACACACATGAACGTTTGAAGGCATTTCTTTACACGAGGAACAGACCTGTACACACGGTGGTGAGAGGGTGAGAAACAAGACGAGATGAAAGACGAGAGAAAACAGACGTTAAAGGAGAGAGGAAGAAAGAGGAGGAATATTAAAGGCAAACACACGAGAGGAATGGAAGTGAGCGAGGTTAATGAAATAAATGACAACCTCATACTCTGAGGGTACTCACCCCCCATCACAGTATTTATTAAAGTCAGAACTCAACATGTTCTCTCTTCAATACTCATGACAGCAATATCTTTTAAAAAGATTATTCTGTCTTTCTCTCAGAAAATAAATCTCTAAATATTCAGATTATGTTTCACTCTAAAATAATAGCTCAACAGAAAAAAAGTGCAAAAGAAAACTCCAAGCACAGCTACAAATATATATCTTTTATAGTATTTAAATATATTTCAAAATGTTTTCCTCCAACTATTTCCAAATCTATTTTCTCCCAAAAGTCTCCAAATGTTCAGATTTTTTTTTTTTTTCAACTTTCAATTAAAATGTACAAAATGTTTCCGATGATTTGATATGAATCAGAACATGTCAGAAGACTTTGAAACATAATAATAATTGTGTTCATGGTGATATCTGTCATCAACACGTGGTCACCATGAGCGACGAAGAGTCCACCCACAAAAACAACCAGTTTGAACAAACAGACCATAACGCTCTGCAGACAGTCAGCAAGGATCCACAAACAACGACAGGAAACCAGGTGATCAATCAGGAGATCAATCAGGAGATAAATCAGGGGATCAATCAGGAGATAAATCAGGGGATCAATCAGGGGATAAATCAGGAGATAAATCAGGGGATCAATCAGGAGATAAATCAGGGGATCAATCAGGAGATAAATCAGGGGATCAATCAGGAGATCAATCAGGGGATCAATCAGGGGATCAATAAGGAGATCAATCAGGTGATCAATCAGGAGATCAATCAGGGGATCAATCAGGAGATAAATCAGGAGATCAATCAGGGGATCAATCAGGAGATCAATCAGGGGATCAATCAGGTGATCAATCAGGAGATCAATCAGGTGATCAATCAGGAGATCAATCAGGTGATCAATCAGGGGATCAATCAGGTGATCAATCAGGGGATCAATCAGGTGATCAATCAGGGGATCAATCAGATGATCAACCAGGTGATCAATCAGGTGATCAATCAGGTGATCAATCAGGTGATCAAAAAGGGGATCAATCAGGTGATCAACCAGGTGATCAATCAGGTGATCAATCAGGAGATCAATCAGGTGATCAATCAGGTGATCAATCAGGGGATCAATCAGATGATCAACCAGGTGATCAATCAGGTGATCAATCAGGGGATCAATCAGGTGATCAACCAGGTGATCAATCAGGTGATCAATCAGGAGATCAATCAGGGGATCAATCAGGGGATCAATCAGGTGATCAATCAGGAGATCAATCAGGGGATCAATCAGGGGATCAATCAGGGGATCAATCAGGAGATCGATCAGGTGATCAATCAGGAGATCAATCAGATGATCAATCAGGTGATCAATCAGGGGATCAATCAGGGGATCAATCAGGTGATCAATCAGGAGATCGATCAGGTGATCAATCAGGACATCAATCAGAGGATCAATCAGGTGATCAATCAGGGGATCAGGTGATCAATCAGGGGATCAATCAGGTGATCAATCAATGTATCAACCAGGAGATCAATCAGGTGATCAATCAGGGGATCAATCAGGTGATCAATCAGGTGAGCAATCAGGAGATCAATCAGGAGATCAATCAGGTGATCAATCAGGGGATCAATCAGTTGATCAATCAGGAGATCAATCAGGAGGGAGAACACAGGAAGTGAAAACAGACATCACACAGATGAACACTCTTCAAAATAAAACAGGAAACAGATCATGACACCTATTCACTTGTCGTGTTTCTGTTTTATTAAAGGGGGACAGATTTAGACGAAACACACGAGAGGAAATTGTCTTTGTGATGTGAGGTAGTGCGCTGCGTTCATATCCTGTGGGAATGATGAGAGACATGCAAACACTCCCATGTCGACGCAGTTAATCAAGCCTTGAACTGTGAACGTAAACCAACGACCTGCGAATCAAATCAGGATGAATAAAAACGGATTCCTCACACTGTTGGTTGGTTCTGGATATGTTGAATGAAGATTCATAAAACTCTAACTTTACGCCACTTCCTACTTTCACTGGAAGCTGCACTTCCTTCATCTCACAGATTTAAAAGTGTGATTTCTACAAAAACAGACCAAGAGCTTAGAAAATGTGAAGTTTTGTTTATACACACTAACCCATACATTTACACTGCAATATCCAATGGAGGAATCCCATTGGCTCTTTATCGAGGGTCCTTCCGGATCTAATAATAATAATAATAATAGATTTAATTTGTTAGCGCTTTTACACGTGCTCAAAGATGCTTTACAGATATAGTGAAGGGAAAAGAAAAGGAAGGGACAACAAATAAATATATAGTTAAAGTTAAAGTCAAATAATACAAAAACAATCACACATTCAAAGCCAGATTGAAGAGGTGAGTTTTTGTGAGTGTTTTGAAGGTGGTGAGGTCAGTGCAGTCTCTGATGGGTTGGGGGAGTGAGTTCCAGAGGGAGGGGGCAGCGACGGAGAAGGCTCTGTCCCCCCAGGTCCGGTGATTGGTGATGAGCGGAGGCAGCGGGAAGGGGTGTGGTGGTGCAGCAGGTCTGTGAGGTGGGGGGAAGGGGTGTGGTGGTGCAGCAGGTCTGTGCGGCAGGGGGAAGGGGTATGGTGGTGCAGCAGGTCTGTGAGGTAGGGGGAAGGGGTATGGTGGTGCAGCAGGTCTGTGAGGTAGGGGGGGCCTGATTGTTGAGGGCTTTGTGAGTAATGAGGAGGACTTTGAAGTTGATTCTTTGACGGACGGGGAGCCAGTGGAGGTTCTGAAGGACGGGAGTGATGTGGTCTCGGGAGCGGGTGCGGGTGAGGAGGCGGGCAGCAGAGTTCTGGATATGTTGGAGTTTATTGAGGAGGTTGGATGGTATGCCGTAGAGGATGCTATTGCAGTAGTCGAGTCGTGAAGTGATGAATGCATGAATCAGGGTTTCAGCAGCAGAGGAGGAGAGTGATGGGCGGAGACGGGCAATGTTTTTGAGGTGGAAAAAGGCGGTCCTGGTGATGTGATTTATGTGGTGGTTGAATTTGAGCTGACTGTCGAAGATGACTCCGAGGTTGCGGATGTGAGGGGGGGGGATAGAGTGTGGCTGTCAATGGTGAAGTTGAAATTCTGGATGTCTTTGATACGGGATGGGGGGCCGATGATGATGATGTCTGCTTTGGCACTGTTCAGTTGGAGATAGTTTGTTTGCATCCATGCTTTTATTTCTGAGAGACACTTGGTGAGAGTGGAGTGTGTTGTGGGGGTGATGGTTTTTGTTGAGATATAAAGTTGGATGTCATCGGCGTAGCAGTGAAATTGAAGGTTGTGGCGACGAATTATTTTGCCAAGGGGGAGCATGTAGAGCAGGGGTGCCCAACCAGTCGATCGCGATCGACCGGTCGATCACGATCGACTGGTCGATTGCGGGGAGATTCCCAGTCGATCGTGAGATGTGTATAAAAATAGAACAACAATATTCGGTTTTATCGTTAATGTCCTATAACATAATCTTCCTGTGCCAGAATAATGCACTTGAACGCATCAAAGCTTTGTGATTGGCCGGCGTGACCCCATGTGTCGGGGCGTGGCTGGTGGGCAGTGGGCACTATTTCGCTGACGTTGTCCGTGTCAACAGGAGTGACAGTCCGCACACACACAAGACCGCAATCATGGCAGAAGCAAAAAATCCCAAAATATATAATTTTCACTCTGAGTGGGAGGATGATTATTTTTGTATCTATTCCAATTCAAAGTCCATCTGTCTCTCATCTGTCTCTCATCTGTCTCTCATCTGTCTCTCATCTGTCTCTCATCTGTCTCTCATCTGTCTCTCATCTGCAATGCGAGCGTGGCTTTATCGAAGAAGGGAAATTTAGGAGCGGCATTTCAAAACAGTGCACAAACGCTACGAGACGGAATTCGCTCCTAATTCTGCCCTACGCTCCCAAAAGGGGAGGGGCCTGAAAGGACAGCTAAATGCACAGCAGTCCATTTTCACCAGGCCCAACAACAGGAGCAAGGCTGCTCCAGAGCATCTTATCGTGTCAGTCACAACAAGAGCAAGGCTGCTCCAGAGCATCTTATCGTGTCAGTCACGTTCCAGAGAAACACATGAAGTCTTTCAAAGATGGCGAAGTTGTGAAAGAAGCATTCCTGGAGGCTGTGACGCGCTTTTGGGGGACAGTAAACAACAACAATAACAGTAGCATTTCAACAGGTTTTTGATATAATAAAAACTCAAGTTAGATACCGTTATTAATCAGCTGTAAGTTTTAGTTTGTTTGAACTTAGTCATTATAATGATTGTACAAAATGGTATAAGAATGCAAACATAAATTGATTATAGTCTATTATCAATTCAGGTTAAGAAGCTAGTGTTGCTTGCATCCTATTTTAAAGGCATTTCTTTTTATAATCTACTAAAATGCAACAAAAAAAGGGTTTGATTCTATTAATTTTGTCTTTTTTATTGCACTTTGGCAGCAGATTCCTGAGTAGCTTCAGATCTGAGTTGTCTTATTAGTAAGACTCATTTATACTTTTGTAGCAACACTATTTTTATATAATGGCAAAGAAAGGGTTCAGAGTCTTTTCTTCCTGTGTCATATGTGGCAGCACTGTTCAATGTTTCTTGAAAACATTACCCACTGTAGTGACGTGTGAATAAACTCCAACTCTGTATCAACAACACTGTTGTGTAACTTCAGTTAAATACTTGTATGTGTGTAGATTAGAAAGAGGTAAGATAAAGGATCTGCAGTATTTAATGAAGTATTAATCGTACAAAGGTCAGTTTTATACAAGTAGAAGTGTGTATTTACCTGGTAGTAGGCTGTCAGTAATGGCTACGCCTCTCTAATTGGACTGGTAGATCTCGGCAGACTGGCAACTTTAAAAGTAGCTCTCGGTTCAAAAAAGGTTGGGCACCCCTGATGTAGAGGATGAAGAGGAGGGGGCCAAGCACCGAACCCTGGGGGACGCCTTGGGACAGAGGAGCAGTGGAGGAGGTGCAGTTGTTGATGTTGATAAACTGATGTCTGTCGGTGAGGTAGGATTTCAGCCAGGAGAGTGCAGTGTCGGTGATGTTGAGTGATGATTCGAGGAGGGACAGCAGGATGCGTGGTTGATGGTGTCGAATGCTGCGGTGAGGTCGAGGAGGATGAGGATGTTAAGGTTGCCGGAGTCAGAGGAGAGGAGGAGGTCGTTTGTGATTTTCAGAAGAGCTGTTTCGGTGCTGTGTTTTGATCGGAAACCGGATTGAAATGGCTCAAAGAGGTCATTGGAGCTGAGGTGGGATTTTAGTTGTGAGGCAACGACACGTTCAAGTATTTTTGACAGAAAGGGGAGATTTGAGATGGGCCGGAAGTTGGACATGATGTCAGGTGTGAGTCCAGGTCTTTTGAGAATGGGTGTGACAGCAGCCAGTTTGAGAGAGGGGGGAACTGATCCAGATCTGAGGGAGGAGTTAATGATGGTGGCGATGAGTTGGGAGATGGCAGGGAGGCTCTCTTTAACACATTTGGAGGGCATTGGGTCAAGTGTGCAGGTGGAGTTAATTCCAGTCATGAAGTCGGACAGTTGCATGGGGGTCACAGGGGAGAAGTGGGACAGGGGCTGTGAGGTGAAGGGGGGGGAGCCAGGAGGGGAGGTGGGGGGTGCTGATGAGGGTGTCAGATTGCTGTAAATGTTGCTGATTTTGGTTTGGAAAAACGAGAGGAAGGAGTTGCACTGTTCGGTGGTGAAGGATGAGGTGGCGTTGTCACAGGGTTTGAGAAGTTTGCTGATGGTGGAGAACAGACGCTTGGGGTTGGTGGAGCCAGACTGAATGAGTTGTGAGTAGTAATTAGACCGGGCTACTTTGAGTGCGTTACTGTACTGCTGGAGATAGTCTTTGTAGATTTGAAGATGGACTGTTAGTGTGGTTTTCTTGTGTTGGCGTTCAAGTTGACGTTTCCTTGATTTCATTTGGCGGAGTTCGGGGGTATACCAGGGGGCGGAGTGTATGAAAGAGACATTTTTTGTTTTTGTGGGGGCCAGTTCATTGAGACAGAAGGAGAGGGTGCTGTTATAATAGTCCACAAGTTCAGATGGGTTTTC
>JAPTMU010000107.1:391487-393415 GCA_028583405.1 Pogonophryne albipinna
TCCTTAGACCCTCTGTCCTTAGACCCTCTGTCCTTACACCCTCTGTCCTTAGACCCTCTGTCCTTAGACCCTCTATCCTTAGACCCCCTGTCCTTAGACCCTCTGTCCTTAGACCCTCTGTCCTTAGACCCCCTGTCCTTAGACCCTCTGCCCTTAGACCCTCTGTCCTTAGACCCTCTGTCCTTAGACCCTCTGTCCTCAGACCCTCTGTCCTTAGACCCTCTGCCCTTAGACCCTCTGTCCTCAGACCCTCTGTCCTCAGACCCTCTATCCTTAGACCCTCTGTCCTTAGACCCTCTGTCCTTACACCCTCTGTCCTTAGACCCTCTGTCCTTAGACCCTCTATCCTTAGACCCCCTGTCCTTAGACCCTCTGTCCTTAGACCCTCTGTCCTTAGACCCCCTGTCCTTAGACCCTCTGCCCTTAGACCCTCTGTCCTTAGACCCTCTGTCCTTAGACCCTCTGTCCTCAGACCCTCTGTCCTTAGACCCTCTGCCCTTAGACCCTCTGTCCTCAGACCCTCTGTCCTCAGACCCTCTATCCTTAGACCCTCTGTCCTTAGACCCTCTGTCCTTAGACCCTCACATCGTACAAGGAAACACTTCCAGAGAAAACCCACAGTTTAAAGGGAACATGGGAGAAACCTCAGACAGAGCAACAGAGGAGGGATCCCTCTCCCAGGACGGACAGACGTGCAATAGATGCCGTGTGTAAATCAAAGAGATAATACATTTCACAGCATATAGACCGAATGTTAGGAAATGCATGTGTCTGTAATAAGAAGATGAATCCACGAGGATGTCAGCTACAATCCTGTGGAAGCCATCAGGGAAGCAGCATGACGAGACCCAAGGCAGGACCGCAGAGACAGGTTCAGCCACGACCCGAAGTCCACCACTTAATCCAGAACTCAGGATAGAGGATCCAGGACACAGGACTACAGCAAGAGGATCAGCCTCGACTCCGGATCCCGGCGTAGATGTAGATACAAAACAAGAACAAAGATTTGGCTGGGTTAATCAGAACAAGAGAATACACAGACAGACAGAGAGAGAAAAGGTCATTGGATCAAAGTTATTCTTGATAACCCTCTAGAAAGATCTCATGAACTTCCCCACTCAGTCTATCAAGACCCGAGCAGTTCTATTAGATATAGGATAACTCACTCATAAATGCAAAACAATGACCTGACAATGCAAAATGACCAAAGATGCAAAGACTCTCTGGGTTTGTGCTTGTTGTTTAACTTTTGACCACAAAGACTTAGAATAGATGTAAACGTGTAGACACGCCAAATGAAAACGTAATTGACTAACATGTGTGCAAAGTCTTTGAGACTCTTTGAGTTTTTCGTAGCGAGAAATGTCGAGGCTGCACATGTGTAGACTCCGCGGTCTTAAAATCCCCACAATGCTTTGCGCACGGACCAATTTCCAAATCTTTGGCGGAAATAGCGCTCCATTTAAGGCGGGGCCTCGGATATGACGCACACCTGCACGCCTCTTAGCCTGTTCCACCATTCTTCGTTTTCCGAGGCTAGGAAGGATTCTTGCCTCGCGCTTCTGACTCGGAAGACATGTGCTACCAAGCAAGCGTCCTCGAGATTGAGAAACGGCCAGGGTGTTTCTCAATCTCGAGGATTCTGTCTTCCAAGCCAATATTTCAAGGATGCTACGTCATCGAGTGCCGCCGAAGGACTGTTCCAATCTCCAGCATACTTGGAATTCCGCGTCCTTGATTTGGGGGAAATTTCGAGGCTGCACATGGGTAGACTTCGCGTCCTTAAAATCCCCACAATGCTTTGCGCACGGACCAATTTCAAAAACCCTTGCGGAGAATGGCTGAACCGACGCAGCACACATTGAAATGTAAGTATAGTGGCAGAACATGTGTTGGTAAATATGTTAAATTTGTTTTCACCCAAAATG
>JAPTMU010000107.1:406933-444433 GCA_028583405.1 Pogonophryne albipinna
AGGAAAATGCAAGACAATACAAAAGAGAACACCTCCGGAGCGGCGAGGAGGACCCTGATGTCTGATGTCCCATGATCCAGGTGGCTGGACACGCGGGTCCGTCACTCGTCTACCGCCCATGGACCATAGCAGAGATGAAAGAAATATCGAGAGATCACCTCCCAGAAGTTGAGTTAGGAGGAGAAAAATTCGGAGCAGCGCTCATCATGTTCTGTAGACAATTCTCCCCCACCATGCCAGAAATAAAGAAACTGTTGACTCTGAAAATGGGTCCGACAAACGTCAGCCATTTCACCGAACTCCTGGCAGGGAACCAGTACATGAAAGACGCTGATTGGGATGGGGTCGACAACGCTACCTACCGCGAGGGCATAACCAGCCTAGAGGCCGCAATAAAGAAACAGTTTCCCGCAAAAGTCGACATGTCAAGAATCTACGCATGCAAGCAGAAACAGGATGAAACAGTAAATGACTATTATCACCGCTTAGAACAGGTGTTCATCGAGAATAGCGGCCTTGTCAAAAGAAGCAGGGACGTGGAACAGGCTTTAGGAGTCTGGGAGACCCACCTCAGCAATGCTTTCCTCAACGGCCTATCCCCGGATATTTCTGCATCAGTGCGGAACTCCTGCATTGGTGTTTTGGACGGTGCCCGGCTGGATGAAATTCGCCGACATGCCGTACATGCCGAGAAACGCATCCTAGAAGAAAAGGCCAGTGAGGAAAAGAAACGCCGCGACCGCAAAGAAAAGGCCCAGCTGACCATGGTCCAGGCTGTTACAACCGCCTGGTCAAACCAAACCCAAGGTGATGGCCAGGGCAGAGAAGACCGAGGAGGACGAGGAGGTTTCCGAGGTCGTGGAGAAAAAGGGAAAGGCAGAGGACAAGGTGGCCGCCGGACCAACCGAAGCGGCGAGGATCGCTGTTGTAACTGCGGAGAGACGAGTCATTGGAGAGAGGAATGCCCACACCCGAAAAAGGAAAAGAACTTTAAATCAAAGCAATTGGACAAAACCAAAGACAATTCTTCAAACTGACATCAGAGGGATGAGGGAGTGGGGGAGGAAGGAATTCGGTCCAGAGAGACGGGACCTCTGCTCGCCGCATCTTATCAGGGAAGTGATAACACACACACACACATCATACAGGCTATTGAGAAATTGGAAGATTTAGAGAAAATGTCTGTAATTGAAAATGGTACATATCTGAAATATGACACTGAAACAGCATTTAAAAAGTTTCCAACACTGACTTTAGCTATTATGGGTGTTAATGTTACATTTCTGGTTGATTCTGGGGCAACCCACTCAGTTGTAAAAAGGGCAGATTTGCCAGACTGCAAATTTAGTGGCAGATTTATTCACTCAATAGGAGCGGCTGGGGTAACTGTAAAGGAAAAGTTTTCTATACCGCTTCAGTGCAAAGATAACGGTGATGACAGTCATCCATTTCCCACATCAGTCAAACACAGTTTCCTCTTATCATCAGTCTGCCCGATAAATTTACTGGGCAGAGATCTGATTCTCCGGTTCGGCTTAGACCTCATTTCCACAAATGAGGGTCTTAAAGTCCGACGGCCATCTCCTGCGATGGTGCAAAATCCCACTGTGGATGATAAAGAACTGTTGAGTGTGTATCAGTGGCTGCTGACATATCCTGATTCTCAAGAATTGTTGCGTTTGACTCAGCAGCGTGTTTTTCCACCTGCTGTGTTTATGGAAACTTCTCATTTGCATTGTACTGCTAAAGTGATTAATGAACCGTGTAAAAGCTTTGATGAGAGTTTCCTGCTGGAATGTCTGAATGATGAGATCATGCTTAAAACTATGTATTGGGATTCACTGTGTAGTGCCATCTCTGTTACACTCACACCCGCACAACACAAGCTGTATCAAATCCCAGGGGCGGTCCCACACATTTCACTAGCCAGGGGGCCGACTGATAGATGGAGGGATTTGGGTCCAATCGTTAAAGACTGGGAATCTAGTACTGATTGGACTAGCACAGACGACCCATTGATTGAGTTTTCCCAAGTACATGACGTGTTTAAGTACAACATTAACTGGCTAGTTCATGTACTTCGTTCTCTGATCCTCACAGATAATGATGATTATGTCCGTCCGGCTCGGAGTTCTCATTTTTCAGTCATATTTCTGAGCTCCCTGACGCGCTAAAAACAGTGCCTCAGACACTGTGGGCAGCACACAAATATGACGTCGGATTGATTCGCTCTGCGGAACCGGTAGTTATCACTCCTAAGTCCACTTTCCGCCCAAATCAACCCCAGTACCCATTGAAACGTGAAGCTGTTGATGGCATTAGGCCAGTGTTTACCTCTCTGCTTAAACAAGGGGTCATTATTCCGTGTAAAGATTCCCCTGTTCGCACTCCAGTGTTTCCTGTCAAAAAGATCAGAGACAAACCTCCTGATGAGTGGAGATTTGTCCAGGATTTAAGAGCTGTGAATGTAGCAGTGCATGCCCGAGCGCCGCTCGTCCCAAATCCTTATCTGATTCTTTCCCAGGTTCCAGCCTCTGCAGCATTCTTTACTGTCATAGACCTCTCAAATGCATTTTTCAGTGTCCCTGTACACAAAGACAGTCAATTCTGGTTTGCATTTGAATATGATGGTAAACCTTACACATTCACACGTTTGTGTCAAGGCTACTGTGAATCTCCTACTGTGTACAACCAGGCATTGTGTACAAGTTTGGCCTCTCTCCAAGTTTCTAAAGGCACGGCTCTCATACAGTATGTTGATGATCTTATGATTTGCGCACCCACAGCTGAACAATGTGAAACCGACACCATTGCTTTATTAAAACACCTCGCAGACGAGGGCCATAAAGCCAGTTTGTCAAAACTCCAATATGTACAAAAAACGGTTACATTTTTGGGTCATGTCATTTCAGGAAAGGGAAAAACGCTTTCAGATAAGCGTATTGCATCATTGGCTGCTCTGCCAAAACCTGTCACTAAGCGACAGATGATGTCATTTTTGGGGATGTGCTCATATTGCAGGTCATTCATTCCAAACTATTCTCCAATCGAGTTGCCACTGCGTACAATTACGCATGTGAATGGTTTGAAACCTACAGATCACCTTATATGGACACCTGAAGCCGATGAAGCCTTCATTAAAATGAAGCTGGCTCTTCAATCCCCACCAACATTGGGGCTACCTGATCACACTAAACCTTTCACTCAGGCAGTGGATGAACGACATGGGTGTATGACCTCAGTTCTCCTTCAGGATCATGGGGGAAAACAAAGGCCTGTGGCCTATTTCTCCTCCAAGCTAGATCCTCTAGCTGCTGGTCTGCCTAAATGTCTCCGTGCAGTGGCTGCTGCTGAGAAAGCGCTCAACTCCTCACGGGACATTGTGGGATATGCACCTTTGACCCTGTTAGTGCCACATGCTGTTTCTCTCATCCTCTGTGAGCAGAGAACATCACACCTCTCCGCTGCACGTTACCTTAGGTATCACACATGCCTGTTGGACATGCCTAACGTTTATGTCAAGCGATGTAACACTCTGAATCCAGCGTCTCTTATGCCTTTGCCTGAAGACGGTGACGAACATGACTGTGTTGCCGAACTTCGCATTGTGTGCACACCTAGACCTGATTTAAAGGACGTTCCTCTAACCAACGCTGACCTCATTTTGTATGTGGATGGGTCTGCCTCTCGCGACCAGGGGGGCACTAATCGGGTGGGATTTTCTGTTGTTTCAGATTCTGCTGTACTCCGTTCTGGACCGCTTCCATGTCACCTCTCAGCACAAGCAGCAGAGCTCATCGCACTAACTGAGGCCTGCACGTTTGCAGAAGGCAAAACCGTGACTATATACACTGACTCACGTTATGCGTTTGGGGTAGTACATGATTTTGGGGCCATTTGGAAGTGTAGACAATTTCTGAAATCTGATGGCAAACCAGTACTTAACCATGTACTAGTTGCAGGCTTACTGGACGCCATTCTGCTCCCATCTGAGGTTGCAGTCTGTAAATGTGCCGCACACACAAGCAGTACAGACCCAGTTTCCCTAGGAAATGCATCTGCTGACTCAGCCGCAAAGGCAGCTGCTCTGATTCCTCTCGCACCTCACGCACACTCATTTGTAAAAATCCCTACCTCTTCCTACACGGACAAAATGTCATCACTGACTTCCATGCAGCAGCTGGCTGAGAAAACTGAGAAAGCTCAGTGGAAGGCTGCTGGGGCTGTTTTTAACCCAACCTCCAGCATCTGGGTTGGTCCAAATTCCAATCCATGTCTCCCAAGACATTTCTTCCCTCATTTCGCTAAATTGACACATGGGTTAGATCATGTGTCAAAAGGAGGGATGCTAGAAGCTATCAATCAGGAGTGGTTCACAAGGGGGTTCACAGTAACAGCTCAAAAGCACTGTGAAGCATGCCTAATTTGCATTACGCAAAACTCTGGTAGACCAGTAAAGGTTACAGGACCCGGAGCACATCCACCTCCCACCAGGCCATTTGAGCACCTAATGCTGGATTTCATTGAGCTTAACCCATCAGAGGGGAAGAAGCACTGTCTTGTGGTGGTTGACATGTGGTCCAAATGGGTTGAAGCTTTCCCAGTAAAGGCACAGACAGCAAATGCTGTGGCAAAGGCACTACTGAGGGAAATCATTCCTAGATGGGGACTACCAGACAAAATTTCAAGCGACAACGGTTCACATTTTGCTAATGAGGCCATTACACAGATAGGAGAATACCTGGGCATGGACATCAGGAAGCATTGTGCGTATCATCCACAGAGTGGGGGTGCAGTGGAAAGAGAGAACGGCACAATCAAAAATAAGCTAGCAAAATGCTGTGCAGACACAGGTCTGTCATGGACACAGGCTCTGCCCATTGTGCTGATGTACATGAGAATGAGGAAAAGAACGTGGAGCCAACTCAGCCCATTTGAAATCCTTTTTGGGGCTCCTCCACAGATTGGACTCAAGGCTCCAGGATGTCCTCTTCCCTCCACAACGTTATGTGAGGATGCTATGTTGTCATGTTGTTGTGTTAACCTGTCATCCACTTTAGCAGATATCCGACGTCAGGTAGCCGCAGCTTTACCTACCCCTGCCACTGGTCCACTTCACCGTCTCCAACCCGGCGACTTCGTGCTGGTCAAGGATTTCCAGAGAAAGAGCTGGAAATCCAATCGTTGGCAAGGTCCCTACCAGGTGCTTCTCGTCACTCAGACAGCCGTCAAGGTCGCCGAGAGAGCTACGTGGGTCCACGCCAGCCACTGCAAGGTCGTAGTCACAGGACAGGAGAAACGGGAAGAACAGACGACAACAAGTGACGTGTCCTAGTCACCAACGAAGAAACAGACGACAACAAGTGACGTGTCCTAGTCACCACCAGCACCACTACCGGTTGTACTCGTATCAGATGGAGCACGTGCGGACAGGGTATTCACAATATCTCGTGTTGTAGCATTGACGGTGTCCCTGGAAGGGAGTATTCTGACAGGGCATTCCCTGATATTCGACATACTCCCCTCCATGTGGCCTGGCCCAATGATGCTGGATTCAGCGCGCCACAAGATTACGTTTGGTTGTGCGGCGACAAGCTCTATCAAGTTCTGGCTCCCCTCTGGATAGGTACATGCGCTCTGGTGGATTTAAATCCAGCAGTCACTGTTCTCACGTCCTTAATGTACACAACACATCATTACCCAGAGTTCCAGCACCCAGACCACCACAAAGTAAAAAGAGATCTGACATCCGCAGGGACTAAATTCGGTGGCGGCCTGTTCCCATGGTGGGGCACAGTAAACAATGCCCACAACATAGATACCCTACACGTTTGTCGAGAGAACCTCACGTACGAAACAACGCAGGGTTTCCAGGCATTGACCCCATACATAATAGCCTCCAGGAACATGCTCATGCAACACCAATTTGCTCTTGACCTTTTGTTCGCCTCAAAGGGTGGCCTGTGTCATGTAATTGGTGATTCCTGCTGTACTTACATTCCCGACGCAACCAAGAACATCACTGAAACCGTGCTACATCTTAACAACCTGTTGGCCGACATGAAAGCGAGTGACGTATCCAACGAAGGCGGCTGGGACTGGTGGTCCTGGCTCACAGAGGGCGGGTGGGAAGCATGGCTGACTAGAATAATTACACCCCTGATGATCATTTTCGGACTGATAATCACTTGCACCTGTTTCATCGTCCCAGTACTGAATAAATGCGTTTCCAGCATGATATCTACAGCTTTCGTTCAGTATGCGGGTATTCCACTACGCGAGACTCTGAGTCACAGCTACGAGGATCTTTTGCCGCGTACAACCCACCATGCAACTTTCCGTGAGCCAGAATCAGAAGGATCCGATTACGATAATATGATATAATCCATGTGTAATAAAGTGTACCCTCCTCTTATGCTTACAATATATTGGAGTCTGTCCTCCACAAAAACAGCCAGTTTTCTATGATATGTTTGTGATGTGTTTACTTAAACCAGTGATGGGGTGTATTCATTGATGTGTTATATCAGTCTATCCTGTCAATTTTTATTCTTATGATTGATCATAGTATGATCAAAAGGAGGGAATGTAGTGGCAAACTTTATATCCATGTAGGTTAAAACCCTATATGTAATGCAGATGTTATATTCTAGCTGTATGATCATGTCATTTCAGCAGTTCCTCGAAATGATGTGTTTTGGCTCTATAACCCTTTTTGCCACCATAAGCAGTCTCAGATAATATATATTTTAGCTTACAACATCTGTCAGCACTTACAACAGTTCCCCTGAGGATGTACTGACACTCATGACCTTTAAACACTAAAGAGAGAAGTCTGGGTGATGTGTTTGGGTCATGTCCTTTGTCTGCTTTATGATTGACACTTTAAGGTCACATAAGATCTGAACTTTATGTATGAGAGACCGGGGTGCCAAGCACAGGACAATGGGCAAGTTCCTGGTAGCTTCCCTGTCCCATAACCAAGTTCTCCATTTCTTACCTCCTCCATCTGTTGCTGACAAAGTTTCTTCACTTCCCCTGGTGAACAAGTTCCTAGTTTAATCTATTAGTGATTGACAGTTTCTGTTCCTTTGGAAATCTTATCTCTCCTGCCAGAGCCCTCCTTCGATAAGTGACGAAATGCTGTTGAACTAACAAGATCCTATATAAACTGTATGCATTTTCTACTCCGTGCGCACTCTTTCAGAATACTCTGTACTCTGTGAGACCTGTGTCTTCGAAGCTTCGAATAAATAACCAGAAAGACAACTCTGCTTGTTTCACCATTTATTATTGATCATTTTGATTCATGTATCTTCACAGTATTGATTGAGTCTAATATTTCCAGAACAATTGGCGTTGTCGGCAGGATCTCTGCAAGTTCGATTGGGGACACCTGCGGACGCTGGTGGTCGCTCCAGGATCCTCGGATTCTCCTCTACCTCGACAGAAACCGTACGGGACGAGAGGACCAGCGCCGGGGTGGAACCGATTGACTTCACGAGATCCAACGAACTCAAAAGGCTTTCAATACTCGGTGAGATGTACAGTGTCTAAATTGTTTAAAGTAATTGTTTAAAATTAAACGTAAGCAAACTCCATGACATTTATGAGAGGGACCGCTCGAAGGTAGGATATTTGAGAATATCCAAATAATCGTAGCCTGGGATTACGATCAGTTTTTGTGTGATTTGTACTGAGGAACAAGTATCACGTCACCGACGGGTGAAAGGTAGTGTTTGATAACACGGGGTGTTTAGAGTAAACACTAGAGAGACTTTGCTATGGGAGCAAAGCAGAACGGGGGCCTGGTACATCCTCCGGAGGGTCCGATTGTAGATGTCATGCGAGCCAAACACGGTGAAAGCAGTCTGTCTAAATTGAACATATGGACGGAAATGTTCGGATTTCCAAAGGGAGGTTCTTTTAGTAAAATAAAAATCCGAAACCTAAAGAATAAATTAAAGGAACATGAGGATGGAATGAAGAGTAAAAATACAATTAAAGTAAAAGAAAAGTTCCTGGTAGCTTCCCTGTCCCATAACCAAGTTCTCCATTTCTTACCTCCTCCATCTGTTGCTGACAAAGTTTCTTCACTTCCCCTGGTGAACAAGTTCCTAGTTTAATCTATTAGTGATTGACAGTTTCTGTTCCTTTGGAAATCTTATCTCTCCTGCCAGAGCCCTCCTTCGATAAGTGACGAAATGCTGTTGAACTAACAAGATCCTATATAAACTGTATGCATTTTCTACTCCGTGCGCACTCTTTCAGAATACTCTGTACCTGTGTCTTCGAAGCTTCGAATAAATAACCAGAAAGACAACTCTGCTTGTTTCACCATTTATTATTGATCATTTTGATTCATGTATCTTCACAGTATTGATTGAGTCTAATATTTCCAGAACACCCCTCTTCTTCATGTCTCTTCTACATCAACATGTGTCCCCTCTTCTTCATGTCTCTTCTACATCAACATGTGTCCCCTCTTCTTCATGTCTCTTCTACATCAACATGTGTCCCCTCTTCTTCGTGTCTCTTCTACATCAACATGTGTCCCCTCTTCTTCATGTCTCTTCTACATCAACATGTGTCCCCTCTTCTTCATGTCTCCTCTACATCAACATCTGTCCCCTCTTCTTCATGTCTCCTCTACATCAACATGTGTCCCTCTTCTTCATGTCACTTCTACATCAACATGTGTCCCCTCTTCTTCATGTCTCTTCTACATCAACATGTGTCAACTCTTCTTCATGTCTCTTCTACATCAACATGTGTCCCCTCTTCTTCATGTCTCTTCTACATCAACATGTGTCCCCTCTTCTTCATGTCTCTTCTGCATCAACATGTGTCCCCTCTTCTCCATGTCTCTTCCACATCAACATGTGTCCCCTCTTCTTCTCCATGTCTCTTCTACATCAACATGTATCCCCTCTGTGGAAAGAGACTCTGAAAGTTTCAGGAACAAAGATTTTCTCTCTTTTTGATCCATTTCTATAAAAATCTGTCTGAAAATGAGCTGATCAGATTTTGGCCACTTTATGATGTCATAACGGTCAGTGTATGTTTTGGTCATTGGATTTTCTTTTCACAAATGGATATTCAAAAACAAAAAACGACTGGATATTTGATTTTCGTTTTCAAATTGAAAAACCAAAATTGAAATACAAGGCGTTTTTCTTTATCATGGTCAAAAATGGATTTACTAAACTTAAAAAACGGGATGATTTTCATTTTCTACTTCTCAAAACAAAAAATAAAATCACTAGAAAACAGAAACAAAAAACCCCCCCGTTTTTTCATATTCTGCTACCGGAAGTTGTCTTTCAAAATAAGAGAGCAGATGAGGACGGTCAATCCGTGTATCTACGGTCCATTTGTTTTCACAACGAAAACAGCCAAGACACATATTGAGCCCAGAAAATGAATGTTATTAAGGGCTGTAAATATAAAAGGCCTATGTCTAAAATGGACAACATTGTTAGGAGATTTAAACTATACAGCGATTCTGCACTGCGGTCAGCCGTCTCTCGAGTTTGTTATAATTTTTTCTGCCATTAGTTCTTCGTGAGATCGATCCTGTTGGACTCAGTAGGCTAGTAGTGAAACTACTCCCACAAGTACTATGAAGTAGCCTACTTACTGTGCACTTTTTGACTAATCCTCTGTCAATGTCCCCTCCTGAGAACAAGAATGCATGTTTCTCTGCTATTTTGAATCAATGTTAAAAAACCTTTCTTCATGAGACTGATATTGTTGGACTGAGTATTTTAAGAGGATATCAGCAATACTTCCAGTCAGTAGTCCGGCAGCAGCATTTTTACCCCTTGGAAAGTCTTGCTCGCTATTTAAATTGACTTTGATTGAAGTTAATAACAATATTGATATTCTATAGATATATAGATATAGCATATTTGATGCAGTCTTTCTGAACACTTTTAAAATAAAATACTGCAAATGAGGAATATTTGTAATGTTCTGCACAAATTTGAAAACACGTGGCAGCTTTATTAATACAGCAGTTGAAAAGATTTGTGGAAAGATACATTCTTCATGGGCTTCAATGGCTCTCTAGATAAAGGGTGTGGTTGCTTGTATTATCCTCAGATAGGGGTTTGTTTAAATAACTACCCAGATAGCAAAATATGAGTGAATCAATGTTGAAATATGGTTAGGCAGAAATATTGAATCCATGTTGAAACCCGGACCTTAAAATTAAACAGAAAGCGCAAATTGTTTTAATGTTGAATAAACGTTGGACTTTCAACCATAACTGACACTATCAATGTTGATTCAACCATCATCTAAATAGGAATCTACATGCACATTTTAGTTGATTTTTACATTGAATCAATGTTAGGAATCAATATTGATTCAACCATCATCCAAATGGGAATCTATATATACATTTTAGTTGATTTTATATTGAATCAGTGTTAGGAATCAATATTGATTCAACCATCATCTAAATGGGAATCTAAATGTAAAACTTACATTAAAATATTCAACTTTTCTAAGCATACTGTAACACATTAAAAAAGTGAATGTTTTTCACCAATGAGTTTTCTGCGTATAGGTTTACATCTTAACAGACCATTAACAAGTGCAACATCAATACTGTACTGAATGAAGTGGTCCACACTTGTAAACACACACTACACCATGTATTGTTTGCAGACGGTTGTTATTAGCTTGTTCAAAATTACCTTGAATTACCATATTTCCCAAAATGTATGAAATCAAACAAAAAATGACAGAAAACATGATTTTAATATTCAAATGTATTTTAGAAAACAGGCAGCAATGCGTCCCTGAGCAAGACTCTTAACCGGTTATTGCTCCCCAAACGCTGTGGAATAAATGCAGAGGACACATTGTATGTGCAAATATACAGTGACACAAGATACCCCCATAAAAAAAGAGGGTGTGTAAGAACCATTGGTGCAACTCCAAACAAGAACAGCCTGAAGCTTCAAGTCTTCCATGAAGGCGAAGCTGTAAACATTTGACTTATTTTTGACTGTAAGAACAACAGTCTATTGTCCATGAAAGAACAGTATTGTCTATGAGGCGGTAACCTTTGTACTGTATGCACAAGGAAAACACATTAGAGTGTGGTGGGGTACCCTAAGTTGGACTTGTGTTTATTTCACTTGTGTTCGTTTCACTTGTGTTCCTTGGGATGCCTCCCTCGCGCTCTGGAGCATAACGAAGCCACTTCTTCACAGTTTCACTGAAGCCATTGTGGGTCAGCTTGCGGTCGAACTGCCGAGCAGCAGCTGAAAGACAAGATTACAAAAATAAGCGTGAGGAAGAGAGAGAGAGAGAGAGTGTGTGTATCCCATACAACTTCTGTTATAATAAGAAAATCACTCTCATTCTGTACAGTAACAAAAGCTACGGTCACTAGCCAGTTTGCTAAAAGACTGGACTGGAAAGAGGAGCAAACGGCTAGCCTGGCTCTATCCAGGTAATAACATTTGCATCTGAGCACCTCTAAAGCTCACCAATTAGGTTGTCTTTTTTTGGTTTATTTCTTATAGCTTCACCATCACCTGATTCCAACCTAACCTTTTTTGTTAGATTAAGTTCATGCTTTATTCTTCAACAGGGGATTACAGAGAGACATAAAATACATTATAGGAGATGGATTCAAACTCGGTAGTTGGTACTATATGGCTCACAAAGAGCTTAATTATGTTCTGAATCACCATCAGTCACACCTCACTCCCTAAACTTAAGCTAATAAGTAGTTTTCAGGGGAGGAAACTTACCAAACATGCAGTCTTGTATTGCATTTTGCTTGAATGGCTTCTTGCTGCTGCAACGCTTGTCTTTCTTTCCAGCCTAAGGCTAAGGCGTTAGTCAGAGCAGTTGCCAGCATCCGTCTGATCAGGTTCTCTGAATTGGTGCCTCCTACCAGAGCCAGGCGAGCAATCTAAATCAGACGAGAGAAACAAATAGGCAACTGCTTTAACTGTTGTATTGAGCTACGTTCTGTGGGACATACGTTAGAAACAGCACAACAGCACTCTTATTTCATACACAGAGACCAACTTTGTTTTTTATACACTTGATACACTGATATTCCAGCCCATGGTATTCAGTCAAGTTCATGCCAGTCGTTATGTTTAACCACTTTAACCGTGGTGTCCCAATTTTGGTCATGTCAACATAAATGTTAGATATAAATGTTACTACAATTATATGTGGTTGAGTAGCTAAGACTAGAATTATTTGTGGTTGAGTAGCTAAAGGGCAATAACTAAGCACATTTTGACCGCACTGATATTATCCACATTTCATAAATGAATGCAGTTCAGTCTGTCAAATTACCATCTTTTGACGGACTGATTCATTCTTCAGCAATGATTCAGCCTCATTGAAGTCGTCTTCATTGGCGATTGGCAGCTGGATGGGGAACAAATGGGTTGTGGCTGACCCTGGTCCCTGACTACCAGCCGGGGTCATGTTGCCCTCTGCCAACTCATTCTTGATGAACTGCACATCTCTGGAGAGGCCCTTTACCACCACAAGTACTTCAGCGAGCATTGAAGTAATCTTCTGGATGGCAATGTCTTAAGAAAAATATAATTGAAAAGTGTAAAGTGAGAATTGAAAATAACCTGCAAATGACTCATGAGGAATTACACTAAGTCTAATAGACTTGCCTGTCAAATGCAGCCTGGTGTCATCGCCGTGCATCTGTGTGGTTCCATCTGTAAAACGCAAACATTCATGAGACTTAATCACTGCACACATTTTGAAAGGTTATTAGGTGTGTGTGTGTGTGTGTGTGTGTGTGTGTGTGTGTGTGTGTGTGTGTGTGTGTGTGTGTGTGTGTGTGTGTGTGTGTGTGTGTGTGTGTGTGAATATATTGTGATCAAGTGTTTAGTCAGTAACAGGGGTCTCCACTTCCCTACAGCTCTTTGGTAAACAGAAAAGGCATTTTCAGTATCCTATCAGGAGAGAGAACTCATACAGATTAATTGAATACACAGGACCACAATGGAAACAAGCCCTCAGGGCATTTTGTTATCCTTGGCTTTTAGCATTATTGTATAACTGTGCCCCTGTACTTTTTTCATACTGTTGATAAAGTATTCAATCAAAGAGGGCAGATGAACAAAGAAGAGAGCAATGATCATCATCAGAATATAGAGATTTAACCTTTTCACACACACACACACACACACACACACACACACACACACACACACACACACACACACACACACACACACACACACACACACACACACACACACACACACACACACACACACACACACACACACACACACACACACACACACACACACACACACACACACACCATCCATCTTCTTCCGCTTATCCGTGGTCGGGTCGCGGGGGTAGCAGTTCCAGCAGAGAGCCCCAAACTTCCTTTTCCCTGGCGACATCAACCAGCTCTGACTGGGGGATCCCAAGGCGCTCCCAGGCCAGCGAAGAGATATACCCCTCCACCTGGTCCTAGGTCTACCCCTTGGTCTCTTCCCAGCTGGACGTGCCTGGAACACCTCCCTAGGGAGGCGCCCAGGTGGCATCCTAACTAGGTGCCCGAACCACCTCAACTGGCTCCTTTCGACGCGAAGGAGGAGCGGCTCAACTCCGAGTCCCTCCCTGATGACCGAACTTCTCACCTTATCCCTAAGGGAGACACCAGCCACCCTGCGGAGAAAACCCATCTCGGCCGCTTGTATCCGCGATCTCGTTCTTTCGGTCATGACCCATCCTTCATGACCATAGGTGAGGGTAGGAACGAAAATGGCCCGGTAGACAGAGAGCTTTGCCTTCTGGCTCAGCTCCCTTTTCGTCACAACGGTGCGGTAAAGCGACTGCAGTACCGCTCCCGCTGCTCCGATTCTCCGGCCCATCTCACGCTCCATTGTTCCCTCACTCGAGAACAAAACCCCGAGATACTTGAACTCCTTCACTTGGGGTAAGGACTCATTCCCTACTTGGAGTGGACAGTCCATCGGTTTCCTGCTGAGAACCATGGCCTCAGATTTGGAGGTGCTGATCCTCATCCCAGCCGCTTCACACTCGGTTGCGAACCGATCCAGTGAGTGCTGAAGGTCGCAGACCGATGAAGCCATCAGAACCACATCATCTGCAAAAAGCAGTGGTGCAATCCTTAGTCCACCGAACTGCAGACCCCCTCCCCCATGACTACGCCTCGAAATCCGATCCATGTATATTACAAACAGGATTGGTGACAAAGCGCAGCCCTGGCGGAGGCCAACCCTCACCGGAAATGGGTCCGACTTACTGCCGAGGACCCGGACACAGCTCTCGCTTTGGGAGTACAGAGATTGGATGGCCCTGAGTAGAGACCCCCTCACCCCATACTCCCGCAGCACCTCCCACAGTAACTCCCTGGGAACCCGGTCATACGCCTTCTCCAAGTCCACAAAACACATGTAGACCGGATAAGCGTACTCCCAGGCCCCCTCCAGGATCCTTGCGAGAGTAAAAAGCTGATCCGTCGTTCCACAACCAGGACGGAATCCGCATTGTTCCTCCTCAATCTGAGGTTCGACAATCGGCCTGACCCTCCTTTCGAGTACCTTAGAGTAAACTTTCCCGGGGAGGCTGAGTAGTGTGATGCCTCTGTAATTGGCACACACCCTCTGATCCCCCTTTTTAAAAATGGGAACCACCACCCCGGTCTGCCACTCCTTCGGTACTGTTTCCGACTTCCACGCAATGTTGATGAGACGTGTCAACCATGACAGTCCCTCAACACCCAGAGCCTTCAGCATTTCTGGGCGGATCTCATCCACCCCCGGGGCTTTGCCACTGTGGAGTTGTTTAACAACCTCAGTGACCTCCCCCCGGGAGATTGGCGCCGATCCCCCGTCATACTCCAGCTCTGCCTCTAACATAGAGGGCGGAGTTGTCGGGTTCAGGAGTTCCTCAAAGTGTTCCTTCCAACGCCCCAACACTCCATCAGTTGAGGTCAACAACGTCCCATCCTTACTGTACACAGCTTGGATGGTTCCCTGCTTCCCCCTCCTGAGGTGTCGGAGAGTTTTCCAGAACAACTTTGGTGCCGCCCGAAAGTCCTTCTCCATGTCCTCTCCGAACTTCTCCCACACCCGCTGCTTTGCCTCGGCCACGGATGAGGCTGCTGCCCTTCGGGCCTGTCGGTACCTTGCAACTGCCTCGGGAGTCCCCCGGGATAACAAATCCCTGAAGGCCTCCTTCTTCAGTCGGACGGCTTCCCTGACCACTGGTGTCCACCAGGAGGTTCGAGGGTTACCGCCCCTTGAGGCACCTAGGACCTTGAGACCACAGCTCCCCGCCGCGGCTTCGGCAATAGAGGCTTTGAACACCGACCACTCTGGTTCAATGTCCCCAACCTCCACAGGAATGCCTGAAAAGCTCCGCCGGAGGTGTGAGTTGAAGGCCTCCTGAACTTGGGCCTCCTCCAGACGTTCCCAGTTCACCCGAACTACACGTTTGGGCTTACCAGGTCTATCCAGAGGCTTCCCCCGCCACTCGACCCAACTCACCACCAGATGGTGATCAGTTGACAACTCCGCCCCTCTCTTTACCCGAGTGTCCAAAACATACGGCCTCAGGTCCGATGATACGATAACGAAATCGATCATGGACCTTCTGCCTAGGGTGCTCTGGTACCACGTACACTTATGAGCATCCTTATGTTCGAACATGGTGTTTGTTATGGCCAATCCATGACTAGCACAGAAGTCCAGTAACAAACCACCACTCCGGTTCAGATCAGGGGGGCCGTTCCTCCCAATCACGCCCCTCCAAGTGTCTCCATCATTGCCCACATGTGCGTTGAAGTCTCCCAGCAAGATTAAAGAGTCCCCTTCAGGAGCCCCATACAGGACTCTTTCCAGGGTCTCCAAGAAGGCCGTATACTCTGAACTGCTGTTGGGTGCATAAGCACACACAACAGTCAGAGTTTTCCCCCCCATAACCCGCAGGCGTAGGGAGGCGACCCACTCGTCCACTGGGGTAAACTCCAACAACGAAGCACCCAACCGGGGACTTGTGAGTATCCCCACACCCGCCCGGCGCCTCACACCTTGAGCAACTCCGGAGAAGAATAGAGTCCAACCCCTATCCAGAAGTAAGGTTCCAGAGCCGACGCTGTGCGTAGAGGTGAGCCCAACCAGATCCAACTGGTAACGCTCCACCTCCCGCACAAGCTCCGGCTCCTTCCCCCCCAGAGAGGTGACGTTCCACGTCCCCAAAGCCAGCTTCTGTCGCCCGGGTCTGGTCCGTCGAGACCCTCCGCTTTCACTGCCACCCTTCTGGCAGCGCACCCGACCCCATCGCTGTTTCCCGTAGGTGGTGGGCCCGCGGGACGGAGAAGCGGAGGTGTTGCCCACGTTGCCTTTTCGGGCTGGGCCCGGCCGGGCTCCGTGGCAAGCCCGGCCACCAGACGCTCGCCGTCGAGTCCTCCTTCTGGGCCTGGCTCCAGAAAGGGACCCCGGGCTTCCTCCGGGCCGGGTATCCTCACTTCTTGTTGTCACACACACACACACAGATCAGAAAATGTCTACAAATGTTAGATGATCGTCTTGTTCACTTACCATAGCAACCATGATCAGGCACTGACTGCATGGGATCAAACTGGTGGCAGTTTCCTCTAAAGAAGTCTAGAGGAGGGAAAAACAAATGCTGTAACATTTACACAAAAAACACGACTAGTGTGATTTGATTTGTCTACAAAGATATTACTTTACATTTTAGTAGTAAATTGGGTTCATTAGTGAGGAATACAATGGCATACCATTTTGTGCACGTTGTGGGGGTTCAAGGGGGGTGTACTGCACCGAGCCGTATCCCATTCCCGATATCCCTGTAGAAACAAAATCATTAGTTATATTTCAATATACTTTGGGAGTAGCAACATAACCTGATGTTCCAGCATATTGTTGTCAACTACCACAGGATGTCTGAACACAAAATCTGAATTGTAAGTCATACATATGTCAAATAGTATTCATTGAGTTCTGTGTCCCCGTCTCTCAAAACGTTAGTGTAGTGAAAGAGTAGGGCATCATACCAGTACTTGTACTTGCTCGCTGTGGGGCCTGTAGCTGTGGGGCCTGGAGCTGGTGGTAATGGGGAGCACCAAATCCTGACATCCCAGCTGAAACACACAGTAGGAAATAAAGTTATTAGCATATGACACTATTGTAACCTCCCATGTAAGGAAATGTGTCTATGTGTGTGTATGTGTGTAAGTTTGTGTATGTGTGTGCCTGTGTGTGTGTGTGTGTGTGTGTGTGTATCTGTGTGTGTATGTGTGTGTGTGTGTGCCTGTGTGTATGTGTGTGCATGTGTGTGTCTGTCTATGTGTGTGTGTCTGTTTGTATGAATGTGTGTCTGTTTGTATGTGTGTCTGTTCATGTGTGTGTGTGTGTGTGTGTGTATGTGTGTGTCTGTTTGTGTGTCTGTTTGTGTGTATGTGTGTGTCTGTGTGTGCATGTGTGTGCATGTGTATTTATAAGATAAACTATATTTGTTGATGATCTGTCACATACATTCAAAACAGTTATTATGCTGACTTACATGCCACAGCCTCAGAAACCTGGAGTCAACCTCATGCAGAAATCCAGGCAGGGAGGAGAGCAGCACGTCGGCTATGGACGTCACCTTGATCCTTGAGTGCGAAAACATATCTTTGTTTTACTTTGGATGCTAAACAGCATAGCCACACAACAATTTATATCACAAGGGCTCTTCCATGACTGAAGAGATTACCATTTTGAAGCAATTGAGGCGTCTGCGATCCCACCTGTATCTCATTAGCACAACAACAAGGTGCAATAACATTACCACTGCTGTTCCCTCCCCAAACACAAGTATCTTAATAATAAATCTAAATCTATCAGGCTGACCCTCTGCACCCCAACACACACACAGAAAATCCACTCTAGTATGATAATAAAACACCAAGAGGCTTAACCGACTCACCTGGAGGTCATAGGCGGTGAAGAGTTGAACTTCAGACACTTCGCCTTTGCGTGGCGCCGTCTTCCTGAACAAGCTCAACAGCATGCCGATCCAACTCCGCGTAAAAGTGGTTCTTCAGGTTGAGGTTCGTTATCCTGTGAAACTCTGCACAAATATAAAATGACTATTTAATTCAGAGTACAATGTATATGTGGACTGAAGGCAGCAGAGATAAACAGAAACATGACATGCTAAATCTGAGTAAACATGCCAAAGTCATCAGTGACAAAGGCACACAAAATTATTATATAGTTGTAATATCTAAAATATAATATAACCCAATATCCTCCTTCTTAACTCCAGCTTTTTTAATTTCCTTCTTAGGACTGGAGGACGCTCCTCCTCCGCCGCTGTCCCACTCCTCCTTGGGTTGGCTGGCGTTGAGCCACAGCATGTAGGCGCTCATCGGCCTCTTGGGCGCGCCGACCTCCTTCGGCCTCCTCTTGTTCGGCCTCCTCTTGTTCGGCCTCCTCTTCTTCGCTTTGCAGGGTTTCCTCTCTTTCTTCTCCTTCTTCTTTGTCTCGATCTCAAAGTCAAAGGACCGTGCTGGACCACATTTTCCAAACTCCGAAACAGGTAGGTCAGTCGACATCCTACGGCTCTGCGCACGCGTAACAGTATAAACTGGAGACACACTTGGAAATTGCAAACCGCTCTCATCTGGCTCTACAGATGCCAACGGCCTGGAAACCACCACAGGCGGTGGCACACCCGTCCACACAGCACTACCAGCTAGATCGTTGCCCAAAATCATCTGTACCCCATCAAGTGGCAACGCGGGACGCACGCCGATAGACACAACTCCCCGTACCAGCTCACAATCCAGCACTACTGTATGACGTTGCACAGGAATCAAGCCCATCTCCATGCCCCTCATCAGCACAAAATCCCCTGTTTCTGTCTCTGACGAAAAAGGCAACACTGACTCAACAATAAATGAGTATCTAGCTGCTGTGTCACGCAACACCTTAATCGGAACATACTTGTCACTTCCGACCATCGATACAACGGCTTCCGTTATGAACGGCTCAAAAACAGAACCCACCTCCAAGTCGGCACAAACCAGCTTCTTATCAGGCACCATGCCCGATCTTACACCCTGCGGCTTTTTAACCAAAACGGCAGAACAACACATGGCTGGAGCATGTGATGAAGAACGAGGCTTCCCCTCAGGTTCCAGCAACGGACACCGCTCCTTCCAATGACCCTCTTCTCGGCAATAATGACATTGGCCCACTCTGGCGCCCTCGGATCGCCCTGGACCTGCAAATCTACGGGAGGAGCCTGGTGAGAACTTTGCACCACCGCGGGAATAGCCACCATCTTCTCCACGTCTCCAATCACCCCTAGACCACTTCTCTGTAAAACTGTCCTTATGTGTCAACACAAAATCATCTGCTAATTCAGCAGCTCTGAGCGCGGTGGAAGGTTTCTGCTCATTTACATAAGTGGCCACACGCTGAGGGATAACATCTTTAAATTGTTCCAATACAATGAGTTCACAAAGACCGTCAAAACTGGCAACCTTTGCTGCCGCACACCAGCGCTGAAAATGAGAAGTCAAATCACGGATAAACTCCACATGTGTCTGCTTATCCCCCTTGACCCAACTTCGGAACTTTTGACGATACGCTTCAGGAACAAGTTCGTATGATTTTAACACTGCTGATTTTACTCTGGCATAGTCCAAAGCATTTTCGCCACAAACAGCTGAATAGGCCTCCTGTGCTCGCCCAGTGAGTACACACTGAAGTAACAGCACTTTGTCCGAATCTGACCAGTTTCTTGCCTCTGCTATGCGTTCAAATAGAGTAAAAAAAATGTCAGGGTCACGCTCATTGAACTTTGGCACTAACCGCAAGTAAGAAATAATATCGCCACTACCTGATGCCGACCTATCAGAACCATCCTCCACCAGAGAAAGCTTGCCCTCTCCAATCAACCGTAATCTAGCATGTTCCACCTCACATTTCATCTTTTCCACCTCCAGCACCTTCTCCACCTCTAAACGCTTCTCTACCTCCTGCTGCTGACCCCTCATCTCCAACTGCAACTTCTTCTGCTCCAACCTCAACTCCAACTGCAATCTCTCCTGCTCCAACCTCAACTCCAACTGCAATCTCTCCTGCTCCAACCTCAACTCCAACTGCAATCTCTCCTGCTCCAACCTCAACTCCAACTGCAATCTCTCCTGCTCCAACCTCAACTCCAACTGCAATCTCTCCTGCTCCAGCCTCAACTCCAACTGCAATCTCTCCTGCTCCAACCTCAACTCCAACTGCAACTTCTCAACTGTTCAAACTGCATGGCCAAAAGCTCCTTTTGCTGCTCGAACGTCAAACCAGCTGTCTGAACCACTACCGGCACGAACCCTGCCGCACCAGACTCACTCTTCTGCAACACCCCCTGCTCAAACAAAGATGACACGATGAGCATTCAACATTAAAATGAGAAACTCCCAAATCCCTGGTTGTCAATAAATAGGTTGATTTAAGAACACATTAGATATATGGGATTTCAATATACGATAGATTTAACAATTTTACATAACAGTTTTTTTTGTTTTGTTGTGTTCAGTACTTTAATGCCACGTCTTCTGATAAAGGTGAACAGTTTATCAGAGACAGCATTTGTGCTACTGATGTGGCGTTTGGATACTAGGACCCCAAAGCTATAAAGTTTCAATGTGTTTAATAAAGAAAGGCAGGTACTGAAGACAGCTGGCTGCAGAAAGGTCCAAAAACAAAGCAGAGGGAAAACGTCCCAGGCCAAAACTCAAAAAGTTGCTAAAAAATTGCAAAGTGAACAAAACTAGACTAAAAGCTGCAGAAAGGCATTCTGGATCGTCGAACATCATTTAATTCTCAGGCAGAGTAGTGAGGTGAGGGCCAGGCTCTTAAAGAACAGGTGTGCCTCATCTGCAGCCGGGAGAATACCAGCCACGCCCCCTGTCACACACCAGCCCTGCAGAGAAGGAGAGACAGAGTAGTGAGGGGTAAAAGGAGCAAACAGGAAACAACACAACAACCAAAAAAACCCATGCATAAACATAACAACTGAGTCTCCTGCTCCGTGTCTCTCTGAAGGAGAATCAACGATCTCAGGCTTTTCTCAACAAACAGCAGAATCTCTGGTGAGTTTCCTACAAATCTCAAACACACTGAATACTTCTGTTAGAACCACAATCTGATGTAAAGAAATCTCAAGGTAGGACTACTCTTTAAGGAAAACCAGAACTGGGATCTCTTCTAACGTCATGGAGTGCACTGAATTTGTCTTTGTGCTTGTGTATTGTATGTTTTTGATCGTATATTGGTACTGGTACATTTTCTGTATTCTACGTACATTGGTATACAGATATCATACTTCTTTCTGAAATCTTCCAGTTGCTTCTCTTTTGTTGGACGATAATATTTTGCTTTTGGTGATATTACTTTGATATTATGTCAACAATACGTTTGATAACTCTCTTTATTTACAGTGGTGCAGGGTTTTTGATTAATGTCGTAGAACACAATGTAAAGATATCAAGGACACAGGGAGTGCCAACATGCTGAAACATTTGCTGGTTTTAGAACTCATTCCTGCGCCACCTTTTGACATATATGATATTCAAGAAGACGTTGACCTTGTTCTTATATAAAAGAAACTTAGACTGTGAGGAGGATCAGACAAAAAGTATTCAGTCTTTACTTCAGTAAACGTACCAATACCATTAATGTCAAATACTCCTTTCACAAGTAAATGCATTTAAAACCACACTTAAAGGTGGGGTAGGTAAGTTTGAGAAAGCGGCTCGAGATACACTTATTGTTATATTCCATGGAATGCTCTTAACATCCCGATAGCAATGAATATCTGAAGTGCTTTGACAAAAAATCCATAAAAACATCATCAGTGGAAGCCGTGGTGCTGTAAAAAGCACGACCAATCCAGTGGCGGCGCCAGAGATTTTCTCTAGGGGGTGCTGTGGGGTAGCTTGACGTTTCATAGAGGGTGCTCAAACATTAAGGGTTTCCCATTAATGCACCAGCGCTACAGTTGAATTTTCTACTGCAACACTCCCCACACGCACACACAGTGCACCCGCGACTGTAACAATGAAGGCTCGATAATCAGCTCACGGCATATAGGTGTAAGCAGGGGTAAAGTGCTATTTTTACAAGTGGGGAGTGGACCTCACCTCCTCTAGTGGGGTCCGGGGGCCAGCTCCCCCGGGAAGATTTCTTTTAAATATTGAAGTTAAAAGCATCAATCTGGTGCACTTTGAGAGCAACATTAAGAGATCTATGGATACATCTCTCATCACCCATATGAAACAGAACTGTAAACAGATTTTCTATTTCTTTATAGATATTTTACAAATCACTCCCCTTTTAAAACAAACCGTTTGAGACCCACTGAGATAACTAGACTAAAGTTAACTATCTAAACACTGAGAGTCCTTTACTTCACCTGAGCTGAGGTTATCTGAGACTCTCCGTCTGACAGGAGAGAGTTCTCCCTCCACCTTGTTGTTGAAAAAGCTCCTTATACCCGTTAGCTTGGCTAGCTAGCACCAGATGCTAACCACAACGATCTCCGGTAGATACCCACCGGTGCGCGAGCTCTCTCTCACTCGCTCGCGCAGGCACCCAAAATGGCTCGTGCCACACACACACAGAGCAGGGCTTGAATGAAACACAGAGACCCAGAAGTAGCTACTTGTACTCACGAGGTGCAGAATCCCTCTCGCTTTCAGGTGGTTTTGATTGAGTGTCCACACGTGGATGTTTAAGGACTAAAAAACGATAATTTTTTCACTTTGCTGTTAGCAAATCATTTGGCGCTCTAGCTAACAGGAAGTCACTCAAGTGTCACAAATAATTTAGCCTATGGGTAGGTCAAAAATCGAATGGGTGCTGGCCATTGGCCTAATCATATCACCTGTGTTGGCTTTATGTTTTTGGTCAAACATTTGTTTGTTTCACATTTGCATTGATGTAATCAATAATTTTTCTAATTTAATAAAAATAATAATAATAATTTCGAAAAAAAACACATTTATTGGGGGTGCTTAGGGGGTGCTTTGGCAATCCTGGGGGGTGCTTCAGCACCCCCTAGCTCCCCCCTGGCGCCACCCCTGCTCTGGCACATTGTAATATCCTAACCGTCCTGTATCTCCGGCTGCTGTCAGGTGAGGTTTGATAAACACGCCTGCTGCTGTAAATGAGTTCATATTTAGGAGGAGTTTTAAAGGCCTCAGCTGATGTATCGCTGCGTATATCACCCCACCCGTCCAATCAGGCTGACCCCTGGCATAAAACAAGCATCCATAAATACGCTATCAGCTTGACGTGACATTCAGGACTTCAGACCTGCGGGGCTGTCGGTTCATAATGAGAGGAAACAGGACCAGAAACAAACAGGGAACACTTCTTGGAAGTATGCGCGGCCAAGCAGCTTTTTAATCAGGCTGAAAGGTCGCTGTGGTCGTTTGGAGGAGATTAAAACCCTCCACACGTTCCTTATGTTCTGCTGACGGGAACCGCTTCAAAAAGTACCCATGTTTTCCATGAGTCTTTCATCCTTTCTTTATAACTAATGCTGTTGATGTATTGTGATTTCAAAAAGGTTGGAACAGCTGGAAATTAGCAATGTTGGCTAAAGCTAATGCTCCAATTACTGTTTTATGTGACAGTTGATCAATGGGGAATGTTCACGACACTATCAACAAATACAATCAAACTCAATAGCTTTTTTAAAGGTCTACTATTCTACTGTTTTTCATCAATATATCACAGGTCTCAGATATATCCAGAGCCTGTCTCTGATTGGCTGAAACACCAAACAGATCATTGCAGCATTACCCATAATCCCCTCTGTTTCAGCCCTGTTTCCAAAGTGCTGATTCTCTGTCTGTTACTTTAGATGAAAATAAGGAGCCCCTCCCCACGCCCCTCTGAGAGAGATTTGGTTACAAAGAACTCAATGGTGCTCTAGGAGGAGATTCAGGTGATGGGGGGGGGGGTTACCTTGGTTGCTGATTGGCTAATGGTTACACAAGACAAAACATCGTTATGGGTCAGTGTATGTTTTGGTCATTGGATTTTCTTTTCACAAATGGATATTCAACTTTGCACCACCGCGGGAATAGCCACCATCTTCTCCACGTCTCCAATCACCCCTAGACCACTTCTCTGTAAAACTGTCCTTATGTGTCAACACAAAATCATCTGCTAATTCAGCAGCTCTGAGCGCGGTGGAAGGTTTCTGCTCATTTACATAAGTGGCCACACGCTGAGGGATAACATCTTTAAATTGTTCCAATACAATGAGTTCACAAAGACCGTCAAAACTGGCAACCTTTGCTGCCGCACACCAGCGCTGAAAATGAGAAGTCAAATCACGGATAAACTCCACATGTGTCTGCTTATCCCCCTTGACCCAACTTCGGAACTTTTGACGATACGCTTCAGGAACAAGTTCGTATGATTTTAACACCGCTGATTTTACTCTGGCATAGTCCAAAGCATTTTCGCCACAAACAGCTGAATAGGCCTCCTGTGCTCGCCCAGTGAGTACACACTGAAGTAACAGCACTCTGTCCGAATCTGACCAGTTTCTTGCCTCTGCTATGCGTTCAAATAGAGTAAAAAAAATGTCAGGGTCACGCTCATTGAACTTTGGCACTAACCGCAAGTAAGAACTAATATCGCCACTACCTGATGCCGACCTATCAGAACCATCCTTCACCAGAGAAAGCTTGCCCTCTCCAATCAGCCGTAATCTATGTTCCACCTCACATTTCATCTTTTCCACCTCCAGCACCTTCTCCACCTCTAAACGCTTCTCTACCTCCTGCTGCTGACCCCTCATCTCCAACTGCAACTTCTTCTGCTCCAACCTCAACTCCAACTGCAATCTCTCCTGCTCCAACCTCAACTCCAACTGCAATCTCTCCTGCTCCAACCTCAACTCCAACTGCAACTTCTCAACTGTTCAAACTGCATGGCCAAAAGTTCCTTTTGCTGCTCGAACGTCAAACCAGCTGTCTGAACCACTACCGGCACGAACCCTGCCGCACCAGACTCACTCTTCTGCAACACCCCTTGCTCAAACAAAGATGACACGATGAGCATTCAACATTAAAATGAGAAACTCCCAAATCCCTGGTTGTCAATAAATAGGTTGATTTAAGAACACATTAGATATATGGGATTTCAATATACGATAGATTTAACAATTTTACATAACAGTTTTTTTTGTTTTGTTGTGTTGAGTACTTTAATGCCACGTCTTCTGATAAAGGTGAACAGTTTATCAGAGACAGCATTTGTGCTACTGATGTGGCGTTTGGATACTAGGACCCCAAAGCTATAAAGTTTCAATGTGTTTAATAAAGAAAGGCAGGTACTGAAGACAGCTGGCTGCAGAAAGGTCCAAAAACAAAGCAGAGGGAAAACGTCACAGGCCAAAACTCAAAAAGTTGCTAAAAAATTGCAAAGTGAACAAAACTAGACTAAAAGCTGCAGAAAGGCATTCTGGATCGTCGAACATCATTTAATTCTCTGGTAGAGTAGTGAGGTGAGGGCCAGGCTCTTAAAGAACAGGTGTGCCTCATCTGCAGCCGGGAGAATACCAGCCACGCCCCCTGTCACACACCAGCCCTGCAGAGAAGGAGAGACAGAGTAGTGAGGGGTAAAAGGAGCAAACAAGAAACAACACAACAACCAAAAAACCCCATGCATAAACATAACTACTGAGTCTCCTGCTCCGTGTCTCTCTGAAGGAGAATCAACGATCTCATTCTCACAGCCCCCCCCTTAAGACGGGGCCCCAAAGGGATCCACGACAACCCAATATCCTCCTTCTTAACTCCAGCTTTTTTAATTTCCTTCTTAGGACTGGAGGACGCTCCTCCTCCGCCGCTGTCCCACTCCTCCTTGGGTTGGCTGGCGTTGAGCCACAGCATGTAGGCGCTCATCGGCCTCTTGGGCGCGCCGACCTCCTTCGGCCTCCTCTTGTTCGGCCTCCTCTTGTTCGGCCTCCTCTTCTTCGCTTTGCAGGGTTTCCTCTCTTTCTTCTCCTTCTTCTTTGTCTCGATCTCAAAGTCAAAGGACCGTGCTGGACCACATTTTCCAGACTCCGAAACAGGTAGGTCAGTCGACATCCTACGGCTCTGCGCACGCGTAACAGTATAAACTGGAGACACACTTGGAAATTGCAAACCGCTCTCATCTGGCTCTACAGATGCCAACGGCCTGGAAACCACCACAGGCGGTGGCACACCCGTCCACACAGCACTACCAGCTAGATCGTTGCCCAAAATCATCTGTACCCCATCAAGTGGCAACGCGGGACGCACGCCGATAGACACAACTCCCCGTACCAGCTCACAATCCAGCACTACTGTATGACGTTGCACAGGAATCAAGCCCATCTCCATGCCCCTCATCAGCACAAAATCCCCTGTTTCTGTCTCTGACGAAAAAGGCAACACTGACTCAACAATAAATGAGTATCTAGCTGCTGTGTCACGCAACACCTTAATCGGAACATACTTGTCACTACCGACCATCGATACAACGGCTTCCGTTATGAACGGCTCAAAAACAGAACCCACCTCCAAGTCGGCACAAACCAGCTTCTTATCAGGCACCATGCCCGATCTTACACCCTGCGGCTTTTTAACCAAAACGGCAGAACAACACATGGCTGGAGCATGTGATGAAGAACGAGGCTTCCCCTCAGGTTCCAGCAACGGACACCGCTCCTTCCAATGACCCTCTTCTCGGCAATAATGACATTGGCCCACTCTGGCGCCCTCGGATCGCCCTGGACCTGCAAATCTACGGGAGGAGCCTGGTGAGAACTTTGCACCACCGCGGGAATAGCCACCATCTTCTCCACGTCTCCAATCACCCCTAGACCACTTCTCTGTAAAACTGTCCTTATGTGTCAACACAAAATCATCTGCTAATTCAGCAGCTCTGAGCGCGGTGGAAGGTTTCTGCTCATTTACATAAGTGGCCACACGCTGAGGGATAACATCTTTAAATTGTTCCAATACAATGAGTATCTCCTGCTCCAACCTCAACTCCAACTGCAATCTCTCCTGCTCCAACCTCAACTCCAACTGCAATCTCTCCTGCTCCAGCCTCAACTCCAACTGCAATCTCTCCTGCTCCAACCTCAACTCCAACTGCAACTTCTCAACTGTTCAAACTGCATGGCCAAAAGCTCCTTTTGCTGCTCGAACGTCAAACCAGCTGTCTGAACCACTACCGGCACGAACCCTGCCGCACCAGACTCACTCTTCTGCAACACCCCCTGCTCAAACAAAGATGACACGATGAGCATTCAACATTAAAATGAGAAACTCCCAAATCCCTGGTTGTCAATAAATAGGTTGATTTAAGAACACATTAGATATATGGGATTTCAATATACGATAGATTTAACAATTTTACATAACAGTTGTTTTTGTTTTGTTGTGTTCAGTACTTTAATGCCACGTCTTCTGATAAAGGTGAACAGTTTATCAGAGACAGCATTTGTGCTACTGATGTGGCGTTTGGATACTAGGACCCCAAAGCTATAAAGTTTCAATGTGTTTAATAAAGAAAGGCAGGTACTGAAGACAGCTGGCTGCAGAAAGGTCCAAAAACAAAGCAGAGGGAAAACGTCCCAGGCCAAAACTCAAAAAGTTGCTAAAAAATTGCAAAGTGAACAAAACTAGACTAAAAGCTGCAGAAAGGCATTCTGGATCGTCGAACATCATTTAATTCTCTGGTAGAGTAGTGAGGTGAGGGCCAGGCTCTTAAAGAACAGGTGTGCCTCATCTGCAGCCGGGAGAATACCAGCCACGCCCCCTGTCACACACCAGCCCTGCAGAGAAGGAGAGACAGAGTAGTGAGGGGTAAAAGGAGCAAACAGGAAACAACACAACAACCAAAAAAACCCATGCATAAACATAACAACTGAGTCTCCTGCTCCGTGTCTCTCTGAAGGAGAATCAACGATCTCAGGCTTTTCTCAACAAACAGCAGAATCTCTTCTGGTGAGTTTCCTACAAATCTCAAACACACTGAATACTTCTGTTAGAACCACAATCTGATGTAAAGAAATCTCAAGGTAGGACTAATCTTTAAGGAAAACCAGAACTGGGATCTCTTCTAACGTCATGGAGTGCACTGAATTTGTCTTTGTGCTTGTGTATTGTATGTTTTTGATCGTATATTGGTACTGGTACATTTTCTGTATTCTACGTACATTGGGATACAGATATCATACTTCTTTCTGAAATCTTCCAGTTGCTTCTCTTTTGTTGGACGATAATATTTTACTTTTGGTGATATTACTTTGATATTATGTCAACAATACGTTTGATAACTCTCTTTATTTACAGTGGTGCAGGGTTTTTGATTAATGTCGTAGAACACAATGTAAAGATATCAAGGACACAGGGAGGGCCAACATGCTGAAACATTTGCTGGTTTTAGAACTCATTCCTGCGCCACCTTTTGACATATATGATATTCAAGAAGACGTTGACCTTGTTCTTATATAAAAGAAACTTAGACTGTGAGGAGGATCAGACAAAAAGTATTCAGTCTTTACTTCAGTAAACGTACCAATACCATTAATGTCAAATACTCCTTTCACAAGTAAATGCATTTAAAACCACACTTAAAGGTGGGGTAGGTAAGTTTGAGAAAGCGGCTCGAGATACACTTATTGTTATATTCCATGGAATGCTCTTAACATCCCGATAGCAATGAATATCTGAAGTGCTTTGACAAAAAATCCATAAAAACATCATCAGTGGAAGCCGTGGTGCTGTAAAAAGCACGACCAATCCAGTGGCGGCGCCAGAGATTTTCTCTAGGGGGTGCTGTGGGGTAGCTTGACGTTTCATAGAGGGTGCTCAAACATTAAGGGTTTCCCATTAATGCACCAGCGCTACAGTTGAATTTTCTACTGCAACACTCCCCACACGCACACACAGTGCACCCGCGACTGTAACAATGAAGGCTCGATAATCAGCTCACGGCATATAGGTGTAAGCAGGGGTAAAGTGCTATTTTTACAAGTGGGGAGTGGACCTCACCTCCTCTAGTGGGGTCCGGGGGCCAGCTCCCCCGGGAAGATTTTTTTTAAATATTGAAGTTAAAAGCATCAATCTGGTGCACTTTGAGAGCAACATTAAGAGATCTATGGATACATCTCTCATCACCCATATGAAACAGAACTGTAAACAGATTTTCTATTTCTTTATAGATATTTTACAAATCACTCCCCTTTTAAAACAAACCGTTTGAGACCCACTGAGATAACTAGACTAAAGTTAACTATCTAAACACTGAGAGTCCTTTACTTCACCTGAGCTGAGGTTATCTGAGACTCTCCGTCTGACAGGAGAGAGTTCTCCCTCCACCTTGTTGTTGAAAAAGCTCCTTATACCCGTTAGCTTGGCTAGCTAGCACCAGATGCTAACCACAACGATCTCCGGTAGATACCCACCGGTGCGCGAGCTCTCTCTCACTCGCTCGCGCAGGCACCCAAAATGGCTCGTGCCACACACACACACACACACAGAGCAGGGCTTGAATGAAACACAGAGACCCAGAAGTAGCTACTTGTACTCACGAGGTGCAGAATCCCTCTCGCTTTCAGGTGGTTTTGATTGAGTGTCCACACGTGGATGTTTAAGGACTAAAAAACGATAATTTTTTCACTTTGCTGTTAGCAAATCATTTGGCGCTCTAGCTAACAGGAAGTCACTCAAGTGTCACAAATAATTTAGCCTATGGGTAGGTCAAAAATCGAATGGGTGCTGGCCATTGGCCTAATCATATCACCTGTGTTGGCTTTATGTTTTTGGTCAAACATTTGTTTGTTTCACATTTGCATTGATGTAATCAATAATTTTTCTAATTTAATAAAAATAATAATAATAATTTCGAAAAAAAACACATTTATTGGGGGTGCTTAGGGGGTGCTTTGGCAATCCTGGGGGGTGCTTCAGCACCCCCTAGCTCCCCCCTGGCGCCACCCCTGCTCTGGCACATTGTAATATCCTAACCGTCCTGTATCTCCGGCTGCTGTCAGGTGAGGTTTGATAAACACGCCTGCTGCTGTAAATGAGTTCATATTTAGGAGGAGTTTTAAAGGCCTCAGCTGATGTATCGCTGCGTATATCACCCCACCCGTCCAATCAGGCTGACCCCTGGCATAAAACAAGCATCCATAAATACGCTATCAGCTTGACGTGACATTCAGGACTTCAGACCTGCGGGGCTGTCGGTTCATAATGAGAGGAAACAGGACCAGAAACAAACAGGGAACACTTCTTGGAAGTATGCGCGGCCAAGCAGCTTTTTAATCAGGCTGAAAGGTCGCTGTGGTCGTTTGGAGGAGATTAAAACCCTCCACACGTTCCTTATGTTCTGCTGACGGGAACCGCTTCAAAAAGTACCCATGTTTTCCATGAGTCTTTCATCCTTTCTTTATAACTAATGCTGTTGATGTATTGTGATTTCAAAAAGGTTGGAACAGCTGGAAATTAGCAATGTTGGCTAAAGCTAATGCTCCAATTACTGTTTTATGTGACAGTTGATCAATGGGGAATGTTCACGACACTATCAACAAATACAATCAAACGCAATAGCTTTTTTAAAGGTCTACTATTCTACTGTTTTTCATCAATATATCACAGGTCTCAGATATATCCAGAGCCTGTCTCTGATTGGCTGAAACACCAAACAGATCATTGCAGCATTACCCATAATCCCCTCTGTTTCAGCCCTGTTTCCAAAGTGCTGATTCTCTGTCTGTTACTTTAGATGAAAATAAGGAGCCCCTCCCCACGCCCCTCTGAGAGAGATTTGGTTACAAAGAACTCAATGGTGCTCTAGGAGGAGATTCAGGTGATGGGGGGGGGGGTTACCTTGGTTGCTGATTGGCTAATGGTTACACAAGACAAAACATCGTTATGGGTCAGTGTATGTTTTGGTCATTGGATTTTCTTTTCACAAATGGATATTCAACTTTGCACCACCGCGGGAATAGCCACCATCTTCTCCACGTCTCCAATCACCCCTAGACCACTTCTCTGTAAAACTGTCCTTATGTGTCAACACAAAATCATCTGCTAATTCAGCAGCTCTGAGCGCGGTGGAAGGTTTCTGCTCATTTACATAAGTGGCCACACGCTGAGGGATAACATCTTTAAATTGTTCCAATACAATGAGTTCACAAAGACCGTCAAAACTGGCAACCTTTGCTGCCGCACACCAGCGCTGAAAATGAGAAGTCAAATCACGGATAAACTCCACATGTGTCTGCTTATCCCCCTTGACCCAACTTCGGAACTTTTGACGATACGCTTCAGGAACAAGTTCGTATGATTTTAACACCGCTGATTTTACTCTGGCATAGTCCAAAGCATTTTCGCCACAAACAGCTGAATAGGCCTCCTGTGCTCGCCCAGTGAGTACACACTGAAGTAACAGCACTCTGTCCGAATCTGACCAGTTTCTTGCCTCTGCTATGCGTTCAAATAGAGTAAAAAAAATGTCAGGGTCACGCTCATTGAACTTTGGCACTAACCGCAAGTAAGAACTAATATCGCCACTACCTGATGCCGACCTATCAGAATCATCCTTCACCAGAGAAAGCTTGCCCTCTCCAATCAGCCGTAATCTATGTTCCACCTCACATTTCATCTTTTCCACCTCCAGCACCTTCTCCACCTCTAAACGCTTCTCTACCTCCTGCTGCTGACCCCTCATCTCCAACTGCAACTTCTTCTGCTCCAACCTCAACTCCAACTGCAATCTCTACTGCTCCAACCTCAACTCCAACTGCAATCTCTCCTGCTCCAACCTCAACTCCAACTGCAACTTCTCAACTGTTCAAACTGCATGGCCAAAAGTTCCTTTTGCTGCTCGAACGTCAAACCAGCTGTCTGAACCACTACCGGCACGAACCCTGCCGCACCAGACTCACTCTTCTGCAACACCCCCTGCTCAAACAAAGATGACACGATGAGCATTCAACATTAAAATGAGAAACTCCCAAATCCCTGGTTGTCAATAAATAGGTTGATTTAAGAACACATTAGATATATGGGATTTCAATATACGATAGATTTAACAATTTTACATAACAGTTTTTTTTGTTTTGTTGTGTTCAGTACTTTAATGCCACGTCTTCTGATAAAGGTGAACAGTTTATCAGAGACAGCATTTGTGCTACTGATGTGGCGTTTGGATACTAGGACCCCAAAGCTATAAAGTTTCAATGTGTTTAATAAAGAAAGGCAGGTACTGAAGACAGCTGGCTGCAGAAAGGTCCAAAAACAAAGCAGAGGGAAAACGTCCCAGGCCAAAACTCAAAAAGTTGCTAAAAAATTGCAAAGTGAACAAAACTAGACTAAAAGCTGCAGAAAGGCATTCTGGATCGTCGAACATCATTTAATTCTCTGGTAGAGTAGTGAGGTGAGGGCCAGGCTCTTAAAGAACAGGTGTGCCTCATCTGCAGCCGGGAGAATACCAGCCACGCCCCCTGTCACACACCAGCCCTGCAGAGAAGGAGAGACAGAGTAGTGAGGGGTAAAAGGAGCAAACAAGAAACAACACAACAACCAAAAAAACCCATGCATAAACATAACTACTGAGTCTCCTGCTCCGTGTCTCTCTGAAGGAGAATCAACGATCTCAGGCTTTTCTCAACAAACAGCAGAATCTCTGGTGAGTTTCCTACAAATCTCAAACACACTGAATACTTCTGTTAGAACCACAATCTGATGTAAAGAAATCTCAAGGTAGGACTACTCTTTAAGGAAAACCAGAACTGGGATCTCTTCTAACGTCATGGAGTGCACTGAATTTGTCTTTGTGCTTGTGTATTGTATGTTTTTGATCGTATATTGGTACTGGTACATTTTCTGTATTCTACGTACATTGGTATACAGATATCATACTTCTTTCTGAAATCTTCCAGTTGCTTCTCTTTTGTTGGACGATAATATTTTGCTTTTGGTGATATTACTTTGATATTATGTCAACAATACGTTTGATAACTCTCCTTATTTACAGTGGTGCAGGGTTTTTGATCAATGTCGTAGAACACAATGTAAAGATATCAAGGACACAGGAAGTGCCAACATGCTGAAACATTTGCTGGTTTTAGAACTCATTCCTGCGCCACCTTTTGACATATATGATATTCAAGAAGACGTTGACCTTGTTCTTATATAACAGAAACTTAGACTGTGAGGAGGATCAGACAAAAAGTATTCAGTCTTTACTTCAGTAAACGTACCAATACCATTAATGTCAAATACTCCTTTCACAAGTAAATGCATTTAAAACCACACTTAAAGGTGGGGTAGGTAAGTTTGAGAAAGCGGCTCGAGATACACTTATTGTTATATTCCACGGAATGCTCTTAACATCCCGATAGCAATGAATATCTGAAGTGCTTTGACAAAAAATCCATAAAAACATCATCAGTGGAAGCCGTGGTGCTGTAAAAAGCACGACCAATCCAGTGGCGGCGCCAGAGATTTTCTCTAGGGGGTGCTGTGGGGTAGCTTGACGTTTCATAGAGGGTGCTCAAACATTAAGGGTTTCCCATTAATGCACCAGCGCTACAGTTGAATTTTCTACTGCAACACTCCCCACACGCACACACAGTGCACCCGCGACTGTAACAATGAAGGCTCGATAATCAGCTCACGGCATATAGGTGTAAGCAGGGGTAAAGTGCTATTTTTACAAGTGGGGAGTGGACCTCACCTCCTCTAGTGGGGTCCGGGGGCCAGCTCCCCCGGGAAGATTTTTTTTAAATGTTGAAGTTAAAGCATCAATCTGGTGCACTTTAAGAGCAACATTAAGAGATCTATGGATACATCTCTCATCACCCATATGAAACAGAACTGTAAACAGATTTTCTATTTCTTTATAGATATTTTACAAATCACTCCCCTTTTAAAACAAACCGTTTGAGACCCACTGAGATAACTAGACTAAAGTTAACTATCTAAACACTGAGAGTCCTTTACTTCACCTGAGCTGAGGTTATCTGAGACTCTCCGTCTGACAGGAGAGAGTTCTCCCTCCACCTTGTTGTTGAAAAAGCTCCTTATACCCGTTAGCTTGGCTAGCTAGCACCAGATGCTAACCACAACGATCTCCGGGAGATACCCACCGGTGCGCGAGCTCTCTCTCACTCGCTCGCGCAGGCACACAAAATGGCTCGTGCCACACACACACAGAGCAGAGCTTGAATGAAACACAGAGACCCAGAAGTAGCTACTTGTACTCACGAGGTGCAGAATCCCTCTCGCTTTCAGGTGGTTTTGATTGAGTGTCCACACGTGGACGTTTAAGGACTAAAAAACGATAATTTTTTCACTTTGCTGTTAGCAAATCATTTGGCGCTCTAGCTAACAGGAAGTCACTCAAGTGTCACAAATAATTTAGCCTATGGGTAGGTCAAAAATCGAATGGGTGCTGGCCATTGGCCTAATCATATCACCTGTGTTGGCTTTATGTTTTTGGTCAAACATTTGTTTGTTTCACATTTGCATTGATGTAATCAATAATTGTTGTCATTTAATTCAATAAAAATAATAATAATAATTTCCAAAAAAAACAAAAAAAAACACATTTATTGGGGGTGCTTAGGGGGTGCTTTGGCAATCCTGGGGGGTGCTTCAGCACCCCCTAGCTCCCCCCTGGCGCCACCCCTGCTCTGGCACATTGTAATATCCTAACCGTCCTGTATCTCCGGCTGCTGTCAGGTGAGGTTTGATAAACACACCTGCTGCTGTAAATGAGTTCATATTTAGGAGGAGTTGTAAAGGCCTCAGCTGATGTATCGCTGCGTATATCACCCCACCCTTCCAATCAGGCTGACCCCTGGCATAAAACAAGCATCCATAAATACGCTATCAGCTTGACGTGACATTCAGGACTTCAGACCTGCGGGGCTGTCGGTTCATAATGAGAGGAAACAGGACCAGAAACAAACAGGGAACACTTCTTGGAAGTATGCGCGGCCAAGCAGCTTTTTAATCAGGCTGAAAGGTCGCTGTGGTCGTTTGGAGGAGATTAAAACCCTCCACACGTTCCTTATGTTCTGCTGACGGGAACCGCTTCAAAAAGTACCCATGTTTTCCATGAGTCTTTCATCCTTTCTTTATAACTAATGCTGTTGATGTATTGTGATTTCAAAAAGGTTGGAACAGCTGGAAATTAGCAATGTTGGCTAAAGCTAATGCTCCAATTACTGTTTTATGTGACAGTTGATCAATGGGGACTGTTCACGACACTATCAACAAATACAATCAAACTCAATAGCTTTTTTAAAGGTCTACTATTCTACTGTTTTTCATCAATATATCACAGGTCTCAGATATATCCAGAGCCTGTCTCTGATTGGCTGAAACACCAAACAGATCATTGCAGCATTACCCATAATCCCCTCTGTTTCAGCCCTGTTTCCAAAGTGCTGATTCTCTGTCTGTTACTTTAGATGAAAATAAGGAGCCCCTCCCCACGCCCCTCTGAGAGAGATTTGGTTACAAAGAACTCAATGGTGCTCTAGGAGGAGATTCAGGTGATAAGGGGGGCGGGGGTTACCTTGGTTGCTGATTGGCTAATGGTTACACAAGACAAAACATCGTTATGGGTCAGTGTATGTTTTGGTCATTGGATTTTCTTTTCACAAATGGATATTCAAAAACAAAAAACGACTGGATATTTGATTTTCGTATTCAAATTGTAAAACCAAAATTGAAATACAAGGCGTTTTTCTTTATCATGGTCAAAAATGGATTTACTAAACTTAAAAAACGGGATGATTTTCATTTTCTACTTCTCAAAACAAAAAATAAAATCACTAGAAAACAGAAAAAAAAAAAAAAAAACGTTTTTTCATATTCTGCGACCGGAAGTTGTCTTTCAAAATAAGAGAGCAGATGAGGACGTCAATCCGTGTATCTACGGTCCATTTGTTTTCACAACGAAAACAGCCAAGACACATATTGAGCCCAGAAAATGAATGTTATTAAGGGCTGTAAATGTAAAAGGCCTATGTCTAAAATGGACAACATTGTTAGGAGATTTAAACTATACAGCGATTCTGCACTGCGGTCAGCCGTCTCTCGAGTTTGTTATAATTTTTTCTGCCATTAGTTCTTCGTGAGATCGATCCTGTTGGACTCAGTAGGCTAGTAGTGAAACTACTCCCACAAGTACTATGAAGTAGCCTACTTACTGTGTACTTTTTGACTAATCCTCTGTCAATGTCCCCTCCTGAGAACAAGAATGCATGTTTCTCTGCTATTTTGAATCAATGTTAAAAAACCTTTCTTCATGAGACTGATATTGTTGGACTGAGTATTTTAAGAGGATATCAGCAATACTTCCAGTCAGTAGTCCGGCAGCAGCATTTTTACCCCTTGGAAAGTCTTGCTCGCTATTTAAATTGACTTTGATTGAAGTTAATAACAATATTGATATTCTATAGATATATAGATATAGCATATTTGATGCAGTCTTTCTGAACACTTTTAAAATAAAATACTGCAAATGAGGAATATTTGTAATGTTCTCCACAAATTTGAAAACACGTGGCAGCTTTATTAATACAGCAGTTGAAAAGATTTGTGGAAGGATACATTCTTCATGGGCTTCAATGGCTCTCTAGATAAAGGGTGTGGTTGCTTGTATTATCCTCAGATAGGGGTTTGTTTAAATAACTACCCAGATAGCAAAATATGAGTGAATCAATGTTGAAATATGGTTAGGCAGAAATATTGAATCCATGTTGAAACCCGGACATTGAAATTAAACAGAAAGCGCAAATTGTTTTAATGTTGAATAAACGTTGGACTTTCAACCATAACTGACACTATCAATGTTGATTCAACCATCATCTAAATAGGAATCTACATGCACATTTTTGGTTGAATTTATATTGAATCAGTGTTAGGAATCAATATTGATTCAACCATCATCTAAATAGGAATCTAAATGTAAAACTTACATTAAAATATTCAACTTTTCTAAGCATACTGTAACACATTAAAAAAGTGAATGTTTTTCACCTATGACTTTTCTGCGTATAGGTCTACATCTTAACAGACCATTAACAAGTGCAACATCAATACTGTACTGAATGAAGTGGTCCAAACTTGTAAACACACACTACACCATGTATTGTTGGCAGACGGTTGTTATTAGCTTGTTCAAAATTACCGTGAATTACCATATTTCCCAAAATGTATGAAATCAAACAAAAAATGACAGAAAACACGATTTTAATATGTAAATGTATTTTAGAAAACAGGCAGCAATGCGTCCCTGAGCAAGACTCTTAACCCGTTATTGCTCCCCAAATGCTGTGGAATAAATGCAGAGGACACATTGTATGTGCAAATATACAGTGACACAAGATACCCCCATAAAAAAGAGGGTGTGTAAGAAC
>JAPTMU010000107.1:449433-629930 GCA_028583405.1 Pogonophryne albipinna
GGCCTGGAAACCACCACAGGCGGTGGCACACCCGTCCACACAGCACTACCAGCTAGATCGTTGCCCAAAATCATCTGTACCCCATCAAGTGGCAACGCGGGACGCACGCCGATAGACACAACTCCCCGTACCAGCTCACAATCCAGCACTACTGTATGACGTTGCACAGGAATCAAGCCCATCTCCATGCCCCTCATCAGCACAAAATCCCCTGTTTCTGTCTCTGACGAAAAAGGCAACACTGACTCAACAATAAATGAGTATCTAGCTGCTGTGTCACGTAACACCTTAATCGGAACATTCTTGTCACTACCGACCATTGATACAACGGCTTCCGTTATGAACGGCTCAAAAACAGAACCCACCTCCAAGTCGGCACAAACCAGCTTCTTATCAGGCACCATGCCCGATCTTACACCCTGCGGCTTTTTAACCAAAACGGCAGAACAACACATGGCTGGAGCATGTGATGAAGAACGAGGCTTCCCCTCAGGTTCCAGCAACGGACACCGCTCCTTCCAATGACCCTCTTCTCGGCAATAATGACATTGGCCCACTCTGGCGCCCTCGGATCGCCCTGGATCTGCAAATCTACGGGAGGAGCCTGGTGAGAACTTTGCACCACCGCGGGAATAGCCACCATCTTCTCCACGTCTCCAATCACCCCTAGACCACTTCTCTGTAAAACTGTCCTTATGTGTCAACACAAAATCATCTGCTAATTCAGCAGCTCTGAGCGCGGTGGAAGGTTTCTGCTCATTTACATAAGTGGCCACACGCTGAGGGATAACATCTTTAAATTGTTCCAATACAATGAGTTCACAAAGACCGTCAAAACTGGCAACCTTTGCTGCCGCACACCAGCGCTGAAAATGAGAAGTCAAATCACGGATAAACTCCACATGTGTCTGCTTATCCCCCTTGACCCAACTTCGGAACTTTTGACGATACGCTTCAGGAACAAGTTCTTATGATTTTAACACTGCTGATTTTACTCTGGCATAGTCCAAAGCATTTTCGCCACAAACAGCTGAATAGGCCTCCTGTGCTCGCCCAGTGAGTACACACTGAAGTAACAGCACTCTGTCCGAATCTGACCAGTTTCTTGCCTCTGCTATGCGTTCAAATAGAGTAAAAAAAATGTCAGGGTCACGCTCATTGAACTTTGGCACTAACCGCAAGTAAGAAATAATATCGCCACTACCTGATGCCGACCTATCAGAACCATCCTCCACCAGAGAAAGCTTGCCCTCTCCAATCAGCCGTAATCTATGTTCCACCTCACATTTCATCTTTTCCACCTCCAGCACCTTCTCCACCTCTAAACGCTTCTCTACCTCCTGCTGCTGACCCCTCATCTCCAACTGCAACTTCTTCTGCTCCAACCTCAACTCCAACTGCAATCTCTCCTGCTCCAACCTCAACTCCAACTGCAATCTCTCCTGCTCCAACCTCAACTCCAACTGCAACTTCTCCTGTTCAAACTGCATGGCCAAAAGCTCCTTTTGCTGCTCGAACGTCAAACCAGCTGTCTGAACCACTACCGGCACGAACCCTGCCGCAGCAGACTCACTCTTCTGCAACACCCCCTGCTCAAACAAAGATGACACGATGAGCATTCAACATTAAAATGAGAAACTCCCAAATCCCTGGTTGTCAATAAATAGGTTGATTTAAGAACACATTAGATATATGGGATTTCAATATACGATAGATTTAACAATTTTACATAACAGTTTTTTTTGTTTTGTTGTGTTCAGTACTTTAATGCCACGTCTTCTGATAAAGGTGAACAGTTTATCAGAGACAGCATTTGTGCTACTGATGTGGCGTTTGGATACTAGGACCCCAAAGCTATAAAGTTTCAATGTGTTTAATAAAGAAAGGCAGGTACTGAAGACAGCTGGCTGCATAAAGGTCCAAAAACAAAGCAGAGGGAAAACGTCCCAGGCCAAAACTCAAAAAGTTGCTAAAAAATTGCAAAGTGAACAAAACTAGACTACAAGCTGCAGAAAGGCATTCTGGATCGTCGAACATCATTTAATTCTCAGGCAGAGTAGTGAGGTGAGGGCCAGGCTCTTAAAGAACAGGTGTGCCTCATCTGCAGCCGGGAGAATACCAGCCACGCCCCCTGTCACACACCAGCCCTGCAGAGAAGGAGAGACAGAGTAGTGAGGGGTAAAAGGAGCAAACAAGAAACAACACAACAACCAAAAAACCCCATGCATAAACATAACAACTGAGTCTCCTGCTCCGTGTCTCTCTGAAGGAGAATCAACGATCTCAGGCTTTTCTCAACAAACAGCAGAATCTCTGGTGAGTTTCCTACAAATCTCAAACACACTGAATACTTCTGTTAGAACCACAATCTGATGTAAAGAAATCTCAAGGTAGGACTACTCTTTAAGGAAAACCAGAACTGGGATCTCTTCTAACGTCATGGAGTGCACTGAATTTGTCTTTGTGCTTGTGTATTGTATGTTTTTGATCGTATATTGGTACTGGTACATTTTCTGTATTCTACGTACATTGGTATACAGATATCATACTTCTTTCTGAAATCTTCCAGTTGCTTCTCTTTTGTTGGACGATAATATTTTGCTTTTGGTGATATTACTTTGATATTATGTCAACAATACGTTTGATAACTCTCCTTATTTACAGTGGTGCAGGGTTTTTGATCAATGTCGTAGAACACAATGTTAAGATATCAAGGACACAGGAAGTGCCAACATGCTGAAACATTTGCTGGTTTTAGAACTCATTCCTGCGCCACCTTTTGGCATATATGATATTCAAGAAGACGTTGACCTTGTTCTTATATAACAGAAACTTAGACTGTGAGGAGGATCAGACAAAAAGTATTCAGTCTTTACTTCAGTAAACGTACCAATACGATTAATATCAAAGACTCCTTCACAAGTAAATGCATTTAAAACCACACTTAAAGATGGGGTAGGTAAGTTTGAGAAAGCGGCTCGAGATACACTTATTGTTATATTCCATGGAATGCTCTTAACATCCCGATAGCAATGAATATCTGAAGTGCTTTGACAAAAAATCCATAAAAACATCATCAGTGGAAGCCGTGGCGCTGTAAAAATCACGACCAATCATCTGAGCCGGCTAAAGTAACTGGATGGCCTACCTGCCTGTCATTCTTCCATCTGTGCACAAACTGATCTCTGCCCTCATTGGTCATGTGCGCGTTCGTGTGTGTTGGAGGAGGGGCTCTGTGAGGAAGTGGCAGATTTGTTCCGGCTGTGTATTTTCAAATTCTAGCGCACTCGAGCTGGTTTCTCCAAAATTACCTACCCCACCTTTACTCTCACTATTAAAGTATCAAACGTAAGGGGACTAATTTAGCAGGAAAATGGATTTCATATGTGCTCTATTATAATATATGACATTATTGATTGATAATATTGTTGTAACAGTTACCATTTTACGTCAGTTACTTATTGGATATTGTAATCGACAGATGACACACACTGCTCCTCTTTGTGGAGAAAGCCTGTTCCCTTCCTTCCTGCTCTCAAACGCAGCCAGCTGCCCCCTCTCAATGTATGTGATGGTTCCCTCCCTTCTATATCTTTACGTCAAACAACATGCTGGTAAATGCAGATGCTGCCTCCTCCTTCAGTGCATCAACCTGGTTAACTCGTTGTTCTGGACATTGTGTGTGAAGTAATGTGTATATCATTAGACTGGGCCAACACTTTTACTTTGCTCTGAGAGCTTTCTGTCACTGCAGAGAGTGCTGTTTTGGCTGTTGGGTTGTTAATTGTTTAACCACTAAATTCAGTGAGGTTTATCTCACCGATCTCCATTCAGAAAACACGCATTTTAAAAGGTTTTCTCTGCCGTCTTGTCTGCAGACTTGTCAAAGCATTAATTCCTGGTTTTTACTAACCGGTATCAGTATGTTGTTACTTCGGCATCATTTAGAAACGTGTATTACAATTAAATCACGGTCAAATATGTTCATGTTGTTGTAGTTGGAGCCCCCCCCCCCCCCCCCCTTGCCAGCGATTCTCTCTGACCATTCAGCAGTCGAGAGTGTTTACGTCACTAGTTGAGCATACTCAGCCCGGTTGTTGGCCCGGCAAGAACCTCGATTTTGGAGGGCCAGAAAAAAGATGAAAAAGTAGCCCTGAGCCGGAACTAGCCCTAAAAAAGCGGGCCCGCTTAAGCCGTGCTACGTGCTGCAGTGGAAAAGTGCCATAACAGGGCTGGAATAGAGGGATATGAGGGATTCTAAAATGCATTATCTGTTTGTATTTTGAGAAAAACACAAAATAGACATGTTTTTATATATTTGTAGATATATCTGAGACCCATAATATATGCCTACAAATAGCATGATAGGTGCACTTTAACACCTGGCACCTGTGCACTCTTTTCTTCAATATACTTTTTTTTTGGTTAATGCCCACAACACTTTGTGTCTTATCAATCAATCAATCAATCAATCAATCAATCAATCAATCAATCAATCAATCATCAATCAATGTTTATTTATAGAGCCCAATATCACAAATGTTACATTTGTCTCAGTGGACTTCACAGTTTGTACAGAATATCAGTATGACTATACGACACCCTCTGTCCTTAGACCCTCTGTCCTCAGACCCTCTGTCCTTAGACCCTCTGTCCTTAGACCCTCTGTCCTTAGACCCTCACATCGTACAAGGAAACACTTCCGGAGAAAACCCACAGTTAAAAGGGAAAAATGGGAGAAACCTCAGGGAGAGCAACAGAGGAGGGATCCCTCTCCCAGGACGGACAGACGGACAATAGATGCCGTGTGTACATCGAAGAGATAATACATTTACAACATAGGTAGACCAAATGTTTGGAAATGCATGTGTCTATAATAAGAAGATGAATCCACGAGGATGTCAACAATCCTGTGGGAGCCATCAGGGAAGTAGTGTGATGAGAGTCAGGCAGGACCGCGGAGACTGGTTCAGGACTCAGGATGCAGGACTCAGGATGCAGGACTCAGGATCCAGGACACACGACCACAGCAACAGGATCAGCCACGACTCAGGATCCCGCCGTAGATAAACACCAAAAAGAGATTTGGGGGAAGCTGGGTTATTCGGAACATGAGAGTACACAGGTAGGCTACAGACAGACAGAAAGACGGAGTAAGGTGTCCCCCGACAGTCCAAGCCTATAGCAGCTAGACTAACGTGTCTACGTACATGCACTCCCTTAGGATAGGGTGAGGGAAAAGAGTAGGAACTAAGATGTATGTGCCACATCTATACCATGACCGCATTGCTCCTAAAAAGTGTTTCTGGCACTGACCATTTCACTTCACCGTAATATTCTCTGGTCCCCTCCCCAATCTGATCAATGATGACATGTATAGCCGCATGTCATCATTTCAGCGCTGGTTGTCTTGGTGGTGCCCAGCAAACAATGTGGGCTTCGTAAATAATTGGACAGCCTTCTGGGGAAAACCTGGTCTGATTAAGAGAGACGGCATTCATCCTACTTTGGAAGGTGCAGATCTCATTTCGGCAAACATTTCAGGGCTTTGTGGACTTAATCCATGACAAACTGGAGTTGAGACCAGGAGGCGGAGTCGCAGTCTTACACGCTTCTCTGCGCTCTCTCCTAGGCAGTCATCCATAGGAATCCCGAACCCAATAAAATACCCAATATTAGCGGTGTGTGTGTCTGCCCAAGGACAATTAAAGGTAAAACCTAATAGAGGTGTCATACATAATAACCTAATAAAAGTAAATGTAACAACTACTACAGTGCAACAAAACAGGAATATTAAATGTGGTCTCTTAAACATAAGATCTCTAGCATCTAAAGCAATATTGGTAAATGATTTAATATCAGATTATAATATTGATATATGCTGTCTCACTGAAACTTGGTTGAGACATGAAGAATATGTCAGCATAAATGAGGCCACTCCACCCAGCCATATCAATACTCATATTTCCCGAGGCGTGGGCCGAGGAGGTGGAGTTGCAGCAAACTTTGACTCAAGTTTACTTATCAATACTAAACCAAAATTAAATTATACCTCCTTTGAAAGTCTCGTTTTTAGTCTTACGCATCCGACCTGGAAAACTTTGCAGCCAATCTTATTTGTTACAGTGTACCGTGCACCAGGTCCTTATTCAGAATTCTTATCAGAATTCTCTGAGTTTTTATCAACTTTGGTTCTTAAAACAGATAAAGTAATTATCGTAGGTGACTTTAATATTCATGTTGACGATGATAAAAATAGCCTTACTGTTGCATTTAACTCTATATTAGATTCTGTTGGTTTTTGTCAGAGTGTAAATAAACCAACCCACTGCTATAATCACACTCTCGACCTTGTTCTGACTTATGGTATTGAAATTGAGCAACTATTAGTCGAACCGCATAATCCTGCTTTATCCGACCATTTCTTAGTAACTTTTGAAGTACTGTTACTAGACTACAAAGCATTAGTCAAAAGCTCCTGCAGCAGAAACCTATCTGTTAGTGCTATAGCCAAATTTAAGGAAGAGATTCCACCAATATTTAACTCGATAGCATGTCTGCATGTAGGGGAGGAAACTTATACAAAATGTACACCACCCCAAATTGATCATGTTGTTGATAGTGCTACAGATGCGCTGCGAATAAAATTAGACTCTGTTGCTCCTTTGAAAAAGAAGAAAATAAAACAACATAGATTAGCTCCATGGCATAATGCCGAAACCCGCAAAATAAAGCAAAAGTCGAGACAACTTGAAAGGATATGGCGTTCCACTAAACTTGAAGAATCTCGTTTAATTTGGCATATTACTCTCAATGAATATAAGAAAGCACTGCGTAAAGCGAGAGCAGCCTACTACTCTTCATTAATAGATGAGAATAAGAATAATGCAAGATTTCTTTTCAGCACTGTAGCCAGGCTGACAGAGAGCCACAGCTCGATTGAGCCTTCTATTCCCATAGCACTCAGTAGTAATGATTTTATGTGCTTTTTTAACGATAAAATTGTTACTCTTAGAAACAAAATTAATGACCTCTTGCCTTTGACCAGTATAGTGTTATCAACAGCTCCCGGAAACGTAAGTTCTAATATTACACTAGATAGTAAACTAGAATGCTTTTCAGCCATTAACCTTGAACAATTAAATTCAATGATTCTCTCTTCTAAACCATCAACGTGTATGTTAGACCCAATTCCAACTAAGCTGTTGAAGGAAGTTTTTCCATTAATTGGCACTTCTTTATTAAATATTATGAATATGTCTTTATTATCAGGCTATGTTCCACAATCATTCAAAGAAGCAGTGATAAAACCGCTTCTTAAAAAGCACAACCTCGATCCAGAGGTTTTAGCCAATTATAGACCTATTTCTAATCTTCCGTTCCTCTCAAAGATTCTTGAGAAAGCAGTCGCAAAACAGTTGTGTGATTACTTAAAAAACAATGATTTATTTGAAGATTTTCAGTCTGGCTTTAGAACACATCATAGCACAGAGACAGCTCTGGTTAAAGTCACAAATGACATTCTAATAGCCTCTGACAAGGGACTTGTCTCTATTCTTGTTTTGCTCGATCTCAGTGCTGCATTTGATACTATCGATCATGATATCTTATTGCAAAGACTAGAGCACTTAGTTGGCATACAGGGAACTGCTTTAGGCTGGTTTAGGTCCTATCTATCTGAACGCTCTCAGTTTGTACGTGTCAATGATGAATCTTCCACGCAAACCAAAGTTAGCCATGGAGTGCCTCAGGGCTCAGTGCTCGGACCTATTTTGTTCACATTATATATGCTTCCGTTAGGCAATATTATAAGGAATCATTCTGTAAATTTTCATTGTTATGCAGATGATACTCAACTATATTTATCAATCAAGCCTGATGAAATTAATCATCTAAATAAAATTCAAGACTGCCTCAAGGACTTAAAAACGTGGATGACCTTAAACTTTTTGATGTTAAACACGACCAAAACTGAAGTTATTGTACTTGGCCCGAAGAATCTACGAAACAAATTATCTAAAGATATACTAACTATGGATGGCATTAATTTGGCCTCCTGTGAGACTGTAAGGAATCTTGGTGTTATATTTGATCAGGATTTATCCTTTAACGCCCACATAAAATCAATTTCAAGGACCGCCTACCAGGCTTGGAATTTCGTCATTTTAGGGGCAAGGCCATTTGGCCTTTGGTGTTACACATTTTTTCAGGGCGCAAAGGCCACATGCCAGGGCACAAAGGCCAATGAGGGAAACCTTTGGATTTGGAGCTTGCAAATAAATAACTTCACTTTTTTATAAGAAAAACACACGAATGACATGGAAAACAAATCACTTTTTTAATATCAATAATGTCAAACATGATATCATCATATAGGCCTATGCCTCCTTAGTATTACCGTATATAAAATAAAATAATTTACTTTGAATAATTAGTGTTTGGTATGTTTTCCATCTACTACTTCTCCAATTCACAAATCCAAAATCAAATCAAAAAATCTAAAATGCTATTAATATGTAACAAATATATTCCATTTCAGAGCAGAAGTAACAGCCTTCAAGGGACAAACTATGCACATACATCATTCAGCAGTGTGTGCGTGTGTGTGTGTGTGTGTGTACGAGAGCATCTTTAATCAACTCCTCACAGCTCTGGTCAGAAACTGGACAAAAGTTAAACATGTACAAACCACAGACTGTCATGGCGAATACAATCGCTGCTTTAATTCTGTCTTTAGGACGTTGTTGTGAGTGTGGACGGAGCAGCTACAGGTTAGTTTAGCCTGATTGATCCATTCAGAAAACACGCATTTTAAAAGGTTTCTCGCTTGCCGTCTTATCTGCAGACTTGTCAAAGCATTAATTCATGTTTTTTACTAACCGGTATCAGTATTTAGTTACTTCGGCATCATTTTTGAAACGTGTATTACAATAAATCACGGTCAAATATGTTCATTTTGTCGCAGTTGGTTTCCACCACAGTATTTACATGGAAATAAGCCCCGCCCCCTCTCCAGTGCGTTCTGTTTGAATGACAGGAGTAAACAGCTGACAGCCGCGGTGAAACTCCAGCGGTTAGAGCGATGAGAATATTCGCATCACGTCCGTTGTGAACGCAGCATAATGCAGTTCAGAAAACACTGTTCTGTCGCTTTTAAAGCAACTTTGAGATTTTAACAGTATCAGGGGCACACAGGCCATGGTGGCCGTAGGACGTACAATTATTTGTGGGGCATAACGGCCAGACCGAGGGGCTACGACGGCCATGGCCGTCGTGGCCGCCGTGAAAATCCTACCCTGCCGCCTACTTCCATCGACGTAACATTGCAAAAATCAGGCATATCTTGCCTCAAAACGATGCAGAGAAACTAGTCCATGCATTTGTTACTTCAAGGCTGGATTATTGTAACTCTTTATTATCAGGGTGTACCAAGAAGTCAGTCAAGTCGCTTCAGCTGATTCAAAATGCTGCAGCTCGTGTACTAACCAGAGTTAAGAAAAGGGACCACATTACTCCTGTTCTGGCTGCCTTACACTGGCTCCCTATAGAACACAGGATATAATTTTAAATTCTTCTTCTCGCCTACAAAGCCCTTAATGGGCAGGCGCCATCTTACCTTAAAGAACTCATTATACCCTACTGTCCTACTAGGGCATTGCGTTCCAAGAATGCAGGGTTGTTGGTTGTTCCTAGAGTCTCTAAAAGTACAATGGGAGCCAGAGCCTTTTCTTATCAAGCTCCACATTTGTGGAATCAGCTTCCAGTTTGTGTTCGGGCGGCAGACACCCTATCCGTTTTTAAGAGTGCGCTTAAGACCTTCCTTTTTGATAAAGCTTATAGTTAGGGCTGATTAGATTCAGCCCCTAGTTTTGCTGATAGGCTTAGTTTGTCGGGGGACATCTTACTTCTTCCTTCTCTCTGTCTATACCTGTGTACTCTCATGTTCCGATTAACCCAGCTTCCCCAAATTTCTTTCTTTTCGGTGTCTATATACGCTGGGATCCGGAGTCATGGATGATCCTGCGGTCCTGTGTCCTGCATCGCGAGCCCTGGATCTTGAGTCGTGGCTGTGGTCATGGATCATAGGTCCTGGATGGATATCCTTGTGGATTCATCTTCCTATTATACACACATGCATTTCCAAACATTTGGACTACCTATGTTGCAAATGTATTATCTTTTCAATTTACACACGGCATCTATTGCACGTCTGTCCGTCCTGGGAGAGGGATCCCTCCTCTGTTGCTCTCCCTGAGGTTTCTCCCATTTTTCCCTTTAAAACTGTGGGTTTTCTTCGGAAGTTTTTCCTTGTACGATGTGAGGGTCTAAGGACAGAGGGTGTCGTATTGTCATACTGATATTTTGTACAAACTGTGAAGTCCACTGAGACAAATGTAACATTTGTGATATTGGGCTATATAAATAAACATTGATTGATTGATTGATTGAGTGATTGGTACACCCTGATAATAAAGAGTTACAATAATCCAGCCTTGAAGTAACAAATGCATGGACTAGTTTCTCTGCCTTGTTTTTTATCTTTATTTATCTCGGTGAAATAACAACATTCTTGTCTTCAAGGTTGTGTGATGAAACAAATGTGTTTAAAGCTTTCTCTATTTTATCTTGTCTTTTTAATTCTGTAAATTCTTTTGCCAAGTTCTGGACAGATACCAGTGATTATAATGTGGAGAGGGTATAGTGTACGGATCAGAGAGCTGAGAGGTATGGATTTACCAGATTAATCGGAAAAGACACAGGGATCAAGAAAGGTGCCAGTCTTACACTTCCTCTGTCTGTTTTGATTTATCTGTTGGCCCATCTTTCTGTTTGTTTCTGCCTCTTGGTTTCATGTCTTGCATTTCTCTATCCTTCTGATCCATCCATTCATGTTTTCCTGTATAAGTCTTTATTCTGCTTTCTACTCATCTATTGCTTAATCGGATTCAGTTACTGGCCATTATCATTCCTGCAGTCATTTGTATTTGGTTCACTCTTTTGGGGATTGAATGACAATGAAAGGTTTTTCACTGGCATTGTTTTGCTTCAGTTTCAATTCCTACACCAATCTCATCAATTTGATTCCTATTTATTTTCACACTGGATGCCTATATTATTACAGTATGTTTCATTTACACTGTACAAGGCATAACACATACACCTTTGTGCCGGGAGTCACTAATGTGATTATTCTTTCCATTATATCTATTTAAAGTGGCAGAAACATTATTGAATGTGTTTATAATTAAGAACTAACAGCTTAGTTTGGTGTGGATTTGACACAAACACCTGTTATCCAAGAAGACACATTTTGAAGAAGCTTGTTTAGCCCCATCCAGGATTTTCCACATGGGTTGGGACAACTCTTGGGCTTTCCCAAGTCCTTGTTTAAGAAAATAATTACAATCCATAATAACCTCTCCCCCACTTTGTATCTCATCAGTTATTTCAAGAGGAAGATTGTCACCAGCCTGACCATGCTCCAGCTCCCAGAGGCCCTGTCCCAGGCAGGCCTTCAGTTTTCTGGGGCCACTGAGGAGGACTTTGATGAGATCATGGTTATGAGCCAGGGTTTACATGGAGGTCTCGACTACCTGCCCACGAGATACATGGACTGGCTGCAGGAGACCAACCGCACCGTCATATTGGCCCGCAAACAGGGAAAAGTAGTAAGTTCAATCTAAATATTTGATGATGAGTAATATAATAACTTATGGATGCACAGCTAATTTGAAATCTAAAATTCAACACCCATGTAGTTAATTTTAACACGAGTTTATATGGAAACCACCAGCAAAGTGTTAAATTAACACCATTAATTCCAAAGTGTTGACAATATAACATTATCACAGTGTTACTATACCAACACTAAGAGTGTAAGATGTGACCACCAACACTGAACACCAAGACCGATAAGAACAACACTAACAGTGTTGGCTGCAGCTTCAATTTTACACTGTCCAGGGGCCTCATTTATAAACGGTGCGCATGCTCAAAAGATGGCGTACGCCAGTTTCTAAGCAATGTTTGCGATTTATAAAATACTAACTTGACGGGAAAACGTGCGGTCCTCCACGCAAACTCTAACGCACTAAGCACAACAACGGGAGAGACGAGAAACTGCGACACCGTTGGCAGAAGGAAGAATGGAGAGAAATATGTGGAAATAATACCATAAATAAAATGTTACCTCTCATTTATCAGATATGAAGAATTCATTTTCAAACATTGATTAAAGCTGATCTTAAAATGATTAAACAAACGCCTGTTTGCGACTCCTCAGTGCACACAAACACATCACCTGGAGAAATAAATAAATACGGATATGTTATTTAAAACCACCTCGATTATGTTGTGTTAATGTTATGAAATGTATTCTCATAAATGATGCGGTAAGCAGGAGGACAGAATTACGTCTAAACTGACGCCGTTTTGCTTCTCTCTAGGTTGTATAGATACTAGCATGGTTTTATATACTATCACGTTTAATAATGTTTTATGCCTGTGTGTGCCATGTGATTTATAAAGGGAAACCGGCGTAGGATGTGCTGCACGCACATCCTACGCCGGTACGCAGTGTTATATAAATCTGAAAAATGTCTGTGCGTATTTATTTGCTTTGTCCTACGTAAGCAACCTTCCCACTTGAATTATACGCAAGGCTTTATAAATGAGGCCTCTGGTGTAGAGTAAAACTACAGTAGTGATACATCTTCTCCCATCTAACACCTTTAAGAGTTAAACATGTACGCTACTAGTGTTGCAATTTTACACTGTCCTGCTGTAGAGTAACACAGTAGTGAAACAATTCATCCCATCTATCACTGAGCTAGTATTGAATGCACATATAGCTACTGGTGTTGCATTTTGCATTAGCCTCAACCCTCTGGGAGTTCAAAATGAACACTAATCTAGTATCAAATGTAGTGTATTGGTATTATGATGACAACAAACTGGTGTTAAAAGTTACAATGACCAATAAATCATTCCAGATATCAGCATATATGATATCAGCAACTGATGGCTGCTTAGGTGACACTGAGATAGTGCTATAAAGGAAATACGTTGTTAGCGAAGTCAGCTAACTATACCGATAGGCACAGACACCAGAACCTCTTAGCTAGCTAGCTGTCGAACTAACGTTAGACATGTGCAATACGCTGGTGTTCGTAATGACATAATATTATGTAAAATAGCTAATGTTATCTAATTCGACATCTGTGTCTAATTCGACAGCTAGCCAGCTAGCTAACTAACTAACCGGCTAGCTAACTAGCCAGCTAGCTAACGTTTAGCAAGCAGGTGCACGGCCAGTACAGACAAATATTCTTAGCAAGCTAGTAAACATTATTAGCTACCACACACTACTGTAACGTTATTTTCAAATTAAGTAATGTTAGATAACTGGGGAACAATTTAAATTAAATGTAACGTTATCTATATAACTTAACGTCACTCACTGACTGCAGTCTGTCGAGGGCACACGGTGGACACTTGTTGCAAGACGGACTGATGGCTGCTTCCGTTAGACGGAGAACATACTAGAAAGGAAAAGGCGGCAATTATCGAACAACTTTTTTACGGACACTAGAGCTTGTTAGCTCGCTGTCGAACTAACGATAGACATGTGCAATAAATTGGTCTTCGTAATGATTACATTTTCTGTTACATAATTATCTAACGTTAATTCAGTTAACGTTAGATAAGTTTAGCAAGCAAGCATTGACTGTATGGTCCGTGCACCTGCACCTGGTCAAGACAATACAGTCAAATAGTATTAGCAAGCTAGTAACGAAAACATTATTTTACGCTACCTACCACACACAACTGTATTTTCAAGCAAAATCAATGTAAGCTATCTGGGGAACAAATTATGAAACGTAGCGATAACTTACCGTCACGGACTGCGGTCTCTCGAGACTGAATGTTGCATCAAAAAGATGGCGGAGATCTAAATAATTTCACGCACATCACGTAAAAGTACCCGGATTGAGAGAACACACTATCTGTCGTTAAATATGTTTAACACCATGATCCAACCCTCTACTATATAGTGTTTTAACAACAGGCGGTGTTTATCATGTTAAATGTAACTACAACACTTTAACCCGAAAAGCCCTAACACCAGGATTTTCACACTGGCGAATTTGCTGTGTGCATAAAAAGCTGATTTCTTGAATTACAGAAGTCGGGAAATAGTTTTATTTTCCAAGACATTTCTCTGTGCAAAGGTAAGAGTTTCATGACTTAAAATTAAAAAGTCGAAAATTACAGTTGTCATAATTAAGGCCATTCCTCGTTGGTTTCATTTCTCAGCAACTGCGTTTAATAAGCAGAAACCTACTGGGAACTTTCCATTCTCCAACTATCCAAGAACACAGAATTCAAATGAAACAATTGCGAATTACTGGGAGTCACCTTTGTCCTACTTTGGAGACTAACTGCCATTCTAACAGGTCCCAGACCAGTCTCTCTAAAGTAGAGCCCACCAATGTGATTAACCTTTCTAACGTCCAGCTCGACAGCAATCGAGAAAAACCTCGTAGTAATGGGGGGTTACTTGGGTTCGGAACTGTTTATATAATTACTGAATTTTAAATCGTAACCTGTACACGCCAATCAATGATGCTGACATGTTGTATGGATATAAACTATGCACCAAGCTCTTTGGTGGAACTTTCAATTGGTAGTATTTACTTTAAGTTACACTGCATACTACACCAGCTTTGAGTATTTAGGAAGACTTCTTTCTGTGTTTACGTCTTATCCGACTCAATGACATTGAAAGTGTTTTAGATAACTTTCAGTGACAGAAGGCAAAGTATCCAAAGGGTTTTTCCCAACATACCCTGGGTCATCCCAATGTATTTTCAGGGCAAATGGATAATCTCTTTCGCTATTCTGAGTTTTTGGGGTTCTCCTTCCAGTTGGACATTCCCAGAACACAGTGACAAAAGAAGGTTTCCAGAATAAGATAATAATAAGATGCCTGAAGGATCTCAACTGGCTCCTTCTAGCTCCAAAATCAGTAGTTCCAAGCTAAACTTCGTTAACTGTTTACAGATGTTCTGGTTCTGGTGGTACATTAATTAGTCTGCTGCCAGTGGCGGCCGGCCCATAGGGGTGCCGCCCCCCCTCTTCCCACATTAAAAAAAATATATATATTTAAAAAATATATAAATATAAGGTAAATATTATATAATTGGTATCAGGAAAATGCATAATCTACAATAAAATCTCGTTAAAAATAGTGTAACGATGTCTAAAGTGACTGATAAGTCACATGTTTCCTGTCTGGCCGCAGCGTGTATCATTACCCTCTCTCGTCTGGGCGCTAAGAGGGGAGCCCTGAGCCAGAGCAGCAGCAGCCAACACATTGCTGACTGTTGCTGTCTGTAAACTATGCCGCCGAAACATAATTTCAGCCAATCAGCGTCGTCAAATCTGATGGTCATAGGGCGCCACTGGTCAGCGCCCAGTGCAGTCTGTGAGTAGTTTGGACACTAGTGACTCGTATCCGGTGGGGTGACGCAGTACGGCAGTAGTTGATGAGGATGGCTTCGTGTGCAGGTGGAGTCTCCAGACCTCTGTCCCCGCCCAATTCCGTTCAAGAGCTAATCTCCAATCCTTTCGAAAGGAGAAGTTTGGGAGATAAATTGTTGCATAAAGACCTTGGACCGGACCAACCCGATTTGTATATATCGCAGCAAGCTCGTGAAAAAAACAAAACGAATCAACGAGGCTTCTCACGTAGCTGGTACACCAGAAAGGCTTGGCTTGCTTGATGCAAACAAGTAAATGCTGTGTTTTGTCTCCCATGCTTGCTCTTCAAACAGCCGGGGACAGATACGATGTGCCCGTGGACTGTGACAGGGGTAAATGATATGAAGCATTTAATAGCATATAATTAATGCTACTGAAAGGATGCTATTAATGACCAGAAACACATTATCTACAGTTTTTATATCCCACATGCAGTTCACTGTCAAGCCACTTGGTGGAGGTGTTGGTTCATCAAACATGAACAGTTTTAAGAAAGAAAAAAACAAAGACCAGTTCCAAATTCCTGGTACAGTGGTAGATGTCCAGGTTGATAAATAATATTTTCCACACTGAAGATTATGGAGGTATTGATCAGTCTTCTCATATTTTTAAGCCCCCCCCCCCCTCTAGCATCACCAGAAGACATAATTTAAGGGGTAATTTCTCAAAAAAAATTCCGGCGGAGCATCCCCCCCGACCACCCTTTTTTGGTTTGGTCACTATGTCAACAGCCGCACCTAAAAAAAATCCACCAGGGGCCACTGTCTGCTGCCATTGCCACACAGAAATTGGCTCATGTTTCATGCTCTGATTAGCATGTTCTTGTTTCCCAAATCTCTTAGACATTTAAGATCATTCATCATTTGTCAGTTATGCTGCTCCAGACCAGCTTCAGAAATGGTTCTAAAAGGGACATGTCAATGATTTTCTTCGCATTTTTTCTTTTTCTACTCAACAGATTGCTCTGGAGTCAGTGTTTGTGATTGACGATGGGGAGACTATGCTGCTGCAAGGTCTACGTGTCGCCCCTCAGGAAAGGGGTAAGGGTGTGGCTGGGGTTCTGCAGCGCTTTTGCTCTGATCTGGTCAAATCCAAGTTCCCTGATGTCAAAGTAACCCGCTTGACCCGTGTTCAGCTCTTACCAAAGGATTCCCAGAAATATCGCCTCATAACCAAGCAGGTACAAGCAACAAGCCTTTCTATGTATCGGCTTGTGCTTTATAAGCCTCCATTTAAGTCCGTTGGTTACACTATTGATGTAAATATGTACGATATAGTCCATGGTCAGCTCGTGCATTGGCTCTCTTCTCTCTAGGGTGTTCTCTTGGTGCGCTTCAGGGCTGAAGAACTCAAGCTGCGTCTGTCCGATCTTGGTCTTGGAGATATTCAATCTTCTTTGTCCACCTCCTTCAAACCTCCTCCAGTGCGTCTCGACAATACAGCCGTCCGCCGGCTGTATCTGACCTCTGATCGGATGCTTGGGGTCCTTCCTAACGCCACCATCATTCAAAATTGGCAGCCATTCAAGCTTCTACCCAGTAACATGGCTATTCTACTGAAGAAGGACATCGACTGGATGGTCGATGATGTGGCCAACCCTACTGTGACCAGCCTCTGTACATTCCCTTTCAGGGTGCCCATTGGAGATGACTGGTAACTCTTCTTTCTTTCTTCTTATAATAATTTCAATTCAGGGACAACTAGGGTGCAGAAAAATATGCAATAATGTTGTCTTACAATAATACCATTGGTGCCAGATTTGATCATTTGTTATATGTGGGGCAAAAAGGTATTTAGTCAGCCACCAATTGTGCAAGTTCTCCCACTTAAAAAGATGAGAGGCCTGTAATTTTCATCCTAGGTACACTTCAACTATGAGAGACAGAATGGGGGGAAATAATCCAGGAAATCACATTGTAGGATTTTTAATGAATTAATTGGTAAATTCCTCAGTAAAATAAGTATTTGCTCACCTACAAACTCCACTATGGCCAAGACCAAAGAGCTGTCAAAGGAGACCAGAAACAAAATGGTAGACCTGCACCAGGCTGGGAAGACTGAATCTGCAATAGGTAAGCAGCTTGGTGTGAAGAAATCAACTGTGGGAGCAATTATTAGAAAATGGAAGACATACAAGACCACTGATAATCTCCCTCGATCTGGGGCTCCACGCAAGATCTCACCCCGTGGGGTCAAAATGATCACAAGAACGGTGAGCAAAGATCCCAGAAACACACGGGGAGACCTAGTCAATGACCTGCAGAGAGCTGGGACCAAAGTAACAAAGGCTACCATCAGTAACACACTACGCCGCCAGGGACTCAAATCCTGCAGTGCCAGACGTGTCCCCCTGCTTAAGCCAGTGCATGTCCAGGCCCGTCTGAAGTTTGATAGAGAGCATTTAGATGATCCAGAAGAGGATTGGGAGAATGTCATATGGTCAGATGAAACCAAAATAGAACTTTTTGGTAAAAACTCAACTAGACGTGTTTGGAGGAGAAAGAATGCTGAGTTGCATCCAAAGAACACCATACCTACTGTGAAACATGGGGGTGGAAACATCATGCTTTGGGGCTGTTTTTCTGCAAAGGGACCAGGACGACTGATCCGTGTAAAGGAAAGAATGAATGGGGCCATGTATTGTGAGATTTTGAGTGACAACCTCCTTCCATCAGCAAGGGCATTGAAGATGAAACGTGGCTGGGTCTTTCAGCATGACAATGATCCCAAACACACCGCCCGGGCAACAAAGGAGTGGCTTCGTAAGAAGCATTTCAAGGTCCTGGAGTGGCCTAGCCAGTCTCCAGATCTCAACCCCATAGAAATCTTTGGAGGGAGTTGAAAGTCCGTGTTGCCCAGCGACAGCCCCAAAACATCACTGCTCTAGAGGAGATCTGCATGGAGGAATGGGCCAAAATACCAGCAACAGTGAAAACCTTGTGAAGACTTACAGAAAACGTTTGACCTCTGTCATTGCCAACAAAGGGTATATAACAAAGTATTGAGATGAACTTTTGTTATTGACCAAATACTTATTTTCCACCATAATTTGCAAATAAATTCTTTAAAAATCAGACAATGTGATTTTCTGAATTTTTCTTTCCCATTCTGTCTCTCATAGTTGAGGTGTACCTAGGATGAAAATTACAGGCCTCTCATCTTTTTAAGTGGGAGAACTTGCACAATTGGTGGCTGACTAAATACTTTTTTGCCCCACTGTACATAGTGGTTTTAACCGTCCTGTCATGTTCGGATCAAATTGGAATGATTACTTATTTCATCAATCATAAATATTGTGTTTTATATTTGATTGCGTCAAGACCTTATGATATCCTCCACAGTCGGCATTTCAACATATAAAGTTTCTGATCACCACTTTCTTTCAATTTTGAGTGGTTTAGTTAACTTTGTGACAATGATGGTGTTCCCAGTCAAAAATGACCACCATAGGAAATGAATGGGTAACTCTAAAGTCTGTTCATCCATCAGATAGTACACACCCATTCATATAAACCAGAAGTCTGAGACATTGTTTGCATCTTAACCTCTTAAGCCCGAGGGTCCCCCCAGTGGACCCCCCCCCCACAGTTTTTTTACGAGACTATGTCTCAGGGCTTCTTAACATTTATGAAACTATTAATGTTCCATACCCTTTTAACGCTAAGAAACTCCGCTAACTGACAATGTGAACCATTTTTAGCTAAAAGAAACACAAGAGTAATACCAAGCCTTTGAATTAGCATGGAGCGAAAAAATGCTAACTAATACTAACGGATTTTGCACAGCACTCACGGTAGAAATGCCCTTATTACTTATCGTAACTGCACAAACAAGATATACGATTTAAAGCTGAGACTCCACAGATTCCAGACATATAATATCATCACTGTAGGACCCCGAATTGCGGAGCTATCAGCCAGAAAAGAGAAAGTAAACAACATCCGGTTTAAAAAATATTACAATAATTTCGTCTTACCTTTTTTGATTTGTGATCAAAAGTTGTGTTCACCGGAATAAAAACGCCGCTCAAGGTTAATCCAATGTCTTTGTGTCACGTAGAAATTTTGACTGATAATCCTTCATCATATTTATGGCAATATACTGGGTTTAAAATTTTGCCGTCCAGACGTGCACTTTCAGATATGCTTTGTTCGCTTCTCTATTACGTCCGCTATGGTAATGTTTACGTTGATTTGGGAACTGCCCATCGATTCTATTGGTTCTGATGGTTAAGAAAAAGGTGTAAATCACACGAATCGACCAATGGGTTCCAGAGATATGGTCCTGCGTAAAGTATAAAGAATGCCAGCCAGTTTTAGTACTTTACGCAGGCGGCTTCATTTATTGTTTACTATGTAACAGCAGGCATTGTAGCAGAACCCAGAACACACGGAGGACAGAGCGGACAGCAGATAACGGAATTGCAGTTTTATTGCTTATAGATTATCAGAACATTTCAAAGGGGACACAGCCACATTGGATATTAACCTATGGATTAACTACATCATCGTTTTTATCGTTTTAATGCCATTGAAGACCAGTTTAGACCAGGCAAAGAGGAAGGTAAGCCATTAGCCTAGCGCATGCTAGTACCTAGCGCCACTTGTTTTGATGTACGTTTTTGTTGATAACGTCGCAAGTTTGTATCTTTCAGTGTTGAGGTGGGCACCGTTAGATTCTGTGTCTTTACGATCAAAAACGATGTGTTGGATGTGCAGCTAGGATAAGTAATAAGGGAGCTAGGATAAGTAATAAGGGAGCTAGGAGTGATTTTCGGTGCAGTAATAGGTTAGCATTTTTCGCTCTGGGCTAATTCAGATGCTCACTGTTAGCATTGTGTTTTTTTTGAAAAAATAAATGAAAAAGATCAGTTAAATTAGTTTTTTCCCGTTATATGGATATAAAATATTCATAGTTTATTAAATAGTAAGGTTCCTTAGACGTTGTTTCCTGCAAATGACGCGATTTCGGTCCGTGGGGCCTATAAGTGCTATATAAATAAACTTGCCTTGCCTAAGAGGATAACAGAGTATGTTCTTATATTTTATTTTTATTTTTTATTTTTTTCACAACAGTTGTATTTGGATGGAATGAATACCTATAGTGAAAATTCAAAGTAATAAAATGATTTTTACAGTGAAAAAGTTCAAATGGAACTGATGGTTCCCAAATTACCCAGAGGTGAGTCCGCCTGGACTTTATTTTTCTAAACCTCTCTAAAAAGGTCAACTTTCACTTGTTTTGCATCAATCTTGATACAGGGTACTTATTATATGTTATAGTTTGGATTCCTAAAGCTTTTAGTCTACTAACCCATCATTCAAGGGTGGTTTTTACTATAAGTAATGGTTTTTTTTTAGGCGGACATTAGAATTTACATGTTTTTACTATGTTCCATCTGAATTTACTTTAAAATAAAAACATCTATATTGATTCTGACACTTCTACATCCAACTCACAGATGTAACCTTGCTTTGAGAGAAAAGATTATTAATTTACCCCTTTTAGAAGTGAAGATATAGTCTTTGTTGTGTTAGTGGCATTTTCGAGCCTGAAACCTGAAAAACAGGCTCAGGGCTTAAGAGGTGTTAAATAAAATGTGATGATTTCTAATGGTTTTTGTTTCAATGTAAGATAAGTTAAAGTTACAGAACGGTCACATTTTCCCGGGAACACCAAAGTAAGGGGGAGAAACAGACACGACAGGAAGGTTAAGATTTCCAGAAGTTATTTTAGAACAAGAAAGTATTTTCACTCAATTGACCAGTACACTTCTTTTCAACCAGGTATTACCTGAACATTGACATGTTCGGTAAGGAGCTGGATCCTGTCCGACAGCAGCTCCTGTGCCACCTGCAGCGCCACACTGCCACTCTGAAGGGTCACGTGATGTGCCAGGTGTACCTGCACCCGCCACTCTGGAAGCCCATGGTGGAATTCTGCCGCAACATCTTGAACGTGGAGCTGGTGAAGGAGTACACCGAGCAATGCGTGCTGGAGTCAGACGTCATCTAGCTACGGGAGGTGGATGGAGAGGAGTAGGAGACGTTGGAGCCAGAAAGGAATAAGGACAAGGGGCAAAACAACAAGGAGTGGACACAACTCAATTACACCAAGAACACAACCCTTTGTAATGAGGAGGTAGAAACCAGGCAAACAAAATGTAGGTTCTACAAAACAAAACTGGTAGCGCAGTTTCATTTTCAAACATTGATTAAAGCTGATCTTAAAATGATTAAACAAACGCCTGTTTGCGACTCCTCAGTGCACACAAACACATAACTTGGAGAAATAAATAAATACGGAAATGTTATTGATCACCCCTCGATTATGTTGTGTTAATGTTAAGAAATGTATTCTCATAAATGATGCGGTAAGCAGGAGGACAGAATTACGTCTAAACTGAGGCCGTTTTGCTTCTCTCTAGGTTGTATAGATACTAGCATGGTTTTATATACTATCACGTTTAATAATGTTTTATGCCTGTGTGTGCCATGTGATTTATAAAGGGAAACCGGCGTAGGATGTGCTGCACGCACATCCTACGCCGGTACGCAGTGTTATATAAATCTGAAAAATGTCTGTGCGTATTTATTTGCTTTGTCCTACGTAAGCAACCTTCCCACTTGAATTCTACGCAAGGCTTTATAAATGAGGCCTCTGGTGTAGAGTAAAACTACAGTAGTGATACATCTTCTCCCATCTAACACCTTTAAGAGTTAAACATGTACGCTACTAGTGTTGCAATTTTACACTGTCCTGCTGTAGAGTAACACAGTAGTGAAACAATTCATCCCATCTATCACTGAGCTAGTATTGAATGCACATATAGCTACTGGTGTTGCATTTTGCATTAGCCTCAACCCTCTGGGAGTTCAAAATGAACACTAATCTAGTATCAAATGTAGTGTATTGGTATTATGATGACAACAAACTGGTGTTAAAAGTTACAATGACCAATAAATCATTCCAGATATCAGCATATATGATATCAGCAACTGATGGCTGCTTAGGTGACACTGAGATAGTGCTAGAAAGGAAATACGTTGTTAGCGAAGTCAGCTAACTATACCGATAGGCACAGACACCAGAACCTCTTAGCTAGCTAGCTGTCGAACTAACGTTAGACATGTGCAATACGCTGGTGTTCGTAATGACATAATATTATGTAAAATAGCTAATGTTATCTAATTCGACATCTGTGTCTAATTCGACAGCTAGCCAGCTAGCTAACTAACTAACCGGCTAGCTAACTAGCCAGCTAGCTAACGTTTAGCAAGCAGGTGCACGGCCAGTACAGACAAATATTCTTAGCAAGCTAGTAAACATTATTAGCTACCACACACTACTGTAACGTTATTTTCAAATTAAGTAATGTTAGATAACTGGGGAACAATTTAAATTAAATGTAACGTTATCTATATAACTTAACGTCACTCACTGACTGCAGTCTGTCGAGGGCACACGGTGGACACTTGCTGCAAGACGGACTGATGGCTGCTTCCGTTAGACGGAGAACATACTAGAAAGGAAAAGGCGGCAATTATCGAACAACTTTTTTACGGACACTAGAGCTTGTTAGCTCGCTGTCGAACTAACGATAGACATGTGCAATAAATTGGTCTTCGTAATGATTACATTTTCTGTTACATAATTATCTAACGTTAATTCAGTTAACGTTAGATAAGTTTAGCAAGCAAGCATTGACTGTATGGTCCGTGCACCTGCACCTGGTCAAGACAATACAGTCAAATAGTATTAGCAAGCTAGTAACGAAAACATTATTTTACGCTACCTACCACACACAACTGTATTTTCAAGCAAAATCAATGTAAGCTATCTGGGGAACAAATTATGAAACGTAGCGATAACTTACCGTCACGGACTGCGGTCTCTCGAGACTGAATGTTGCATCAAAAAGATGGCGGAGATCTAAATAATTTCACGCACATCACGTAAAAGTACCCGGATTGAGAGAACACACTATCTGTCGTTAAATATGTTTAACACCATGATCCAACCCTCTACTATATAGTGTTTTAACAACAGGCGGTGTTTATCATGTTAAATGTAACTACAACACTTTAACCCGAAAAGCCCTAACACCAGGATTTTCACACTGGCGAATTTGCTGTGTGCATAAAAAGCTGATTTCTTGAATTACAGAAGTCGGGAAATAGTTTTATTTTCCAAGACATTTCTCTGTGCAAAAGTAAGAGTTTCATGACTTAAAATTAAAAAGTCGAAAATTACAGTTGTCATAATTAAGGCCATTCCTCGTTGGTTTCATTTCTCAGCAACTGCGTTTAATAAGCAGAAACCTACTGGGAACTTTCCATTCTCCAACTATCCAAGAACACAGAATTCAAATGAAACAATTGCGAATTACTGGGAGTCACCTTTGTCCTACTTTGGAGACTAACTGCCATTCTAACAGGTCCCAGACCAGTCTCTCTAAAGTAGAGCCCACCAATGTGATTAACCTTTCTAACGTCCAGCTCGACAGCAATCGAGAAAAACCTCGTAGTAATGGGGGGTTACTTGGGTTCGGAACTGTTTATATAATTACTGAATTTTAAATCGTAACCTGTACACGCCAATCAATGATGCTGACATGTTGTATGGATATAAACTATGCACCAAGCTCTTTGGTGGAACTTTCAATTGGTAGTATTTACTTTAAGTTACACTGCATACTACACCAGCTTTGAGTATTTAGGAAGACTTCTTTCTGTGTTTACGTCTTATCCGACTCAATGACATTGAAAGTGTTTTAGATAACTTTCAGTGACAGAAGGCAAAGTATCCAAAGGGTTTTTCCCAACATACCCTGGGTCATCCCAATGTATTTTCAGGGCAAATGGATAATCTCTTTCGCTATTCTGAGTTTTTGGGGTTCTCCTTCCAGTTGGACATTCCCAGAACACAGTGACAAAAGAAGGTTTCCAGAATAAGATAATAATAAGATGCCTGAAGGATCTCAACTGGCTCCTTCTAGCTCCAAAATCAGTGGTTCCAAGCTAAACTTCGTTAACTGTTTACAGATGTTCTGGTTCTGGTGGTACATTAATTAGTCTGCTGCCAGTGGCGGCCGGCCCATAGGGGTGCCGCCCCCCCTCTTCCCACATTAAAAAAAAATATATATTTAAAAAATATATAAATATAAGGTAAATATTATATAATTGGTATCAGGAAAATGCATAATCTACAATAAAATCTCGTTAAAAATAGTGTAACGATGTCTAAAGTGACTGATAAGTCACATGTTTCCTGTCTGGCCGCAGCGTGTATCATTACCCTCTCTCGTCTGGGCGCTAAGAGGGGAGCCCTGAGCCAGAGCAGCAGCAGCCAACACATTGCTGACTGTTGCTGTCTGTAAACAATGCCGCCGAAACATAATTTCAGCCAATCAGCGTCGTCAAATCTGATGGTCATAGGGCGCCACTGGTCAGCGCCCAGTGCAGTCTGTGAGTAGTTTGGACACTAGTGACTCGTTTCCGGTGGGGTGACGCAGTACGGCAGTAGTTGATGAGGATGGCTTCGTGTGCAGGTGGAGTCTCCAGACCTCTGTCCCCGCCCAATTCCGTTCAAGAGCTAATCTCCAATCCTTTCGAAAGGAGAAGTTTGGGAGATAAATTGTTGCATAAAGACCTTGGACCGGACCAACCCGATTTGTATATATCGCAGCAAGCTCGTGAAAAAAACAAAACGAATCAACGAGGCTTCTCACGTAGCTGGTACACCAGAAAGGCTTGGCTTGCTTGATGCAAACAAGTAAATGCTGTGTTTTGTCTCCCATGCTTGCTCTTCAAACAGCCGGGGACAGATACGATGTGTCCACGGACTGTGACAGGGGTAAATGATATGAAGCATTTAATAGCATATAATTAATGCTACTGAAAGGATGCTATTAATGACCAGAAACACATTATCTACAGTTTTTATATCCCACATGCAGTTCACTGTCAAGCCACTTGGTGGAGGTGTTGGTTCATCAAACATGAACAGTTTTAAGAAAGAAAAAAACAAAGACCAGTTCCAAATTCCTGGTACAGTGGTAGATGTCCAGGTTGATAAATAATATTTTCCACACTGAAGATTATGGAGGTATTGATCAGTCTTCTCATATTTTTAAGCCCCCCCCCCCTCTAGCATCACCAGAAGACATAATTTAAGGGGTAATTTCTCCAAAAAAAATTCCGGCGGAGCATCCCCCCCGACCACCCTTTTTTGGTTTGGTCACTATGTCAACAGCCGCACCTAAAAAAAATCCACCAGGGGCCACTGTCTGCTGCCATTGCCACACAGAAATTGGCTCATGTTTCATGCTCTGATTAGCATGTTCTTGTTTCCCAAATCTCTTAGACATTTAAGATCATTCATCATTTGTCAGTTATGCTGCTCCAGACCAGCTTCAGAAATGGTTCTAAAAGGGACATGTCAATGATTTTCTTCGCATTTTTTCTTTTTCTACTCAACAGATTGCTCTGGAGTCAGTGTTTGTGATTGACGATGGGGAGACTATGCTGCTGCAAGGTCTACGTGTCGCCCCTCAGGAAAGGGGTAAGGGTGTGGCTGCGGTTCTGCAGCGCTTTTGCTCTGATCTGGTCAAATCCAAGTTCCCTGATGTCAAAGTAACCCGCTTGACCCGTGTTCAGCTCTTACCAAAGGATTTCCAGAAATATCGCCTCATAACCAAGCAGGTACAAGCAACAAGCCTTTCTATGTATCGGCTTGTGCTTTATAAGCCTCCATTTAAGTCCGTTGGTTACACTATTGATGTAAATATATACGATATAGTCCATGGTCAGCTCGTGCATTGGCTCTCTTCTCTCTAGGGTGTTCTCTTGGTGCGCTTCAGGGCTGAAGAACTCAAGCTGCGTCTGTCCGATCTTGGTCTTGGAGATATTCAATCTTCTTTGTCCACCTCCTTCAAACCTCCTCCAGTGCGTCTCGACTATACAGCCGTCCGCCGGCTGTATCTGACCTCTGATCGGATGCTTGGGGTCCTTCCTAACGCCACCATCATTCAAGATGCTCAGCCATTCAAGCTTCTACCCAGTAACATGGCTATTCTACTGAAGAAGGACATCGACTGGATGGTCGATGATGTGGCCAACCCTACTGTGACCAGCCTCTGTACATTCCCTTTCAGGGTGCCCATTGGAGATGACTGGTAACTCTTCTTTCTTTCTTCTTATAATAATTTCAATTCAGGGACAACTAGGGTGCAGAAAAATATGCAATAATGTTGTCTTACAATAATACCATTGGTGCCAGATTTGATCATTTGTTATATGTGGGGCAAAAAGGTATTTAGTCAGCCACCAATTGTGCAAGTTCTCCCACTTAAAAAGATGAGAGGCCTGTAATTTTCATCCTAGGTACACTTCAACTATGAGAGACAGAATGGGGGGAAATAATCCAGGAAATCACATTGTAGGATTTTTAATGAATTAATTGGTAAATTCCTCAGTAAAATAAGTATTTGCTCACCTACAAACTCCACTATGGCCAAGACCAAAGAGCTGTCAAAGGAGACCAGAAACAAAATGGTAGACCTGCACCAGGCTGGGAAGACTGAATCTGCAATAGGTAAGCAGCTTGGTGTGAAGAAATCAACTGTGGGAGCAATTATTAGAAAATGGAAGACATACAAGACCACTGATAATCTCCCTCGATCTGGGGCTCCACGCAAGATCTCACCCCGTGGGGTCAAAATGATCACAAGAACGGTGAGCAAAGATCCCAGAAACACACGGGGAGACCTAGTCAATGACCTGCAGAGAGCTGGGACCAAAGTAACAAAGGCTACCATCAGTAACACACTACGCCGCCAGGGACTCAAATCCTGCAGTGCCAGACGTGTCCCCCTGCTTAAGCCAGTGCATGTCCAGGCCCGTCTGAAGTTTGATAGAGAGCATTTAGATGATCCAGAAGAGGATTGGGAGAATGTCATATGGTCAGATGAAACCAAAATAGAACTTTTTGGTAAAAACTCAACTAGACGTGTTTGGAGGAGAAAGAATGCTGAGTTGCATCCAAAGAACACCATACCTACTGTGAAACATGGGGGTGGAAACATCATGCTTTGGGGCTGTTTTTCTGCAAAGGGACCAGGACGACTGATCCGTGTAAAGGAAAGAATGAATGGGGCCATGTATTGTGAGATTTTGAGTGACAACCTCCTTCCATCAGCAAGGGCATTGAAGATGAAACGTGGCTGGGTCTTTCAGCATGACAATGATCCCAAACACACCGCCCGGGCAACAAAGGAGTGGCTTCGTAAGAAGCATTTCAAGGTCCTGGAGTGGCCTAGCCAGTCTCCAGATCTCAACCCCATAGAAATCTTTGGAGGGAGTTGAAAGTCCGTGTTGCCCAGCGACAGCCCCAAAACATCACTGCTCTAGAGGAGATCTGCATGGAGGAATGGGCCAAAATACCAGCAACAGTGAAAACCTTGTGAAGACTTACAGAAAACGTTTGACCTCTGTCATTGCCAACAAAGGGTATATAACAAAGTATTGAGATGAACTTTTGTTATTGACCAAATACTTATTTTCCACCATAATTTGCAAATAAATTCTTTAAAAATCAGACAATGTGATTTTCTGAATTTTTCTTTCCCATTCTGTCTCTCATAGTTGAGGTGTACCTAGGATGAAAATTACAGACCTCTCATCTTTTTAAGTGGGAGAACTTGCACAATTGGTGGCTGACTAAATACTTTTTTGCCCCACTGTACATAGTGGTTTTAACCGTCCTGTCATGTTCGGATCAAATTGGAATGATTACTTATTTCATCAATCATAAATATTGTGTTTTATATTTGATTGCGTCAAGACCTTATGATATCCTCCACAGTCGGCATTTCAACATATAAAGTTTCTGATCACCACTTTCTTTCAATTTTGAGTGGTTTAGTTAACTTTGTGACAATGATGGTGTTCCCAGTCAAAAATGACCACCATAGGAAATGAATGGGTAACTCTAAAGTCTGTTCATCCATCAGATAGTACACACCCATTCATATAAACCAGAAGTCTGAGACATTGTTTGCATCTTAACAGGGTGTTAAATAAAATGTGATGATTTCTAATGGTTTTTGTTTCAATGTAAGATAAGTTAAAGTTACAGAACGGTCACATTTTCCCGGGAACACCAAAGTAAGGGGGAGAAACAGACACGACAGGAAGGTTAAGATTTCCAGAAGTTATTTTAGAACAAGAAAGTATTTTCACTCAATTGACCAGTACACTTCTTTTCAACCAGGTATTACCTGAACATTGACATTTTCGGTAAGGAGCTGGATCCTGTCCGACAGCAGCTCCTGTGCCACCTGCAGCGCCACACTGCCACTCTGAAGGGTCACGTGATGTGCCAGGTGTACCTGCACCCGCCACTCTGGAAGCCCATGGTGGAATTCTGCCGCAACATCTTGAACGTGGAGCTGGTGAAGGAGTACACCGAGCAATGCGTGCTGGAGTCAGACGTCATCTAGCTACGGGAGGTGGATGGAGAGGAGTAGGAGACGTTGGAGCCAGAAAGGAATAAGGACAAGGGGCAAAACAACAAGGAGTGGACACAACTCAATTACACCAAGAACACAACCCTTTGTAATGAGGAGGTAGAAACCAGGCAAACAAAATGTAGGTTCTACAAAACAAAACTGGTAGCGCAGTTTCATTTTCAAACATTGATTAAAGCTGATCTTAAAATGATTAAACAAACGCCTGTTTGCGACTCCTCAGTGCACACAAACACATAACTTGGAGAAATAAATAAATACGGAAATGTTATTGATCACCCCTCGATTATGTTGTGTTAATGTTAAGAAATGTATTCTCATAAATGATGCGGTAAGCAGGAGGACAGAATTACGTCTAAACTGAGGCCGTTTTGCTTCTCTCTAGGTTGTATAGATACTAGCATGGTTTTATATACTATCACGTTTAATAATGTTTTATGCCTGTGTGTGCCATGTGATTTATAAAGGGAAACCGGCGTAGGATGTGCTGCACGCACATCCTACGCCGGTACGCAGTGTTATATAAATCTGAAAAATGTCTGTGCGTATTTATTTGCTTTGTCCTACGTAAGCAACCTTCCCACTTGAATTCTACGCAAGGCTTTATAAATGAGGCCTCTGGTGTAGAGTAAAACTACAGTAGTGATACATCTTCTCCCATCTAACACCTTTAAGAGTTAAACATGTACGCTACTAGTGTTGCAATTTTACACTGTCCTGCTGTAGAGTAACACAGTAGTGAAACAATTCATCCCATCTATCACTGAGCTAGTATTGAATGCACATATAGCTACTGGTGTTGCATTTTGCATTAGCCTCAACCCTCTGGGAGTTCAAAATGAACACTAATCTAGTATCAAATGTAGTGTATTGGTATTATGATGACAACAAACTGGTGTTAAAAGTTACAATGACCAATAAATCATTCCAGATATCAGCATATATGATATCAGCAACTGATGGCTGCTTAGGTGACACTGAGATAGTGCTAGAAAGGAAATACGTTGTTAGCGAAGTCAGCTAACTATACCGATAGGCACAGACACCAGAACCTCTTAGCTAGCTAGCTGTCGAACTAACGTTAGACATGTGCAATACGCTGGTGTTCGTAATGACATAATATTATGTAAAATAGCTAATGTTATCTAATTCGACATCTGTGTCTAATTCGACAGCTAGCCAGCTAGCTAACTAACTAACCGGCTAGCTAACTAGCCAGCTAGCTAACGTTTAGCAAGCAGGTGCACGGCCAGTACAGACAAATATTCTTAGCAAGCTAGTAAACATTATTAGCTACCACACACTACTGTAACGTTATTTTCAAATTAAGTAATGTTAGATAACTGGGGAACAATTTAAATTAAATGTAACGTTATCTATATAACTTAACGTCACTCACTGACTGCAGTCTGTCGAGGGCACACGGTGGACACTTGCTGCAAGACGGACTGATGGCTGCTTCCGTTAGACGGAGAACATGCTAGAAAGGAAAAGGCGGCAATTATCGAACAACTTTTTTACGGACACTAGAGCTTGTTAGCTCGCTGTCGAACTAACGATAGACATGTGCAATAAATTGGTCTTCGTAATGATTACATTTTCTGTTACATAATTATCTAACGTTAATTCAGTTAACGTAATGTAAATATGTACGATATAGTCCATGGTCAGCTCATGCATTGGCTCTCTTCTCTCTAGGGTGTTCTCCTGGTGCGCTTCAGGGCTGAAGAACTCAAGCTGCGTCTGTCCGATCTTGGTCTTGGAGATATTCAATCTTCTTTGTCCACCTCCTTCAAACCTCCTCCAGTGCGTCTCGACAATACAGCCGTCCGCCGGCTGTATCTGACCTCTGATCGGATGCTTGGGGTCCTTCCTAATGCCACCATCATTCAAGATGCTCAGCCATTCAAGCTTCTACCCAGTAACATGGCTATTCTACTGAAGAAGGACATCGACTGGATGGTCGATGATGTGGCCAACCCTACTGTGACCAGCCTCTGTACATTCCCTTTCAGGGTGCCCATTGGAGATGACTGGTAACTCTTCTTTCTTTCTTCTTATAATAATTTCAATTCAGGGACAACTAGGGTGCAGAAAAATATGCAACAATGTTGTCTTACAATAATACCATTGGTGCCAGATTTGATAATTTGTTATATACAGTGGGGCAAAAAAGTATTTAGTCAACCACCAATTGTGCAAGTTCTCCAACTTAAAAAGATGAGAGGCCTGTAATTTTCATCCTAGGTATAACTCAACTATGAGAGACAGAATGGGGGGAAATAATCCAGGAAATCACATTGTAGGATTTTTAATGAATTAATTGGTAAATTCCACAGTAAAATAAGTATTTGGTCACCTACAAACTCCACTATGGCCAAGACCCAAGAGCTGTCAAAGGACACCAGAAACAAAATGGTAGACCTGCACCAGGCTGGGAAGACTGAATCTGCAATAGGTAAGCAGCTTGGTGTGAAGAAATCAACTGTGGGAGCAATTATTAGAAAATGGAAGACATACAAGACCACTGATAATCTCCCTCGATCTGGGGCTCCACGCAAGATCTCACCCCGTGGGGTCAAAATGATCACAAGAACGGTGAGCAAAGATCCCAGAAACACACGGGGGGACCTAGTCAATGACCTGCAGAGAGCTGGGACCAAAGTAACAAAGGCTACCATCAGTAACACACTACGCCGCCAGGGACTCAAATCCTGCAGTGCCAGACGTGTCCCCCTGCTTAAGCCAGTACATGTCCAGGCCCGTCTGAAGTTTGCTAGAGAGCATTTAGATGATCCAGAAGAGGATTGGGAGAATGTCATATGGTCAGATGAAACCAAAATAGAACTTTTTGGTAAAAACTCAACTAGACGTGTTTGGAGGAGAAAGAATGCTGAGTTGCATCCAAAGAACACCATACCTACTGTGAAACATGGGGGTAGAAACATCATGCTTTGGGGCTGTTTTTCTGCAAAGGGACTAGGACGACTGATCCGTGTAAAGGAAAGAATGAATGGGGCCATGTATCGTGAGATTTTGAATGACAACCTCCTTCCATCAGCAAGGGCATTGAAGATGAAACGTGGCTGGGTCTTTCAGCATGACAATGATCCCAAACACACCGCCCGGGCAACGAAGGAGTGGCTTCGTAAGAAGCATTTCAAGGTCCTGGAGTGGCCTAGCCAGTCTCCAGATCTCAACCCCATAGAAAATCTTTGGAGGGAGTTGAAAGTCCGTGTTGCCCAGCGACAGCCCCAAAACATCACTGCTCTAGAGGAGATCTGCATGGAGGAATGGGCCAAAATACCAGCAACAGTGAAAACCTTGTGAAGACTTACAGAAAACGTTTGACCTCTGTCATTGCCAACAAAGGGTATTTAACAAAGTATTGAGATGAACTTTTGTTATTGACCAAATACTTATTTTCCACCATAATTTGCAAATAAAATTTTTAAAAATCAGACAATGTGATTTTCTGAATTTTTCTTTCCCATTTTGTCTCTCATAATTGAGGTGTACCTAGGATGAAAATTACAGGCCTCTCATCTTTTTAAGTGGGTAACTTACACAATTGGTGGCGGACTAAATACTTTTTTGCCCCACTGTACATAGTGGTTTTAACCGTCCTGTCATGTTCGGATCAAATTGGAATGATTACTTATTTCATCAATCATAAATATTGTGTTTTATATTTGATTGCGTCAAGACCTTATGATATCCTCCACAGTCGGCATTTCAACATATAAAGAGATGCTGTTTGAGAAACCAATGTGAGCACAGTATAAATCTATTCTTGTAGACCTCAACAATGGAATTATAGCTTGATAGCTAGCCATGGCTCTTTCACCACCCTCGGGTGCTATTCCCTGCTCTAACTGTCTCATGTTTGGTTACTTCCCCACCTCCTTTACTGGTACCGATACATGTGTTAAATGTAGTATAGTTGTTAGGTTGGAGGCGGGAATCATAGCCATAGAAGCCCGGCTCCGCATCTTAGAAAGTAACTCAGCTACAGCAAAGCCCATGTTAGCATGTGCGGACCGGCAAAAGGTAGCTCATATTAGCCGTCCCCCGGCAACTCCCGAGCAGCAGGGAGACTGGGTGACAGTTCAGAAGGGGCATAACGCGAAACCCGTTCACGTATCTAACAGATATTCCCCACTCAGCGAGACACCCGCTGAGAAGCCAACTCTGGTTATTGGTAGCTCTATTATGAGACACGTGAATTTAGAGACCGAAGCCTCCACAGTCACATGCATTCCGGGGGCCAGAGCGGGCGACGTTGAGGCGCATCTTAAACTGCTGGCTAAAAATAAACGTAAATACAGTAGGATTGTTATTCACGTCGGTGGTAATGATGTTCGTTTACGCCAATCAGAATGCACCAAACTTAATGTGGAGTCGGTGTGTAGTTATGCTAAAACAATGTCGGACACCGTAATCTTCTCTGGTCCCCTCCCCAATCTGATCAATGATGACATGTATAGCCGCATGTCATCATTTCAGCGCTGGTTGTCTTGGTGGTGCCCAGCAAACAATGTGGGCTTCGTAAATAATTGGACAGCCTTCTGGGGAAAACCTGGTCTGATTAAGAGAGACGGCATTCATCCTACTTTGGAAGGTGCAGATCTCATTTCGGCAAACATTTCAGGGCTTTGTGGACTTAATCCATGACAAACTGGAGTTGAGACCAGGAGGCGGAGTCGCAGTCTTACACGCTTCTCTGCGCTCTCTCCTAGGCAGTCATCCATAGGAATCCCGAACCCAATAAAATACCCAATATTAGCGGTGTGTGTGTCTGCCCAAGGACAACTTAAGGTAAAACCTAATAGAGGTGTCATACATAATAACCTAATAAAAGTAAATGTAACAACTACTACAGTGCAACAAAACAGGAATATTAAATGTGGTCTCTTAAACATAAGATCTCTAGCATCTAAAGCAATATTGGTAAATGATTTACTATTAGATTATAATATTGATATATGCTGTCTCACTGAAACTTGGTTGAGACATGAAGAATATGTCAGCATAAATGAGGCCACTCCACCCAGCCATATCAATACTCATATTGCCCGAGGCGTGGGCCGAGGAGGTGGAGTTGCAGCCATCTTTGACTCAAGTTTACTTATCAATACTAAACCAAAATTAAATTATACCTCCTTTGAAAGCCTTGTTTTTAGTCTTACGCATCCGACCTGGAAAACTTTGCAGCCAATCTTATTTGTTACAGTGTACCGTGCACCAGGTCCTTATTCAGAATTCTTATCAGAATTCTCTGAGTTTTTATCAACTTTGGTTCTTAAAACAGATAAAGTAATTATCGTAGGTGACTTTAATATTCATGTTGACAATGATAAAAATAGCCTTACTGTTGCATTTAACTCTATATTAGATTCTGTTGGTTTCTGTCAGAGTGTAAATAAACCAACCCACTGCTATAATCACACTCTCGACCTTGTTCTGACTTATGGTATTGAAATTGAGCAACTATTAGTCGAACCGCATAATCCTGCTTTATCCGACCATTTCTTAGTAACTTTTGAAGTACTGTTACTAGACTACAAAGCATTAGTCAAAAGCTCCTGCAGCAGAAACCTATCTGTTAGTGCTATAGCCACATTTAAGGAAGAGATTCCACCAATATTTAACTCGATAGCATGTCTGCATGTAGGGGAGGAAACTTATACAAAATGTACACCACCCCAAATTGATCATGTTGTTGATAGTGCTACAGATGCGCTGCGAATAAAATTAGACTCTGTTGCTCCTTTTAAAAAGAAGAAAATAAAACAACAAAGATTAGCTCCATGGCATAATGCCGAAACCCGCAAACTAAAGCTAAAGTCGAGACAACTTGAAAGGATATGGCGTTCCACTAAACTTGAAGAATCTCGTTTAATTTGGCATATTACTCTCAATGAATATAAGAAAGCATTGCGTAAAGCGAGAGCAGCCTACTACTCTTCATTAATAGATGAGAATAAGAATAATGCAAGATTTCTTTTCAGCACTGTAGCCAGGCTGACAGAGAGCCACAGCTCGATTGAGCCTTCTATTCCCATAGCACTCAGTAGTAATGATTTTATGTGCTTTTTTAACGATAAAATTGTTACTCTTAGAAACAAAATTAATGACCTCTTGCCTTTGACCAGTATAGTGTTATCAACAGCTCCCGGAAACGTAAGTTCTAATATTACACTAGATAGTAAACTAGAATGCTTTTCAGCCATTAACCTTGAACAATTAAATTCAATGATTCTCTCTTCTAAACCATCAACGTGTATGTTAGACCCAATTCCAACTAAGCTATTGAAGGAAGTTTTTCCATTAATTAGCACTTCTTTATTAAATATTATGAATATGTCTTTATTATCAGGCTATGTTCCACAATCATTCAAAGTAGCAGTGATAAAACCGCTTCTTAAAAAGCACAACCTCGATCCAGAGGTTTTAGCCAATTATAGACCTATTTCTAATCTTCCGTTCCTCTCAAAGATTCTTGAGAAAGCGGTCGCTAAACAGTTGTGTGATTACTTAAAAAACAATGATTTATTTGAAGATTTTCAGTCTGGCTTTAGAACACATCATAGCACAGAGACAGCTCTGGTTAAAGTCACAAATGACATTCTAATAGCCTCTGACAAGGGACTTGTCTCTATTCTTGTTTTGCTCGATCTTTGTGCTGCATTTGATACTATCGATCATGATATCTTATTGCAAAGACTAGAGCACTTAGTTGGCATACAGGGAACTGCTTTAGGCTGGTTTAGGTCCTATCTATCTGAACGCTCTCAGTTTGTACGTGTCAATGATGAATCTTCCACGCAAACCAAAGTTAGCCATGGAGTGCCACAGGGCTCAGTGCTCGGACCTATTTTGTTCACATTATATATGCTTCCGTTAGGCAATATTATAAGGAATCATTCTGTAAATTTTCATTGTTATGCAGATGATACTCAACTATATTTATCAATCAAGCCTGATGAAATTAATCATCTAAATAAAATTCAAGACTGCCTCAAGGACTTAAAAACGTGGATGACCTTAAACTTTTTGATGTTAAACACGACCAAAACTGAAGTCATTGTACTTGGCCCGAAGAATCTACGAAACAAATTATCTAAAGATATACTAACTATGGATGGCATTAATTTGGCCTCCAGTGAGACTGTAAGGAATCTTGGTGTTATATTTGATCAGGATTTATCCTTTAACGCCCACATAAAATCAATTTCAAGGACCGCCTACTTCCATCTACGTAACATTGCAAAAATCAGGCATATCTTGCCTCAAAACGATGCAGAGAAACTAGTCCATGCATTTGGTACTTCAAGGCTGGATTATTGTAACTCTTTATTATCAGGGTGTACCAAGAAGTCAGTCAAGTCGCTTCAGCTGATTCAAAATGCTGCAGCTCGTGTACTAACCAGAGTTAGGAAAAGAGACCACATTACTCCTGTTCTGGCTGCCTTACACTGGCTCCCTATAGAACACAGGATAGAATTTAAAATTCTTCTTCTCGCCTACAAAGCCCTTAATGGGCAGGCGCCATCTTACCTTAAAGAACTCATTATACCCTACTGTCCTACTAGGGCATTGCGTTCCAAGAATGCAGGGTTGTTGGTTGTTCCTAGAGTCTCTAAAAGTACAATGGGAGCCAGAGCCTTTTCTTATCAAGCTCCACATTTGTGGAATCAGCTTCCAGTTTGTGTTCGGGCGGCAGACACCCTATCCGTTTTTAAGAGTGCGCTTAAGACCTTCCTTTTTGATAAAGCTTATAGTTAGGGCTGATTAGATTCAGCCGCTAGTTTTGCTGATATAGACTTAGTTTGTCGGGGGACATCTTACTTCTTCCTTCTCTCTGTCTATACCTGTGTACTCTCATGTTCCGATTAACCCAGCTTCCCCAAATTTCTTTCTTTTTGGTGTCTATATACGCTGGGATCCGGAGTCATGGATGATCCTGCGGTCCTGTGTCCTGCATCGCGAGCCCTGGATCTTGAGTCGTGTCTGTGGTCATGGATCATAGGTCCTGGATGGATATCCTCGTGGATTCATCTTCCTATTATACACACATGCATTTCCAAACATTTGGACTACCTATGTTGCAAATGTATTATCTTTTCAATTTACACACGGCATCTATTGCACGTCTGTCCGTCCTGGGAGAGGGATCCCTCCTCTGTTGCTCTCCCTGAGGTTTCTCCCATTTTTCCCTTTAAAACTGTGGGTTTTCCTCGGAAGTTTTTCCTTGTACGATGTGAGGGTCTAAGGACAGAGGGTGTCGTATTGTCATACTGATATTTTGTACAAACTGTGAAGTCCACTGAGACAAATGTAACATTTGTGATATTGGGCTATATAAATAAACATTGATTGATTGATTGAATTATGATCAGTGGAAATGGCCATGACATGGGACCTTTAACTTTTATGAGCTTCTCAAGTAAGTAAAACATTATTTTATCCACAGACATTTGAGACACCTTACCTCAGAAGATCCTCCGTTGCTGTGCGGTTGCTATGCGGTTGCTGTGCGGTTGCTATGCGGTTGCTATGCGGTTGCTATGCGGTTGCTATGTTAACCCATAATCTCACATTTACAACAGCAGGCGGCGTAGTTGTACCATTTAAGCAGGGTTTTAGTGATGGGAATTCCGGCTCTTCTTGGTGACCCGGATCATTTGGCTCGGCTCACCAAGAAGAGCCGGCTCTTTCGGCTCCCAAACGGCTCTTCAGTTTACCACATATTATACCTTTTATAATTAAATCAAATGTAGCCCTGTTTTGACTAATGATTTATATGTGTGCACATATATCACTTAAATTATTCAATACATCCTTTGTACTGAAGTATTCAAAAGTAAAAATTGCATGTTTAATATAAATGATTTGCTGTGGCCAATTGTTTTCATTGCATTTACAGACCCGTGTAACTCTCTGATCCCACCCAATGAATGCACTGACTTGCTTGTAGAACCACACTACACAAAACAGATAGCAACACCTATAAAAACTTAAGCATAGACATTTAAAAAACCGGGCTACTGTATCAACATTTTAAAATTATATTTAAAGAAAAGGCCCTGACAAAACAGCAGGGCTCTATTTCAGTAACTATTAACTATAGAAAAAAAGACAGCAACAGCTGACATCAAATCTTTGCTGAGCCTAAGGATAACCATAAATAAATAACAGTGAAAATAAATATGTTGCAATGCTCAATACAGCAGCATCCAACCGTCTCTAATCCTTGGATATTACATGTCACTGCATGCCTGCACGGTGCAGCTGTAGCGCGGAGATCATCATATCATTCTGTCTGGTATTACTTAACACAAAAAAACAAAAAACAGCTCGTTCGCGGGCGCGAGCCGGCTCCCGTCATTCACTTAAAAGAGCCGGCTCTTTGAGCCGGCTCGTTCGCGACCGACACATCACTACAGGGTTTAACCATAGACTGTACAGTATAGTATACAGTTTGTGTATCTATACACATGTATATACACACATACAGTGGCGTTTCTATATGTACAAAAGTGGTGGGGCACAACAAACTCAGATGTCTATATATAAGCTTCTGCAGTGAGGTTCATGGCTGGTGAGGCACTGACTCTTGTTAGAAATTAAAATCAATGTTGATATGGCGTAATTTGAATTAAATACAATATTTAATTTAAATCAGTTTTATTCTGAAAAACCGGAAGTTCACTAACTATTAACTTAATACTTTTATTCTGAAAATTATTCACTTCCGGTTAGCATTAGCATGTGGCGAAATGCTGCATTTTCAAACCGTGAATCAAAGGTGAAATGACATGTGATGTTGTACACCGAGCACACTGGGTTTAGCACTCATTTATTACCGCTGAATAACGTTTATTAGGGAATGTTTAAATAACCACAGACACCAGAATGATATAATTTAACAACGGGAAAAGGCAGGAATTGCATTGGACCCGCCCCCCGACGACGCCGGCCAATAGGAGAAGACGTCAGATGACAACAGGAAGAGCAAGCCAAGAATTGACCTCTTCTACCTGCTGACCTGGACTGACCGGTCGGATGAGGAGAGCGCCTCCACTCGCACATTTCATTTTGTACACCACCGCATCTTTTGTGTAATGAAATGCTGTTAACTTTTATAAGCTTCCCTTGACTCTTTTCAGTCTCTCCTGCCTTCAGGGTTCTAGAATACATTAACATTTGGCGTTCCTGGGTGGACCCTGAAGCGGGATAGAGCTGGAAGAAAGAGGAAGGCTACAAGCTAACTAGCATCACACTAGGCTGCAGAAAATGAGTTTTTGGCTGGGCCTAAACGAAAGGTGAGACAGTTACCTGTTTAATTCCGTGGTGATTGCGAGTGGTGTGGAGTTTGTATATAGTGTTTCTATTCGTCTCTGTTGTATCTTCGGCGCCGCCCGATTAATGTGAATATTACATAGTATTAAGACCTTCTGGGGAGGCACTAGATTTTATCTGGGATAGGACTGGGTCCACATTGTGTTAAATACCTCTGGGTAGGTACCAGACCTGATCTGTTTTACACTGGACTGGGTCCATTCATGTCAGTCTATATGTTTGATGTGTTAAACCTGCGTAGTCTGGTTTAATAAAGTATATTGTGTGGAGTTTTTAAGCCGAAAAGTATATTTTTGTGTGATGTTCTAAGCCGAAACGATTGTGTACAAGATTGGTATGAGATCAGCTTTTAAGGTCAGCATCTATAGAATTTAGAGCTAAGATAAATTAAGATTGTGTTGTTTTGTATTGTCAAGCAGTGTGGTTTTTTATCTGCAGATGTTGAGTTTTCCCATTGTTCCCCTTCCCCCAGTCACATGTGGTTAATGCTATACTGCTAAGCTAGTCAGCTAGCCAGTTGGCATTACTAGATGGTGAAATAGTTTGAGTAAAGATACAACCGGTAACTACTGATTAAATACACAGGAATGGTGTAGATGAACGTTGAGAGTTGATTGAGTTGTTTTGTTTTTCATGCTTTTCAAAGAAAGTAATTTGAACTTTATATTTTGAGGAAATAAACAGGAAGTAGGTTTATGAACCGGAAGTACTAGTTGATACATTTGAGAGGAGTTACAAATAAAACAGCTCCCCTAGCGGACATAATAAGTATTACAGTTAATACATTCTTCACCACACAGATAAAGATTACATGTGGTTTCTTTGAATTGAAGTATTGTAGTTAACACATTTTATGACATTTGCATAATTTCATAAACTTGAGTATACACTGTACACGGTTTATTTGGACTTCCACCATATTCCTATTTTCATATTACAAAGTCAAAACCTTGCATAATTTCAAAATTTTAATTTAATTTGTCTAATTTTGATTTTCCAATCTCAGTTTTCCGACATTTAAATTTATTTTTCCAAATTCTGTAAACAATTTTTTTTTACCAGATTTTAAAGTTAAATTCAGATGACATAGGATATCTTTATAAAGAATACAAGGGTACTATTCAGAGGATTAGTAATTCATTTTTGATAACTTAATAATATTATCCGTGTACTTAAGAAACATGTCGCCAGAGTTAAGAGCACTCGCTGTGCCAGGCACAACTGCAGATATTAAGGAGAGAGTAAACACCTGGTCAGATGCTGGGACAGTTTCCAGTAAAAGACAGAAGACATGGAACCAAATAGAGGAACTGTTCAAGCAGTGGCAAACGAGAGGATTGATTCCAGCAGATGAGCAACCTGGACCAACGGAAGCCCATAGAAAAGCTGTAGTTGAACATGAGAATGCTAAATACCTACAACAGGAAAAAGCATGGATCAAAGCCGGACAACCCCCTCGGTATGGACCTGCTAAAAACTCTATGAAAAAAGCTGAAAAAAGAAAAGTTATGGTTGCAAAACTGATTCTCCATCTAAAATATACCAGCCAGGGATTGACAAACAGCTTACATGTGGTAGCAGCAGAAGATCTGCCAGTAATGGAAGAACTCAGCAGAAGAATGGAAGCAGAACTCGGCAGAAGAGAGGAAGCACTCAGCAGAAGAATGGAAGCAGAACTCGGCAGAAGACAGGAAGAACTCGACAGAAGAATGGAGGAACTCGACAGAAGAATGGAAGAACTCGACAGAAGAATGGAAGAGGAGCTCAACAGGAGAATGGAAGCAGAACTCATCAGAGGAATGGAAGAGAGACGAAAGGCAGATGAAGCCCATAATGACATTATTGAAGAAAGACGGAAGGCAGTTGAAGCCCATAATGACATTATTGCAGAAAGACAAAGGGAGGAAGATAAATACCAACAACTTCTGGCGGAAAGACGACAAGAAGATGTAAGATTCCAGGACATGATGGCAGATAGACAAAGGAGAGAAGAACGAAGAACTCAAAGAACACGCCGAACAAACTACTCTCCTGACTATTCCAAAGGACGGGGAGATGAAGATGACGACGGCGGTACACAGTCTGAAACCAGTAGACACTCCCCATACCATGAACAGTCACAGCAACAACGCAGTTTTGCATCTCCTCCTGAGAATAATAGTAGCGACGAAAACGAGCAACATTACCCTGGGACATGCTCCAAAACTAGAAGAACCAAGACAACTAAAAGAACCAAGACCGGTGCACATACCTCCATGCCATTGATAGCGGCTGGAAGAGGAGGATTTCAATACCAATCATGGACTCACAGGGACATGGAAGCATTAATGTCAAAGCTACCGCCACTCACGAAAGGAGGTCAGAGGTGGGTGAATGATCTGGAGAAGTACACTGTCCAAGACCACCTGTGCTTGGGAGACATGAGAGCCCTGCTTGGACGGATAGAAGGAAGACTAGAGGCAAGAGCAGTAGATTCCGAGGCCAATTGCACGCACGACCCAGATGAAACTTCATTCAACAATATCAGGTCGAATTATTGGGCTGCTATTCGTCACATCTACCCGACAACACGCAGTTTACATGCCCTCAACAGCCTGAGAAAAGAACCGGGGGAAGACATGCATGCCTTCTTGAAGAGATGTGAAGGACTGTGGGAGGACTACACTGGAGAACGGCATGACGTTTCTCCGGCTGTTGTAATGTTGTGGAAGGATGCGGTCATTAAAGCCCTTCCCCGATCAGTGCAGGCAGGCCTGGGAGACGTGGTGGGTTTAGTCGCTAAACCCATTGAAGAATGGAGACTACATCTCATTCACCACGATATGAAATGCCAGGCAACAAAGTGGGAAAATTACGAAGAAATTAAAACACTACAACTAAGACTTTTGAAGATGCAAGTTGCTGAGAAAGATGCCAAAGCTAATAAAAACAAGAAATCAACAAAGCAGATGGCCATACTAGCAGAGAAGGCAGGGCGGACACCTCCAACAGTTCAACAAAGCGGAGGAGGAAGTGTATGTCCACAAAACCAGGTTCAGCAGACACCTGTGTATCTTCCTATGCAAGTACAGCCACAAGCACCACAGTATCTTCAACAGCAAACACCTGTGTATCTTCCTACGCAAGTACAGCCACAAGCACCACAGTATCTTCAGCAGCAAATACCTGTGTATCTTCCTACCCAAGTACAGCCGCGAGCACAGGTATACACTCCCATACAGCATCAACAAAAGGGACAATGGAGAGGAAGAAGGGATGATGGCTGCTTCATATGTGGAGATTGTAGACATCTGGCCAGAGATTGCCCCACTCAGCAATATCCACCACAAGGTAGCACCTCACAATACAGAGGAGAACCAGTGTTAGATATTAGAAATATTGAGCCGGAAGCATATGCCAGGGCCATGACGAATATTTCTGTTGGATCAGGTGATTGGGTAAATGTAAAAATCCACAAGATGAACTTGTTGCAACCTGTATGGAGTGGACCATGGGAAGTTGTAGAACGCACTGCAGATGCGCTCCGGATCAAAGTTAAAAAAGGAACATGTTGGCACCCACTTACACATTGTGTAGCTGTACCGCCACCTTTCCTGAAACTGCACGGCAGTTCGAACTGATTTTGGAAAACTGGTACAAAACAATAAGGAATTGAACATTTTTTCAACGACAGCACTAGGAGATGAGTAAACTCAAGAATCTGTAGAGTGTAAATACATTGAGAAAAACACATTTTTACACTCAAACTGTTTGCACATCATAGACAAGGAATTTAGATAATATAAATAAATGTTCAGCAAAGGAAATAAGTATAATGGAAAGTAGACAAAGGCCTACACTTGAGTCAAATTTCATTACTGTGATCTGATTAGTGTCCTCTGCAGGTTTACTATTGTTCTAAGTAACAGTGGGATTTAAAATATTGGAGAAAGTATGGAGATGTTCTTTTGTAGTGTGTGGAATATGTGATGCTGGAAACATGTAAGTATTTAAGAGTTGTGTTGGGTAAATATGTAACAATGGATGAAACAATTTTTAGAGTGAGTTTTTGTAATATCATTAGTAAACATTAATTGTGTTGTTTAGATGACATTTAACAACTAAGACAGATAGTATGATTAGAAAGAGACAGAGTGGAAAGGGTTGGATTTATTTAACCTCAGTGTGCTAGACTTCCTATAGGTAATGCGTCCCGAGACCTGGACTCCCCCTCTGAGTTAGAAAGGCTACGATCCCGACCCTCCAAGCAGACAAAAGACCTAACCCAACAGGAGACTCCTCCTTCTCCATCGAACAGACAGAGAACCAGAGCTGAAACAACAACAACAACAACAAGACTGCATCCAGAACTGCAGCCAGAACTATCTCCACCTGTGGCATCCAGAATCAAACAGCATGCTGACATACAGAGAGATACTCTCATCAGTCCCTCAGACGGGGCATGAAGTTCCAAGCTGAGCCACAAGAATTGGCAAGAGCAAAGTGTGGGACATGAGAGCAGAATCTGCCCTCCATAAAAACAGCAGAGAGACTGTAAAGGAGGAGATGAAATGCAAAGCAGTGCAACAACAGTGGCATGATGGGGGCTGCAGATGAGACTGGGCCAAAGGCTGCCTAAAGAGTTATAGCGGATGATTCAAGAGCTGATGGACTGAAGAGAAGACAGAATCAGAGGAGTTGGTCGATTAGAAGTGAGGAGGCCGGGGTCACGGCTTGATAAAACCAGGGGAGGAGAAAAGGAGAACGGGAATGAGTGAGTTTACACATAAACACACTTATTCACAAAACGCACATAAAATGGATCACATTTAAAGAAATTAACCATGAATTAATCATCCTAAAACACACTGAGGGATAAAGGGGGAGACATGACAGAGTAGAACCATATTCTTCAATCTTTTCATCATGTTAACAAATCATTCTTTAAGAGATTTTTATTCACGTGTGAATAAAGTAGTGATCTCATTTGTTACAATATTGATCACCATTAAAGGGATAGTTTTAGGAACCACTCTATAAGACAAATCTTTATTTGAATGGATAATGTTAAAGGGAGAGCTAGTGCCAAGCCAGATATAGTATTCCAATCTAAAGTATTGATTTCACCATTGTGCCATAGTTATTACCATAGGAGGGCTTTAAGATGGAAATATGAAATGACTTCTGTTTTTAAATCCTTGATAAAGGAGGGAGTGATGGAGCATGTTCGGACACCAGGGTTCCACACACTGCTAAAGAGTTTAACATTGTTTTTTAGGTGGACCAGAATTGAAGATGAGTTATGAAATGCATAGCAGAGCTACACAGATCCTAGTAATGTTTTTGTACACAAGTTTCTGAAATAGATCTATTAGACATTTTAATACTAATTAGGTGTAAATGAATTGCAGTAGTAGTACTCTAAGGAAGTGAGTTTTGTACCAAGTTTCAGGAAAGGTGGGAGGCAGAAGTCCCAATGAAAAGTTAGAACCATCTTGAAAATCATAGTTGAAATCGTGAATGAATAAGGAATGGCGCTCCGCATATGATATATCTTTGTGGATAAAGGGTATCCGCCTATGCTGAAATACCTCTGAAAAGACTCTGCAGAGCACGACAAAAGACCGAGACCAAATGACCTTTGACCCTGACTGACAGTGTGACAAAAGCACTGTCCATGACTGACTCTGGGGTGTACCTGACCAAACCTGACGTGACAACCAGACAGTGTGAGTGTGAATGAATGCCGGCATGTGATCAGTGTAACTGCATGATTCTAAAACAATAACTAACACAGCATGTTTTTGAACTAACATATTATTTTGGAGCTCCAAGGGAAACGAGAGGTTTCCTAAAAATTCCACAAAAAGGGGAAACCGCACATGTGACCCGTTTCTAATCGATGATATTTTACTCCCACATGAGTTGGCGGTTTGCAAATTTAAAACTCAAACTAAAATCTGAAGATTCTTTTCTTTTAGGCCTGAAGGACGGAGAGGAACACTTATTTTCACTGAAGTGTTTACTGTGGAAAATAATGGATGTCATATTGTAAATAATGTTTGCTATGTCCCTAACCAATATTTACCTGACATTTTTTCCCCCCTCCCCATTACAGGGTTTTGTTACACATGAGTTCATGTGTAAAAAGGGGGGAGTGTGTATAATGTCAACATGGCTGTAAAATTCACAATTTAAATTTTTCTTTTAAGGATTGGCAGAAACCTTCCGCCCCAACCCAGATGTTCAAACTGAGCATTGCATGATAGTTTTATAATTAACCTGCTCCATATCTGGGGATAAGATACTGTTTGATGAATGTTGACATGTTTCTAAATATTGATTGAATTATAACAGGTAACACAGATGCAGAAGCAGTGGCAAAGGGGCTACTGTGAGAGATGTAATTCCAGAATAGAATACCGAAGAAGTTGACCTGTGATAATGAAACAATTTTGTAATATTTTAACAGACATTAGAGTAACTGAGGTTTGAAATGTAGAAAGAACATATTACAGTTAAGTTAAAGCTAAAACATAGTAATGTAATGAGACCGAATTTAATTTAGACAACATCTTGTAACTAGCCTGTTAAAGAATTAGAAGTAAAAGCCATAGACTTTATTGTTTATTTCATTATGGGGATATACATTTAAATTCATAATAGAGAGACATTTGATGACAGTATGTTGGAATTCTGTATTCATTTTTCAGCTTGATAATAGACAGGTAGAAGCCGTATTGCCAGGTGAATCGATGGGATTTCTGCACACGATCCAAGCAGAGAATGACGTACCTTACAGGACAGATACACTCAGGAAATCATTCACTCTGACATCATCATGACTTTAGTTGTTTTTGAATCCATAATGAAATTGTATTACATAACGTTAGTGTGTGTCTTTACCACAAACAGGAATAGTTCATTGTTATAGTTAGATTTGAGAAAGATTACAAGGAATTTATTTAGTTCACCATGAAGATGTTTTTTGTTTGTAACATATGCCAAGTAGTAAGATTCAAATATCAGCAGGTTCTGAATTATTATTTCTCTGTCCCACAACCAACAACAATGTGGATGGGGAGAACTATATCTACTAGAACCAGCAGAGATTCATAAATTACACCAGAGACACAGTAAAAGTAAGTAAAGAGTAATATTTAGCTATTTTCAGATATTTTAATCCTTCTTATACTTTGTAAAAGAACAAGTGCCTTTACACCAGATACAGTAAGAAGATGATTTATGATGTGAAAGGAGGGAGTTAGACGTTTTCCATACCAAGCTAATTGCTGCTATTTTACAAAGTGACATTAAAGGTTTAAGCTAGAAGTTATGCACAAATGAAAAACTTCATATTTATGATGAATATGTATTGTTATTTGTATTTTTTACTTTTATGAGTTATGTACCATGTAATGTTCGGATGAAGAACTCATTGATTTCAATATTATTTACATACCTTAAAGGGTATGTAAGGAGGGATTGTTAGAAATTAAAATCAATGTTGATATGGCGTAATTTGAATTAAATACAATATTTAATTTAAATCAGTTTTATTCTGAAAAACCGGAAGTTCACTAACTATTAACTTAATACTTTTATTCTGAAAATTATTCACTTCCGGTTAGCATTAGCATGTGGCGAAATGCTGCATTTTCATTTGTACACCGAGCACACTGGGTTTAGCACTCATTTATTACCGCTGAATAACGTTTATTAGGGAATGTTTAAATAACCACAGGCACCAGAATGATATAATTTAACAACGGAAAAAGGCAGGAATTGCATTGGACCCGCCCCCCGACGACGCCGGCCAATAGGAGAAGACATCAGATGACAACAGGAAGAGCAAGCCAAGAATTGACCTCTTCTACCTGCTGACCTGGACTGACCGGTCGGATGAGGAGAGCGCCTCCACTCGCACATTTCATTTTGTACACCACCGCATCTTTTGTGAAATTAAATGCTGTTAACTTTTATAAGCTTCCCTTGACTCTTTTCAGTCTCTCCTGCCTTCAGGGTTCTAGAATACACTAACACTCTTCAGGTTTACAAATATTATATTTTGACCTAAATCAAAATATAATATTATTTTCAAAAGCCTCTTGAGTTTGATGCTTCAATTAATTTTAAACAGACAGTTCAACAAAAGATACCCCAAAAATGTAATTTTATCATTTAACCTCTTAAGCCCGAGGGTCCCCCCAGTGAAACCCCCCCACCGTTTTTTATGAGACTATGTCTCAGGGCTTCTTAACATTTATGAAACTATTAATGTTCCATACCCTTTTAACGGTAAGAAACTCCGCTAACTGACAATGTGAACAATTTTTAGCTCAAAGAAACACAAGAGTAATACCAAGCCTTTGAATTAGCATGGAGAGAAAACATGCTAACTAATGCTAACGGATTTGTGCAGCACTCACGGTAGAAATGCCCTTATTACTATCTTAACTGCACAAACAAGATATCCGATTAAAGCTGAGACTCCACAGATTCCACACATGTAATGTCATCACTGTACGACCCCGAATTGCGGAGCTATCAGCCAGAAAAGAGAAAGTAAACAACATCCGGTTTAAAAAATATTACAATAATTTCGTCTTACCTTTTTTGATTTGTGATCAAAAGTTGTGTTCACCGGAATAAAAACGCAGCTCAAGGTTAATCCAATGTCTTTGTGTCACGTAGAAATTTTGACTGATAATCCTTCATCATATTTATGGCAATATACTGGGTATAAAGTTTTGCCGTCCAGGCGTGCACTTTCAGATATGCTTTGTTCGCTTCTCTATTACGTCCGCTATGGTAATGTTTACGTTGATTTGAGAACTGCCCATCGATTCTATTGGTTCTGATGGTTAAGAAAAAGGTGTAAATCACACGAATCGACCAATGGGTTCCAGAGATATGGTCCTGCGTAAAGTATAAAGAATGCCAGCCAGTTTAAGTACTTTACGCAGGCGGCTTCATTTATTGTTTACTACATAACAAGCAGGCATTGCAGCAGAACCCAGAGCACACGGAGCACACGGAGCACAGAGCGGACAGCAGATAACGGAATTGCAGTTTTATTGCTTATAGATTATCAGAACATTTCAAAGGGGACACAGCCACATTGGATATTAACCTATGGATTAACTACATCATCGTTTTTATCGTTTTAATGCCATTGAAGACCAGTTTAGACCAGACAAAGAGGAAGGTAAGCCATTAGCCTAGCGCATGCTAGTACCTAGCGCCACTTGTTTTGATGTACGTTTTTGTTGAGAACGTCGCAAGTTTGTATCTTTCAGTGTTGAGGTGGGCACCCACACACACCACACTTTTCGCGGCACACATACTTACAGCCAATCAGCTCTGAATGATGTGAGATGACATATGGTGGGGATGGCAGCTCTATGCCCCTATGGTCATTATTTTTTTGCCACACACATTAAATAGGAAAATATTCTGAGCATGCGCAGTGTAGTTTTTACAGTCACCGTTCACTTAGACAGAGAGAGGGAGGGGCAGGATCAGGTTTTGTCCCACATGGCTCTAAACAGCTCAATAGGCACACACTGTAGACACTTACGGCCCGTCTACACTACAGGCATCAAAAAATCTTGATGCTGGGCGTGTCTGAAGCTTGGCGATTTTTTGCGAGCAACGCGACCAACAACCAATCACATGAATCTCCCGCCCCCGACATACAAAGCAATAGCAATGTTAAAACGAAGTAAACTGGATATAAAATCCCCAAACAGGCGAAAACCTACCAGTTTCACCCACTGTCTCTGCCACCTCCCTCCATGCCTGGTTCCTCCGGTTTGTATCCCGGTAAATAGTCTGGTCGTAAAGAACCGGGTGATTTGCTACCGTAATTTCTCGTTTGGAATATGAGGAAATGAACTGCGGTCTGGCTCTCCCAGCTTGCACGCGGTTTGATTGGCTAGCGCTTGTACTGGCGGGAATTGCATAAACGGTAGACGGAGAACATTGTTCAACTTTTGAGGCCGATAGATGCTCGTGATGCTTGCAAAGCCATGCCATGCTCCCCACAATGCAGTTCGGCGAAGATTAGAAATCTTCTACGTCACCCCATTCAAATGAATGGGCGAAGCGTTGAAAGCATTTTTCGATGCCTGTAGTGTAGACGGGCCGTAATTAGAAGAACACAGACTAAAACAGCAATGAGACGAATCAGATGATTAAACATGATCTTAAAATATATTTTATATATATTTTTATTTATTGTTTGCATTTTGTTGTAATCATTATTTTAATACTTTCTGCTGACACTAGGTGGGGCTGTGCCCCTAATGACCAGTCGCCACTGCACACATACATAATCAAACATAGACAAATAAATAGAAATGCACACATTAGGAGGCATAAATAAAAGGCACAACATTCAATATACAAAATAACATTGTTTTCATAAGGAACAGGGTTTTTTCTATTTTCCCTGGGCAACAGGACAAAGTTAGTCTGTAGAGTTTTGGCATCAACTTGGTACCACAGTAACGGATCCTGGGACGTCCCTGATCTGATTCAGACTTTCAGAAAGCCTAATAACAGAAAGAAATCATGGGAACGTTCATCTTGTTGTTTTGATGCAGTTTTCCTTTTGTTCCTTCCTTAACCCCTTCACACAGGATTTGATTGCACTACATATTTAGCTCATCAGCATCTTCTGGAAAACTTTTGGATATACTCCCATGAAATCAAAATATCTAAAATCCAGAATACATACTTCAACATACACTCCTTATATAATCCTGAAAGCATATTGATTAGGAAGTTAATGAGGTCATAATGCCCTCTCTGATATGTATTTTCTAATTGCTGTAAACTAGCCAAGACCACCTTAACCAAGACCAAGTCAAGAGCAAGACCGGAGTGTAACAAGACCAAGACCAAGTCAAGACTTTTAGAGGTCTAGACCAGGGGTATGTGGGCCAGTGAGGGCCACATACAGAACAATATACGAAGGGCTGGCTCACTAGGTGAGGTATACTGCCTTATTAGTAAAGTTATAAGTTAGCAAAATCAATCAAATGTAGGTAAATCATGCTTGATACTTGCTTTAAGAACAAAGCAGCTCACAGCTCTCCAGAGGGTTTCATTATTTTGTTGGTAGCTCATTCCTGAAAACAGAGGCTTCAGATTGCTTATAAAAAGAGGACATTTAAAGGGTAGATTTCAAGCTTGTTATGTAAATAAGTTATTGGGCTTTTTTTATGAACTAAGATTTATTTGAAAATGTTTCCAACTTTAATTAACTAAATGTATTTGAAAAGTGGGCTTATTAACACATGAACACTGTGTAATATATGTTTACATAGTAAGTAGGATATATGACAAGCACAAGTTTAATTTGTGGGCCATATTTCATTATACTTTTTTAATTAGCTGGGGGCCGTTTCAAAATGAGCCGCGGACCATGTTTCATGGTCATAAATTGGACACCCCTGATCTAGACCAAGACCGGTCTAGAGTACTACAACACTACTGTAAACACTGTACTTTTTCACATTTCCTTTCAAAAACTTCATTTTACAAGACTACATTTTAACACATCTTGATAACGGTCCAGGTCAGCTTTGTCCAATTCTCTTTTTTCCTACATAAGGCTTAAACGCAGCATGTTGAACAATATGGAATCTGGCGCTGCTGACTGCTAACAGCTAACTGCCAACAGCTAACGAAAACCAGCCCTCAATTCTCTTTTTTCCCACAAGATTTGAATGCACCACAGACTCAAAACGTTCTCCACCAAATCCAAGAATCTGCATTTTGGACTGCAGGTGTCTCTTCAGGGTCAGAGGTCCTCGGAAGGGCAGTCACTGCACACCTGGATCCGCTCACAGAGCTCCACATCCTCGGGGCTAATCGGGATCTGAATCACCCAATCAGGTTTCTGCAACAGCGGGCGCATTTAGAGTTACTCTCGTAAGACACTACAACATTCATTTTTACATCAATAATAGACTGCACTACTTTGAGAATTCTAAATCGTGTAATGGAGAGTAAAACTGATGGAAATATAAATAAGTTAAAAAATATTGTTTATTTGATTTATATTTCCATATTTAGATCTTTTTGATTCATTACCTTTTATTTCCACAGTTTTTAAAAATACTTGTAGCTTTTCCCCCTTTTTATGGCACACCTCTGACTCCATACCGGGTGATCCTCATTTACATATATGTGTATTTGTAATCTGTTTAAAGTTGACTGACCAGTGAGTGTGGCAGAGGCTCTTTACGGAAAAACGTTTTGCAGCGATCCGGATGGCAGTGAGCGACGCACCAGAAGACGGCGAACAGGAAACCGGCCGTGAAGACGACGCTCAGCAACACCGCCGTCGGTTTCCTCCAGGGGGCGTCTGCACCTGGAGAGAGATCTCCTGTTATCCCTTACAAGGCAGCTTTCAACCCTGGGTTCTTTAAATCCAGTTTAAAAACCTTTCTTTTTATCATTGCACTTTTAGCTGCAACCATTATTTTATCGCTTCCATGAATTGTCGTTTTTGTTTTTGTTTGTGTGTTTGTTTTGTTTTTAATAAAATATTATGTGTTAAATGTGAATCACTTGGAATTGCCTCTGTGTCTTAAAATGTGCGATACAAATAAACTAACCTTGAACTTATATATCTGGAAAGAATATCGAGCAAGAGGACGTTAACGGAAAGTTAGGACATGTTTCACAGTGAAAGCACGGACCTGTGATGGAGATGCACTGTTCGTTGGTCCTGTCGCTCCGATTCTGATCCTGCAGGACGGTCTGAGCCCGGACGCAGTACTGCGCCACCTGCAGGCCGGGGACCGACAGCACGCGCTGCTCCGCTGGCATCCAGTGCACCACAGCCTGGGGGGGGGGGGGGGACGGACAATTAGACAAGAAAATGAAAGAAAAACTGCACATTTAGAGATTTCTTCTTCACTGTTTTATGTCGGAAATTAACTTTTTTCAATACAAAATACCTCCAATTTATTACTTCTATTTTGTGCAACAAATAAACTTCTTAAATGCAAGATACCCGCAACAAAATAAGATGTTATCTTCTATTTTGTGCAAGAAATTAACTTTTTTTTTTAAGCAAAGTAACTCCAACTTATATCTTTGTACTATTTTGTAAATAAAATTGAAGACATTTTCTATTTTTCGCAGGATTTTAACATTAAAATGCAAGAAACCTCCAAGGAGGTTTTTCTCCTATTTTCTGCAACAAATGAACTTTTCTTCAATGCAAAATACCTGCTTTAAATATTACTATTACTATACATGTATTTATACCTGTGTAATTCTATATCAGCTTGTTTTATGTTTATTTTATTTTGTAAAGCATTTGCTTTCAGCTCATCTATTGTTATTATGTATATATTGATTGTTGTGCTTTTATTTGTGTCTCAATGCATATGTGTAAATGTGTACAGTATATAGGTATATACATATCTTTATATATATTTGTATTTTGTACTCCTCAGGATTTTGGGAAACAGTATTTCGATCTGTCTGCCTGCACACACAAACTGAAAGATTGACAACAAAGTTGACTTTGACTTTGAACTATTAGGGAACATTTAGTGCTGTGACCTCTGACCTCTTGGCCTCTCCTCCACACCGTCACACAGACGTCGGCGTTGAGAGGAAGTTTTCCGAACGAAACCTGAAGAGAGTCGCCGACCGCCATCACCGACATCTCCGGAGCCGTCAGGACCGCTGAGGGACAAACACTCAGGGGCTTACTCAAGTTACAAAGGTCTGACATTGGATGAATGAAATGGACTTTAGTTCTCTAGCTATAAAATGAAACTGAAATTATATATATTATATTCGTTACACAAATCCGGATTTCTCTCACTTTTTGTATAATCTTGGAAATTGCGATGTTCCTCTAAATGTTCTTCTTTAATCTCAGAGAATATTAAAGTGTGTTTTTGTTGTTGTAAAGGACTGACTATGATCACAGAGAATATCCCGATTATTATTTTTATTGTAAATTACATAATTTTAAACACTTTCTTTTTCATTTTTTGTTTCTTTTCTCTGAAATGTACCACTTGAATCTCAGAGAATATTAAAGGTTATTTTTCTTAATGATCTAACTTGATGGGGATCTACTCAGTGATTAGTGTCACACATTTTCCACAAAAGGTGTATCTGAGATTAAAGAGTTACATTTACGATTGAAGTTGTACATTTACCAAATACAAATATATTATTAAGGAAAAATATGTTTTTCTAAATTATACAGGGATAAAACTCTGAATTTAAGTTAATCAAATGTGTTAATTTAAAAAAAGTAATTAAGATATTCTCTGTGATTAAAGAGGAAAACAAATCACAAACACTGAGAGTTTTGCGTTTAGTAAAAAATAAATACTTTTAGTTTTCTCGTGATAAAGGAGATTGTGTGCAGGATTTAGAAAGCGCCTCACTGTCTTTGCGGTTGAACGGAGCGCTGAGTTCGGTCCAGGCTGAAGTGGCGGCTCCGCACTTTGCTCTGACCCGAAGGCTGTAGTCCGAGTCTGAGCCGAGCTCAATGGTCACGTCGCAGCGAGGGTCAGAGGTCAGCTGACACTCGGTGGCGTTGACCCAGTTGCCGTTCTGCACCAACAGCTCAAACTCTCTGAGGGCGACACAAAGAACCAGATGAAGTTATAAGTCCATCTCTTTTTGGATTTATTCTACTATTTCAACAATTAGACAGTTTATATATCTGAGAAACGCAATGAGTAGCAGCAGGAGGACAGAAAGATTATACAGAGGTCGCCCTCCTGTCAGTCATCCAGTTGCAGGATAAAGAAAACTAAAAGATAATTCCGTAATGAAATACTCACACAGATAAACACAATTCTATATATACATACATTATAATATTCATTAATCCTTTCCTTAATGTATATAACATCCATAAATGTGTATTTCCACATGTTTATTATTACATTTTTTAATGCTATTTTATTTCTATTTCAGACATTTACATTTTGGATTGTTTATGCAACGCAAACATTTAGTGATATAGTGATTACAGAGGGGTACATAGACTAGGGTGACCAGACGTCCCCGTTTGTATTGGCCTGTCCCCGGTTGAAACTGTCCCCGGTTGAAACTGTCCCCGTTTTTTAATATACGTTAAAAACACATAGCAAGGTGAAATAAAACGTTTCATGTCAGGAAACACTGGGTAACAGACTGCGGTCGAGCCAGCCCCCACTTCGGAAAACACAGTCAAGCCAGCCCGCACGTTGTATTGCGGTGCGCGAATAGATAGATAGAGGCATGTAAAAACTGCCTTCAAAATAAAAGCGTTTACTCGGACAATAACAAATATACCTAAAAAACACACCAAACATAATTTATACTGGAGTTTAAATTAAGAAATATGTACTATATAATGTGATCAATAATAATTTAACTAGTATAACTACCACATTATAACTGAGTGAATGTAAAATGTAAGTATACAGTTATGAAGACATATCTGACATTTCCACTGGGTGACTATTTCAATTGATGTTGACACCATCTCACAACACTCCTAAAATAACATTACTTTCTGAAGCACAATTTAAAATGTATGCTGTTTAAAATCTCAAATTAGATCTATTGTCCATCTATATTTTGATTTTAATGTAAACTTTCCATAATCAAAGAGTCATTCGAAGTCAATCAAATACTTATTTCACTTCACTCTGATAGCAGGACACCTCATCTAGTCACTCAGAGAGAATCAGGACAATCTGATGTACAGTTTCAAAATAAAAGACCTTTAAAGTCTCATATATGAGCTATCGTCCCTCTGTTTTTAGTTAAGAATAAAACAAAAAACAATCCAGTATCAAATACTTATTTCACTCCAGGGTGATAGCAGGACACCTCATCTAATCACTCAGAGAGAATCAGGACAATCTGATGTACAGTTTCAAAATAAAAGACCTTTGAAGTCTCATATATGAGCTATCGTCCTTCTGTTTGTATCCAACAGTTAAAATGTTCGAATTACATTGAACCAGAATTGTCCCCATTTTTTCTTCAACAGTGAAGAAAATTGGATATGTTAATGATATATTGACCGCAAAACTCAAAATCAATCAATCATCATATCACCGTCCCTCTGAGGCGCACGGCACAATCTGCTTAAATCATGTTTTATAATTGTTTGTGTGATAGAGATGATGCAATGCTTGTCGTGTTTGATTGTTGTAATGTGTAGGCTACCCTTGATTGAGGACTGCAGATGAAATTAGCTATTAGCTCACATCTGGCATCATTCATCTCCTCTCTTTTCTGAGATGAATGTATTTGTATGCACGGTCCTCTTTGAAACACATAATAATGAGGGTCTTATATTCACATGTTCACAGCAAGAATAGAAGAGGAGGGGCTGAGACAAACATAACAGATACATGTACTACACATATGGTTCTTTGAAACTTGAGAAACATCATGTCGGTCCACAAGAGGACCACGAACAGCTCCAACACCATTTACGACTCATTGAGGACATTTGCTGCTTCCTGCTGTTAGGAATAGCTTGTAAAGAAGAACAGATGGTGAACTTGAAATTCCTCCTTCAGCATGAACCAATTTTCCATTACACTAGTGTGCACAGCTACGGGCTAATGTAGCCCAGGCAACGGCCCGTTTGCCCTGTTGGGCTGACCTGCCCCTCTGGAGAGACGGTTTCTGTTGTGGCCGAATCAACACGATAAACCCACAATTAGTATAGTAGCGTCTCGCTGCGGGAAACACGCCTTGCCAGCGCTGTCGTCTGCCCCCAGTCACGTGACTTTGTTTACAATCTGACAGCTGGGAGCGAAGGAAAGCCCTCCGGCCTCATATGGCTATGGTGATCACACCAAAGGCCTGCCTGGCTTTGGGGGCCAATCCCCGGCTCAATCTGTCCCCGGAAATGTCCCCGTTTTTAAATATGCTTTATGAACACAAAGCAAGGAGAAATAACATTTTAACAAAGTTGATGTTTCAATGGCTCGTTCGCAGCAATACAATTATTGTAGCCTTAGCGTTAGCATTTAGAGTTTCATTCTTCTTCCACTACTTATTTTACTTGTTCCACAGTATGACCACAAAAGTGTTTTAAACCAGGTACGTCTTTATTATTTATGTTCTATAACACTAAGTGTGTGATTACAACGACACACAGAATAACTACGAGGAGACACAAAGTAACAACAACACAAACCACTCACATCATCAGGTCGACTTTCTTTACCAAATATTTAGTTTTATTACCAAAACCCTGCAGAAGAAAGGACTTCCCCACAGACCGTGTTGAAAGCAGCAGACAAGTATGTGTTGCTGCATCATCTATGGCACCATGGGGACATTCTGACAGTTTTGAAATACCTTAACTTAAAGTAAGAGTTCTGTATGTTTGCAGTGAGAGCGGGATAACATGTCAATACTTTGATAAATGTCACCTAACAGGTAGGCTGCACCTGTCAGCAGCCGAAACACTGAGTCATGTTTAGGTCATGATAGCAGAAGAAGGTCGGGTGAAGCGAGCGCCAAGGAAGAACTCTTTAAAGTTTGGCGCTGATTCGAATAACGGGGCGAATAGACCCTGTCTTTCATCTGAAGGAAACAGGTGGGATTTTAGCCTTTGCAGACCATTTACATGCACTAAAACCTATAGAACACACCAGGGACGTGCACAGACATTTGGAGGGGCTATAGCTCTAAACTGGAAAAAGCCCCCCCCCCCCGAATTCTGTTTTAATGTAGTCTGACCATTGTAACTGCTGTAAAATAGGGCTTCTAACTAATTCCCTTAAATAAACTCACTAATTAATGAAACCAGTTCCATACGCATTATTATCATTCTTTATGAGCGCAGTAACGGTAAGGTATCTAAATACTTATTTATTTAGTATTCCATAACTTAGTAACAGAGATGGTCAAACTGAAGTAGAGACATGGCAGTGAAGTGTTCTCCTGAGAGAGGGCGATCAAGAGAAGAGAGCGAGGGTGAGCGAGTTTACAGATGGAAAGACACAGAAAGACAGAAGCACACTAACAAGTGTGTTTAGGTGTTTTTTTGTAAATAACCGACGGTGTCAAGAGGAAGTAAAGTCATGAGAATACTCAAAATCAATTTTCCAAAATCCGACACTAGAGGTGGTCTCAACGCACCGGCACCACAGTGTAATACATATTACATATAATACGTAACATAGCTACTTTGAAGACTTTTGCATTTCTTAGTCGTTGTTTAGTGTCTCGTTGTTGCCTTCTTTCGTCCTTTGAAGTCTTTTTGTCTCTTTTTAGTGGTGTTTTTGATTTCCTTGTAGTTGTTTATGTCTTCTTGTAGTCCATGTGTTTCTAGTAATGTTGTATTCTTTTGGTTGCTTTGTGCCTCTTTTAGCAGTAGATACATGCATCTGATTTGAGAAACTCTGAACTCTGGTCACCTCTTGAATGTTGAATGTGAATCTTGAATGTTGTTGAATGCTTTTTTTTAAAAACTTCTAACCAGCCGCAGGAATGATCCGCAGTTTTGATGAAACCATCCTCTCTCTGACAGACAGTGAACATGACGCAAGGTTTGCCACCGCAGTTTCATCTGAAAACAGACACACCTGCTGAGTATAATTATTAGGGCAGGTGTGTCATTGATCATTGGGCGGCAATTATGAGCTTTAGAGAAACCTGTTTCTCTCACATTTAGCTGCAGGTAGCTGCATACTTCACATATTTTACAAAGTCAAAGTATACCTGAGCAAACACGGCTGAATATCTAAAACAAATGATTTCTCAGTTTAAATAATGGACGCAACAACGAACATAATTTAACTTTCCACTGTAATTTTTTTTATGGAAAGCAAAGGAGGCGAAATGTAGCTCTGACTGGGGGATCCCAAGGCGCTCCCAGGCCAGCGAAGAGATATAATCCCTCCACCTGGTCCTAGGTCTACCCCTCGGTCTCTTCCCAGCTGGACGTGCCTGGTATGCGCAAAAATATAATTTAATATTACAAACACTCCCTCTGTACATTTCAAACAACAAACAGAAGCTGACACTGCGTTGCTTTAGTGAGTGTTTGTGTCACAGGTGTGTGTGTGTGTGTGTGTGCGTGTGTGTGTGTGTGTGTGTGTGCGTGTGTGTGTGCGTGTGTGTGTGTGTGTGTGTGTGTGTGTGTGTGTGTGTGTGTGTGTGTGTGTGTGTGTGTGTGTGTGTGTGTGTGTGTGTGTGTGTGTGTGTGTGTGTGTTCAGTGAATGACTCACCCCTGAAACTGGACGCTGTACAGGACTGCAGTGCGGCATGACCCCTGCGGGAGAAGCCACTTCAGGACGTGCCTCATGTCCACAGACTCCATGAAGACTCTGCTCGGAGCCGGCATCGCAAACACACCTGCAGACAGAAGACATGACCAATAACCAAACAGGAGACTCATCGTTAAACATGTTTTCTATTCATGAGATATGGACCCTCATGACGCGATGATGTGTGACAATGTTTTTAAAGATAAGGTTAGATAAGATAAACCTTTATTATATAGATTATATTCAGGTGTTAAAGCAGCAACATAATAGGAGATAAACACAGACAGATAAAGAGAGTAAACATGTATAAACATAGATATAATTATTAATAATAAAATAAGCGTATTTGAGCATTAGGAAAAACGCTATAAAAATCCAATGTATTATTATTATTGTAAATAACAACAAGCGTATGTTTATATTTTAATGACATGTTTTTGCCTTTTTATTTAATATATAAGTTTCCTTTTGCTAAGAGATAAAAAAAGAGATATTGTGTGCATTGAATTTTATAATAATAATAATTGTGGGGGAAACTTCTGAAGCAATTGGAGACAGGACTCAGTACCTCATGGCGGCTTGTGTTCGGTCATAGCCTGGCAACAACAATGCACCCAAGCTCCTCCCCCTTAAGAGAGATAGCAGTGATACCCAAGCTCCTCCCCCTTAAGAGAGATAGCAGTGAAACCCAAGCTTCTCCCCCTTAAGAGAGATAGCAGTGATACCCAAGCTCCTCCCCCTTAAGAGAGATAGCAGTGATACCCAAGCTCCTCCCCCTTAAGAGAGATAGCAGTGATACCCAAGCTCCTCCCCCTTAAGAGAGATAGCAGTGATACCCAAGCTCCTCCCCCTTAACCCTTCTCTTGCGTTTCGGGTCAAAAGTGACCGAATGACCTTTATTTTAATCATAAATATTGTGTTTTTCATCCAATTGCCTCAATACCTTATGTTATCCTCCACACTAGGCCTCTGAACATATACACTTGATGATCACCACTTGCATTGCATTTTGAGTGATTTATTCCACAGTGAAACACCCTTGACGTTTTCGGTCAGATTTGACCGCCATAGAAAATGAATGGGTTTGAGTGTATTATGTTCATCCTGCAGATGGAAAACATCTATATACACGTCACACACACACACACACACGTTACGGGAACCTCTCCCTTTCTCGCGCTGTATGATACAATGTATCACACCTTCTCACAGGTGTGTGAGAAGGTGCCTCTTGAGAAACACAAACCTCTCACTTCCTCGCGCTAAATGCGTCTCCCTCAGACCCGGCGTCATGGGCGGGCCCCATGGGGCCGGGCCCGCCCATCCAGGATTTGGGCCCGCTGTTTTAATCAGGGCTGAATACCACATTTTTATTGTTTTATTATTATGTTTATTGTTTTTATTTGTAGGGCTTTGTCCTAATATTTATTTTTGAATTAGTTTAATATCATTTTTTTATTTTGCTAGGAAATTCTGAATGAAAGGCTGCGCGCAAGACTGGTTTTTCGCTGGGTTGAGTCGTGTGGGTTTTTGAGTGAGATGCGGCACAGCAGCCTGTCAGTTAGTTTACTCTTGCTAGTGGTTCACGGAAGGAATCTGGCAACTCAGCGCCAGATTCAGCACATTAGAAGAAACCAGTTAGGCCTGTTACCAACGAGCAAGCAAGTCAGCTGGCAATCAATTATATTTTGAAGAGAAATGTACTCTCAAGCCGGCTCTCTCACAAACTCCTGCTCTGTGCGCAAGCAGACCGCTGCACAGGCTCTCTGCCTCGCTCAATCTCTCTCTCTCCCTCCCTTTCTCTCCATCGCTCAACCTCACTCCACCTCTCCACCCTGTGTGCGCTCAAGTTTGCCTGCGTTACAAATGTGCCACAAAACCAACCAATGGATACATAAGACCGTCAACAGACTTATGGCAACCTAAAACCCCTCTCTTTCAACAATTCACGAGCGCCTCCCTCCCCCCCCCGTTGACAATTCAGATTTCCCGGGAAATGTAAGTGTCGTGGTGGGCCCGCCCTGGTAAATCAAATGCCCGCCCAGAGACGTATGTCTGCCGCCGGGTCTGGCCTCCCTTACTGGCTCTCAAGCAGTTATATTTGTGCCTTGCTCACATTTGACTCATTGACACAATGAGCAGAAAACCGATTAGGCGATTTTCTGTACGAGGGGCTCTGGACACATCTTTGAACCAGATGAAGAGGAGATAGAGGAAGATGTCTCAGAAATGGAAGACAACAGCGATCCAGACTATGAGCCTACAACAGACCAGGAAGAGGCACCTGAGGGAGAAGCCCCTGAGGGAGAGGCCCCTGAGGGAGAGGCCCCTGAGGGAGAAGCCCCTGAGGGAGAGGAGGGAGAGGCCCCTGAGGGAGAGGCCCCTGAGGGAGAAGCCCCTGAGGGAGAGGAGGGAGAGGCCCCTGAGTTAGAGGAGGGAGAGGCCCCTGAGGGAGAGGCCCCTGAGAGAGGCCCCTGAGGGAGAAGCCCCTGAGGGAGAGGCCCCTGAGGGAGAGGAGGGAGAGGCCCCTGAGGGAGAGGCCCCTGAGGGAGAAGCCCCTGAGGGAGAAGCCCCTGAGGGAGAGGAGGGAGAGGCCCCTGAGGGAGAGGCCCCTGAGATAGAAGCCCCTGAGGGAGAGGCACCTGAGGGAGAGGAGGGAGAGGCCCCTGAGGGAGAGGAGGGAGAGGCCCCTGAGGGAGAGGCCCCTGAGGGAGATGCCCCTGAGGGAGAAGCGCCTGAGGGAGAGGCCCCTGAGATAGAAGCCCCTGAGGGAGAAGCCCCTGAGGGAGAGGAGGGAGAAGCCCCTGAGGGAGAGGCCCCTGAGATAGAAGCCCCTGAGGGAGAGGAGCCTGAGGTGACATTCCACAATTTTGCATTGCCAACTATGTGCGTGAACACACGTGAACACACGTGAACACACACACACACACACACACACACACACACACATGTTCTGTTCTGGTATATTTATCTTTCAATAAATGTTCATTGAGGAAAACAGTATCAGTGTCTTATTTTATATTCATCACAGTGAATGCTGAACTTGATGGGCCCACCGGTGGGTCCAGACCATGGCATGAAACACTGGCTTGCTTGTATCAAATCAATACATCCCATAAATCATTGGAACAGGAAGAATCTCAGCTACAACACTAACTAAAGCATTTCCATCTCCAGTAAACACAGCCTACATGGCAAGCATTTTTATAATATACAGTAATGTAAAATAAGCACTATCTTTGAACTTACTGCCAAAAATAATATGGAACCAAAAATAGCATGGGAAGGGGGGTAGGACCTAACGCAAGAGAAGGGTTAAGAGAGATAGCAGTGATACCCCAGGCCGTAGACCCATGCCATGTTGAAGAGAGAGAGAGAAAACTATGAACTGTGTCGAAGGTTGAATACCTAAGCAAATGATTCCCTAATAATAATAATAATAATACACTTTATTTGTATAGTACCTTTCATGCACAAAGCAAAGTGCTTTACAGAACAAGAAAAAACATCAACAGTGATCCAATGTTGTGTGTGTGTATGTATAAATGTGTCTTTTATTGTGCATGTATGGGAATATACATATTGCATACATATTTTTATATATATTTGTTTTTGTATTCGGGTTTGTGGGAAACGGTATTATTTGGATCTCTCCACAAACTGAAAGATTGACAATAAAGTTGACTTTGACTAATGCAATCTAATCTGGCTGCAACTCAGAAATGATTTATCTAATGTATCAAATTCCAATCACTTGTGTAGAGACACTATTTCACCTTTTGACTGTTTTACTCTTTGTACTTACTTGCTGTTTTTCAGTTTTATTGTGTTGCTCTGTTGGAGGAGCCTGTGACCTAAGATTTTCATCGTATGACCAATACAAGCCATGAACCTTGAACTTGAAGTAAAGCTGACAAGAAATTAAATAGGTTAAAATATAACAATTACAAAAATAAAATACAAAATGTTAAATAAAAGCAAAAACTGAACAAATACAGTAAGACAATGGCATTGAACTCACAGTGAGTAAAGTGCAGCAGGACCATCAGCAGCAGATTCATAACCGGAGGGTAACGGTCTCCAGAACCAGGATTTCAGGTCCAGCATGTCCAGAACCTGGCGTTCAGCAGAACCGAGACGTTAGTCCACATCTTCTCCGGATCCAGGAGGGAAAAAACCACGATCTTAAAACAATCCAGCCTCTGAGCAGACGGCAGGTTAGAGTGTGAAGAAACTGCGAAAAGACGAGTGTCAAAGCTGAGGCTAAAGAACCAGTCAGACCGGATACACCTGAGATACACGCCTGAGTTACACACCTGAGATACACACCTGAGATACACACCTGAGATACACTCCTGAGATACACTCCTGAGATACACACCTGAGTTACACACCTGAGATACACACCTGAGATACACACCTGAGATACACACCTGAGATACACGCCTGAGTTACACACCTGAGATACACACCTGAGATACACACCTGAGATACACTCCTGAGATACACTCCTGAGATACACACCTGAGTTACACACCTGAGATACACACCTGAGATACACACCTGAGATACACACCTGAGTTACACACCTGAGATACACACCTGAGTTACACACCTGAGTTACACACCTGAGATACACACCTGAGATACACACCTGAGTTACACACCTGAGTTACACACCTGAGATACACACCTGAGATACACACCTGAGATACACACCTGAGTTACACACCTGAGATACACACCTGAGATACACACCTGAGTTACACACCTGAGATACACACCTGAGTTACACACCTGAGTTACACACCTGAGATACACACCTGAGATACACACCTGAGATACACACCTGAGTTACACACCTGAGATACACACATGAGATACACACCTGAGATACACACCTGAGATACATACCTGAGATACACACCTGAGATACACACCTGAGATACACACCTGAGGGGTACACAAACCTTAGATACACACCTGAGGGGTACACACACCTTAGATACACACCTGAGGGGTACACACACCTTATATACAAACCTGTGGGGTACACACACCTTAGATCAGTGGTTCTCAAACTTTTTCTGTCAGGCCCCCCCTTTGGAGAAAAAAAAAACCTGAGATACACACCTGATAAACTCACACCTAAGATACATACAGCAGATACACACACCTGCGTAACACACACCTGAGTAACACACACCTGAGTAACACAAAATAATAAAATAATAAATTGAATTTATATGGCGCTTCTCATTTGCCAAGACAAATCCCGAAGCGCTTCAAAGGTACACACACACCTGAGATACACACACCTAAAATACACACAGGTAGAAACACCTAAAATACACACAGGCTCACACACCTGAGATACACATGATGTACATACGCACACATACAAGTACAAACCTGAGGGGGACACACACTTTATACACACACCTGAGGGGTACACACACCTTAGATACACACACCTGAGGGGTACACACACCTTAGATACACACCTGAGGGGTACACACACCTTAGATACACACCTGAGGGGTACACACACCTTAGATACACACCTGAGGGGTACACACACCTTATATACAAACCTGAGGGGTACACACACCTTAGATCAGTGGTTCTCAAACTTTTTCTGTCAGGCCCCCCCTTTGGAGAAAAAAAAAAGTCGGGCCCCCCCAACACAAATAGTCAGGCTCAGTGGCGGCGCCAGAGATTTCTTTTGGGGGTGCTGTGGGGTAGCTTGACGTTTCATAAAGGGCGCTCAAACATTTAGGGTTTCCCATTAATGTACCGGTCGCTACAGAGGAATGTTCTACTGCAACACTCCCCACGCAGATACACAGTGTGACAGTTACAATGAAGGCTCACGGCATATAGGTGTAAGCAGGGGTAAAGTACTATTTTTACAGGTGGTGTGTGGACCTCACATAGGGGGGTCCGGGGGCAAGCTCCCTCGGGAAGATTTATTTTTAAATATTGAAGTTTAAAGCATCAATCTGGTGCACTTTGAGAGCAACATGAAGAGATCTATGGATACATCTCTCAACACCCATATGAAACACAACTGTAAACAGATTTACTTTTTCTTTATGGATATTTTACAAATCTCCCTTTTAAACTTTATTTACTGTCATATAGTATTTCATACCTGTTTTTCATTTATTCTCTTATTTTTTTATAACTATAATGATCATATAAACGTGTGCCTCGGAAATAATTGTTTACATTAATGGTGACCAAAACGTTTGAGACCCACTGAGATAACACTGAGAGAGTCCTCTAGTTCCCTGAGTCTCTCAGTCTGACAGGAGAGGACTCTCCTCCACTTTGTTGTTGAAAAAACTCCTTATATCCGTTAGCGTAGCTCGCTAGCACCAGAAGCTAACAACAACGATCTCCGGTACCCCCTCTCTCTCTCTCTCTCTCTCTCTCTCTCTCTCTCTCTCTCTCTCTCTCTCTCTCTCGCTCGCGCACACAAAATGGCTCGTTCCGCACACACACAGAGCCGAGCTTTAATGAAACACAGAGACCCAGACGTAATAGTACTGCATTATATTATTTTCGAATCAATAATTTTTCAAATTATGATTTTTTTTTTTTTTTATATATATATTTTTTGTTATAACCATTTTTCCTCCTGGTCTCTCGTGCCCCCCCTGGTATGCCTCTGCGCCCCCCAGGGGGGGCGCGCCCCCCACTTTGAGAACCACTGCCTTAGATACACACACCTGAGGGGTACACACACCTTAGATACACACACCTGAGGGGTACACACACCTTAGATACACACACCTGAGGGGTACACACACCTTAGATACACACACCTGAGGGGTACACACACCTTAGATACACACCTGAGGGGTACACACACCTTAGATACACACACCTGAGGGGTACACACACCTTAGATACACACACCTGAGGGGTACACACACCTTAGATACACACACCTGAGGGGTACACACACCTTAGATACACACACCTGAGGGGTACACACACCTTAGATACACACCTGAGGGGTACACACACCTTAGATACACACACCTGAGGGGTACACACACCTTAGATACACACACCTGAGGGGTACACACACCTTAGATACACACACCTGAGGGGTACACACACCTTAGATACACACACCTGAGGGGTACACACACCTTAGATACACACACCTGAGGGGTACACACACCTTAGATACACACACCTGAGGGGTACACACACCTTAGATACACACCTGAGGGGTACACACACCTTAGATACACACACCTGAGGGGTACACACACACACACACACCTTAGATACATAGGTACACACAGGGACATCTCTAAGCAGTTGACCAATCAGATCATCGGCAGAATGGGGCCTCTTTAACCGGGGAGGCAATTAACTAACATGTATTGTATATGAGCAGCACAGTACTGCATGTTATCATATAATCATCAGAAATACTTTTAATATACATTTTAATATTGAACTGTTCCTCCTGAGAGTGGATCTGATGATACTGATGTTTCTGTAGAGAGAGGACAGACTTTGGACTCTCATGATGTCCAATCATTAACCTCCAAACACCATAAAGAAATAAAAGTCACACAACCTGGGAGCTGCCCGCCTTTCACCCATCAGACATCAAACACCTCCCAACGTTCAGCCCTCATGTTTCTACATAAAGCCCACACATCTGTTATTCCCTTTTATGGTCATTGTGTGTCTCTTTGCTGTTGTGTGTGTGTGTGTGGATCTCTTCTTAAGTCATGTTATGGTCATTGTGTGTCTCTTTGCTGTTGTGTGTGTGTGGGGATCTCTTCTTAAGTCATGTTATGGTCATTGTGAGTCTCTTTGCTGTTGTGTGTGTGTGTGTGTGGATCTCTTCTTAAGTCATGTTATGGTCATTGTGTGTCTCTTTGCTGTTGTGTATGTGTGGGGATCTCTTCTTAAGTCATGTTATGGTCATTGTGTGTCTCTTTGCTGTTGTGTGTGTGTGTGTGGGGATCTCTTCTTAAGTCATGTTATGGTCATTGTGTGTCTCTTTGCTGTTGTGTGTGTGTGTGTGGGGATCTCTTCTTAAGTCATGTTATGGTCATTGTGTGTCTCTTTGCTGTTGTGTGTGTGTGTGTGGGGATCTCTTCTTAAGTCATGTTATGGTCATTGTGTGTCTTTGTGTTGATTTTACCCCTTTGTCTTTTTTTCTTACTTTGTAGCCATTTCTCATCTTCTTTGGTAGTTTTGTATTTGTAGTTATTTTCTGTGTCTTTTTTGTTGTTTTTGCGTCACCTTGTGTCTGTGGTTGTTTTGTCCTTTTTTGTATTCTTTTTTGTGCCTTTGTAGTAATTTTTTTAATAATATTTGGTCACTGTTTGCCCCTTTCTGTTGTCTTTTTTGTACCTTAGTAGTCATTTTACATATTTGTTGTTTCTTTGTAGTTATTTTGTATGTCTTTTTTGTTGTTTTCTGTGTTTATGTGTGTTTGGGTTCGATCATTTTGAGTCTTTTTGTGTCAACTTGTGCTACATTACATGTCACTTGTTAGACGCTTTTATCCAAAGCGACTTACATACTCAACACTGTGGACAATCCCCACAGGAGCATTTTGGGGTGAAGTGTCTCAGGGACACAACGACATGCTGACTGCAGTGGGGTTTGAACCTGTGCTCCCCTGATCCCAACACCTACGGACCACCCACTGCGCCACACGCCTCCTGCTAAATTAGACTCTTTGTGTACTTTTGTAGTCATTTTGCATCTTTGTTGGTCAATCTGTGTCTCTTTGTTTTATAAGTGTATTTGTGTGTAGTTGTGTGTCTGCTTGGGTTTTCTGTTGTTTTTTGGTCATTCTTTGTGACTTCTGTCTCTTTTGTACCTTTCTAGTCATTCTTCATCTTTTTGGTGATTATGTGTCTCACTGTAGTTGTTTTTGTGTCTTCTTGGGTCTCTCTGTGGGATCATTTTGTGATTTTGTGGTAGTTAGTACTTTTGTAGTCATGTTGCAAGTTTCTTGGTAATTTTGTGTCTCTTTGGTTGTTGGTAATTTTTAGTGATTAGGTGTCTCTTTTGTTTTTCGTTTTGATAAATTGTTGGGTGTCTTCATAGTCAAATTGCGTATTTTTCACCCTTTTTTGTGTCTTTGTAGAGTTGTTGTGTCTCTTTCACCTTTGTCCTGAGGGTTGCTGGCGTCAGTCAGGCCCATTCATTAATCCATCCATGATAAATGGAGATTAAATGACGTAAATATATCTTAGTTTCCACAACACACCTGTTTATAGCACCAGTTTCAGCCTCACAGGCGTTCTGTTAGTTTCACTCATCAGCCAATAGGAGGCCGGACCTGGACTTCCTTATTTGGACATTAACATTTTTATTATCCGTCCACTTCCTGCTGCAGACTTCTCCTCTTCTCAGTCTCACAATACAGAGATACCAAGTCTATGTTTTCTTTAGCTCTTTTGAATCTCAATAACTTTATTTACACAGGTATTTTATGTACTATCAATATAAAGTACCAAACAAAACCATTCTGTCTCATTGTAGTATTTATTTTGTCCTTTTGTTCAGAATCAAACTGTGCATACAGACCACAAATAAGAGGACATTTGTTTGTGTATTGCTTCCTGCATTCGGCCCAAAGTGAATAAAAACAAAGGGCTGAAACGTTTTTTTAGATTTATTTGTGATGTTCTTCAAACCAATAATCTAACAATCTTTTTTATTTCTAATAACCTCTACTTTTAATTTCACTTGTTTATTCAAACGTCTATTGTCCTTTATTGTGTATTTCTATTGTTTACATGTGTTTCTTTACAAAGAAACTACAGCCCGGTCCCATGACTTCACGGCACCACCGCTAAGCTAAAGGTGGCTAATGTTGGGCTATAAAGGAACTACAGCACGGTCACATGACTTCACGTCACCACCGCTAAGCTAAAGGTGGCTAATGTTGGGCTATAAAGGAACTACAGCACGGTCACATGACTTCACGTCACCACCGCTAAGCTAAAGGAAGCTAATGTTGGGCTATAAAGGAACTACAGCACGGTCACATGACTTCACGGCACCACCGCTAAGCTAAAGGCGGCTAATGTTGGGCTATAAAGGAACTACAGCACGGTCACATGACTTCACGGCACCACCGCTAAGCTAAAGGTGGCTAATGTTGGGCTATAAAGGAACTACAGCACGGTCACATGACTTCACGTCACCACCGCTAAGCTAAAGGTGGCTAATGTTGGGCTATAAAGGAACTACAGCACGGTCACATGACTTCACGTCACCACCGCTAAGCTAAAGGAAGCTAATGTTGGGCTATAAAGGAACTACAGCACGGTCACATGACTTCACGGCACCACCGCTAAGCTAAAGGCGGCTAATGTTGGGCTATAAAGGAACTACAGCACGGTCACATGACTTCACAGCACCACCGCTAAGCTAAAGGTGGCTAATGTTGGGCTATAAAGGAACTACAGCACGGTCACATGACTTCACGTCACCACCGCTAAGCTAAAGGTGGCTAATGTTGGGCTATAAAGGAACTACAGCACGGTCACATGACTTCACGTCACCACCGCTAAGCTAAAGGAAGCTAATGTTGGGCTATAAAGGAACTACAGCACGGTCACATGACTTCACGTCACCACCGCTAAGCTAAAGGTGGCTAATGTTGGGCTATAAAGGAACTACAGCACGGTCACATGACTTCACGTCACCACCGCTAAGCTAAAGGTGGCTAATGTTGGGCTATAAAGGAACTACAGCACGGTCCCATGACTTCACGTCACCACCGCTAAGCTAAAGGAAGCTAATGTTGGGCTATAAAGGAACTACAACACGGTCACATGACTTCACGTCACCATCGCTAAGCTAAAAGCGGCTAACTTTGGGCTATAAAGGAACTACAGCACGGTCACATGACTTCACGTCACCACCACTAAGCTAAAGGTGGCTAATGTTGGGCTATAAAGGAACTACAGCACGGTCACATGACTTCACGTCACCACCGCTAAGCTAAAGGTGGCTAATGTTGGGCTATAAATGAACTACAGCACGGCCACATGACTTCACGTCACCACCGCTAAGCTAAAGGTGGCTAATGTTGGGCTATAAATGAACTACAGCACGGTCACATGACTTCACGTCACCACCGCTAAGCTAAAGGAGGCTAATGTTGGGCTATAAATGAACTACAGCACGGCCACATGACTTCACGTCACCACCGCTAAGCTAAAGGCAGCTAATGTTGGGCTATAAATGAACTACAGCACGGTCACATGACTTCACATCACCACCGCTAAGCTAAAGGAGGCTAATGTTGGGCTATAAAGGAACTACAGCACGGTCACATGACTTCACGTCACCACCGCTAAGCTAAAGGTGGCTAATGTTGGGCTATAAATGAACTACAGCACGGTCACATGACTTCACATCACCACCGCTAAGCTAAAGGAGGCTAATGTTGGGCTATAAATGAACTACAGCACGGTCACATGACTTCACATCACCACCGCTAAGCTAAAGGAGGCTAATGTTGGGCGATAAAGGAACTACAGCACGGTCACATGACTTCACATCACCACCGCTAAGCTAAAGGAGGCTAATGTTGGGCTATAAATGAACTACAGCACGGCCACATGCCTTCACGTCACCACCGCTAAGCTAAAGGCGGCTAATGTTGGGCGTGATGACGTTTAGTCGTTTCATTTAAACCGCTGTTTTTGAATTCACCAGTGGGGATTACTGACGTATTTTATTTCATAGGACAAAACGTTAAAATCTCTTCAGCTTGTGTTAACCACCGACCTTATTACAAACGTACAAAAAAAACATTCTCTTCCAGGCCAGGAAGTGGTAAAATGCTGACTGTTCTAACAAGTCACTAGCAAAAGCTTTTTTAAGCATTAGAGCATTTTTCTCCATAAACTGAACCCATTTGCAGTTTCAGATTATGATGTGTTTGAGCTGCCATGCTTGTTTCTTAAGGTTTCGGTGTGAAAAGCAGCAGGACTCTTTTTCTACAGGTGATCTGAGGCGTGGCTGAAGACTGCATCACCATCCTCATAATCAATGCTGAGTGGGAGGCGGGGGGAACTACAGGGAGCGGCTCATTTATGGCCCCCAGAGGGTAAAGTTCTCCGGTTAGAGATACAGACGTCACATTAACAACGACAGAGGAGCAGACTGACTTTTCCCTCTCCGGCTTCACCACCAAACCAAGGCCCTGCGACCTGCCATTGTTGAGGGCTTTTTTTCTTATTTAATTTGGATTTGTTCTTCTTTGCCACCATGTCGACGGCTGTGGAAGCGGTCGGGTTCATCATGTGCATCATCAGCTGGTTGATCACCGGATCAGCGCTGGCCAACGACTACTGGAAGATCTCCTCGGTGTCCGGCAGCGTCATCATCTCTCAGAGGCAGTTTGAGAACCTGTGGCATTCCTGCGCCGAAAATAGCGCCGGAATCGCCGAGTGTCGAGACTTCGAGTCGCTGCTCGCCCTCCCCGGTAAGTCGAAGTCAACGTTATTGTCAATCTTTCAGTTTGTGTGTACAGACAGAGAGATCGAAATACCGTTTCCCACAATCCCGAATACAAAAATACAAATATATATAAAATGATGTAAACAAATATTTACATCCTATATATACACAATCAAGAGACACATGTATACATTTGCACACAGACATAAATATAAGCACAACAATCACTATATACAAAATATCAGTCACTTAAGACCAGGACACAGACCCTTTTATAAAATGGAGAACATAAGATAAGATAGACCTCTATTGATCCCTGTGTTGAAATTAAGGTGTTATCGCAGCAACAGAACAACACAGAATCAAAGATAGTACACATGGAATTATAAGAATACAAAATCAGTTATAAGCCTACCAATAATATTTACAACATTTTACGTTTTATAAAATGGGGAACGTAACTTACCAACAAGATGGCGCCGTGTCTTTTGCTCCTCTCAAACTCGTCTTTTTCAAAGATTCAATTCAAGAAAGGTGTTCTCATCAGATGCTCAGCAGCTACAGAGTAGAAATGGCAATGAAATTCTTCTGACCTGAGCTCCTCCAACAAAGCAACATATATAATTAAATACAAAAATACAAAATATAGTGCAAAAAGTCTATATAGATGTAAAAAGAATATGATATGTACAAGAACAGAATATGAAATAAAATAATGGAAATCAAGCAAAGATAAGATGGACCTCTATTGATTAAGGTGTTGTCGCAGCAACAGAACAAGACATAATCAAAGATAGTACACATGGGAATAAAAGAATAAAATAAGGAACCTACCGATTATATTCACAAGTTGGTAAAAAAGTTTCCCAACACTAACAAATAAAACTCATTAGAGTAAAAGCCAAAGAGTTATGGAACACAGGAGAGCTGCTAACCCTGTAAGTGTGCAAAGAGTTATTGTTTCCAAGTCTTATAGAGGATATAGAGGATATAGAGGATATAGAGGATATAGAGGTTGGGAACTGTTGTTGGTAAAATATGAATAAGATAAAACGTAAATAAGGACTAAAAAGACAAACACAGATTCAATAGCGATGTTGCTAAATGTAAAATTTTGACAATTTAGGGACTGTGAAAAAAAGAATGAGTTAATAGGCGGAGAAATGGCTGAATAAAGTGTCTTCCTGCTGGAGTTTCATCATTCGTCACTTTTTTTAAATAATTGGTTCAAACACACAAATTTGGAAATTAAATTGTCTGCAATTTTTCGTTTTTCTTCTATTTCTTCACAATCTTTTTTTCCTTCTATTTAAAGGATTGTCTATTTAATTTGTCCTGTTCTTTACTTCTTTCTTCAGATTCGCATACAACAATAATAATAATAAAAGTGGCACGATATATCATCAAAACAATGACGAAAAAGCATTTTTTTTAAAGTAAATAACTGGCATAAAACAATGACAAAAATATTTATAACTTTTTGTTTTCTATAAAAGAAAATCAGTGGAAAAAAATATATAATTGTAAACTGATGAGGTGATTGAAGTTCAACTTGATTGGACATGGGGCCATAAGGCTGCAGAATGAAGTCAATAGTCACCAAGTTTCAGGTTCGGATAGCAAAGAAGGTTAAAAACATAATTAACTTTCAGCTTGTTGATCAGTGGAGCTTCTAACTCTCATGGTGGCACCACCTCGTCCAAAGGTTGATCGATTTACAGCCACAAGTTTCCTGCCTGAAACTGAACGAAGTCACTGCTTATTAAAGTTTATTACAAAGAAGACTTTATACATAGCATGTTTAATTATAAATATTAGTTAATTTACTTTACAGCGAGACGGTTTTCTTCCTGCCGTGATGCTTCTGTAGGATTACCTTTTGGGCGCCATTTTGAGTCTCTTCCTCCTCTGGCAGTAAAATGGAGGGAAACTCCATCTCGATGTTTTACAGTCGCTTTACTTTCACTTCAGTCTGGTTAAACTCATTTAGTTTCATATGGATTTAAGAACATATTCAGTCAAAGGAGTGCCATAAAAAACAAGAGTATACATTGACAAAAATATGAAATAATTGATCAATTAAAAATAATATAATAAACATACATCAAACTAGTGGAAAATAACATGTCAATAATAAAATGAATGTAGAGAGAAAAAAACTCAAAAAACGAAATAATAACAAAGCTTTTAATTTAATGTCAAATGGCATATAAATTACTTTTTTTATGTTATTTATTCTTTATTATATGTAATTGATTTATTTTGAATCCCTTTATTTTTCCTCATGAATGAACTTTATTCACATGTTTACTTATAAAAGGTCTCTGGCCTTTGAGGGACATCCATCAGAATGTATTTATGTTTGTTGCTAAAAAGGCGCCACACGTAGAAATGAAAACACTTGATTAGGTGCACAATAAGGAACCTAGATCTATCGTGTGCTCGTCAGTGTGATTATTAAAGGCATGATTCATTCTGTCTCCAGCTCACTGAAGCTCTGTGAGGATCATAAAAAGGTGCGGCAGGTTTTTATGATCATCAGAGGTAATCTTGTCAATAAGTTACAGCAGCAGTAACTCTCTCAATCATATAATGTGACTTCCACTTCCTCCTTCCCTGTTTCTACTTCAGCATGGTCTCATGTCAAGGATAAACACTAAAGGTTATGGTATAGTTTAATAGTTTACTGTTTTAATTTGATCCCCATAATTGTATTTGTGAGAGTGACCCTCCATGTCTCCATGCTGTAATGTTCAACAAGCTCTTTATTGTTCTCATACCGTCTAGCACCTCTTTTCACCCTCTGTCTGAAACCAGAGCCCAGTCTGCTCTGATTGGTTAGCAGGCTCTGTTGTGATTGGTCAACCACTTAGAGATTACATTACATGACATGTCACTTGTTAGACGCTTTTATCCAAAGCGACTTACATACTCAATACTGTGTGTGGAGGAAACTTCTGTGTAGCAATGCAGTGGGAGTCACCGACTCATGAAGGAGACACGGGACGAGCAGGAGTTCTGATGTCAAACACTGATATTTAATACAAGCATCGGCCGGAGAAATTCACATCACAAGTCACACAGTCAAAGGTTCTGACTGCACGGGTGGTTAGCCATGTCAAATCTGATCAGCCTCGCATCTTGGTAGACCCTTTAACTAGTTTACAGAGAGTCAAATCCACATATTGGGGATGGGCGTAAACACATCTGCAGACACAGGAGATGTCTCTCACGTCTCTGGAGCTTAGAAAACCCCCCTTGTGCCCACTGGTGTCAGGCCATAAATCCAGTATCAACATACGACTGCATTAACACATTCCTTACGGGAGATTAGAAGCAGGGATGGTCGTAAATGTCAACACACAAAATAAGGTTAAATGTCTCGGAGTAAAGACAAAATTAATCCCTAACACTGTGGACAATCCCCACAGGAGCAGTTTGGGGTGAGGTGTCTCAGGGACACAGCGACATGCTGACTGCAGTGGGGTTTGAACCTGTGACCCCCTGATTCAAACACCAACGCACAACCCACTGAGCCACACGCCTCCAGAGATGTCTCGACCATTAGCCTATCACGTACAATGTGTTGGACCGCTAGCCAATAGGAGTGCGAGTGTTCCATAGTGATGTCTATGGCCGTTTCTCAATCTCGAGGATGCTGGCTTCGTAGTCGCGTACTTCCAAGTCACTTCCTTCAGAAACGAAGCAAGTATGCTTCCAAGCCACGGCTTCGGAAAACGAAGAAGAATGGAACAGGCTAACAAGTGTGCCTCTCTCTCTAACGGTTTCAACATAAACTGTACCGAAAATAAATACCTCACAATGTCTATCTAATTATGAACTTGCTTTACTTTCACGGAACACATTTTTGGTGATAGAAAAGTAACATATCTACCAACACATGTTCTGCGCCACTATACTTACATTTAAATGTGTGCTGCGTCGGTTCAGCCATTCTCCACAAGGGTTTTTGAAATTGGTCCGTGCGCAAAGCATTGTGGGGATTTTAAGGATGCGAAGTCTACCCATGTGCAGCCTCGAAATTTCCCCCAAACCAAGGACGCGGCCTCGGTGGAATTCCAAGTATGCTGGACATTGGAACGGTCCTGCTGCGCCACTTGATGACGTAGCATCCTTGAAATATTGGCTTGGAAGACCATTTACATGCATTAAAACCTATAGAAAACACTACAGCAAAGGGAAAACCCCAAAAAGCAGGAAAGGGCTTCTTTAAATATTCAGTATAAAGTCAGTTTAAATGTGAACTTTGCAAATGATTCGCACATTGTCTTTAAAGGACTACAAAATAAGAAAAGTCGGTTTAAAATGTGTGTTAGGGTTTAACTTTATCCCTTTTGATGAATCAACAATGAACATTTGTGAATTTCTTTCTCAAAACCCCATATCCATTATAGGACTACATGTTTTAACACTTTTTTCAACATGCTTTGGCAATATTGTGTTTTTCTTGCCAATAAAGCTTCTTTTGAATTTGAATTTTCTAAATATCTCTCTCTGTCTGCAGCTCACATCCAGGCGTGTCGCGCTCTGATGATCATCTCTCTGATGCTCGGACTCGGAGGGATGGTCGTCGCTCTGCTCGGACTCAAGTGCATCAAGATCGGATCGGCCACCGAACAAACCAAGTCCAAGATGGCCGTCATCGGGGGAATCCTGAGTATCCTCGGTGGTGAGTTAGAAAACTCTCCCTGGTCTCCGGATTGAGCTTGAATCTCACGATCCATGTATCTGTGATCCTCTCCGGAATGGAAGGAGTCAAAATCTCAAAATTCAGACTTTTTCTCAGATATCTCAAAATTCAGACTTTTTCTCAAAATTCTGACTTTTTCTCACAAATATCAAAATTCTGACTTTTTCTCAAAAATATCAAAGTTCAGACTTTTTCTCACAAATATCAAAATTCGGACTTTTTCTCAAAAATATCAAAATTTGGACTTTTTCTCAAATTCGGACTTTCACTGAATTCTGACTTTTTCACTAAATTCTCAATTTTTCTAAAAAATCTAAATTGTTCTCAAAATTATGACTTTTTCTAAAAAATCTGAAAAATCCGACTAATAATTATGACTTTTTCTTAAAATTATGACTTTTTCTTAAAATTATGACTTTTTCTCAAAATATCAAAATAATGACTTTTTCTGAATACTTAAAAATGTTAATAATCCCTGGTCCCGGCTTGAGCTTCAACCTCAGGATCCATGTATCTGTGATCTTCAGGATCCATGTATCTGTGATCCTCAGGATCCATGTATCTGTGATCCTCTCCAGAATGGAAGGAGTCATCACATACAGAGACTAGTTCCTGAACAGTGTCCTTCACATGCTGATATCCAAGAGAGGGAGTTACACAGTCACAAGATGGAGGAATAGAAAGCAGTATTCAATGTTTACTTCAGATTAGCTCCACGTCAGAAATGAGCATGCTTGATGTCTCTCTCCATAGAGGCTGAATCATCATGTTAATCACATAGCTATCATCTGCCTCAAACAGTCCTGATGCTCTTCTAGGTAATCACACATCCTGTCATGTTCACAGCTACAGTTGGGATACCTTTGTTAGCATGTTACTCTCAGGTTGGAGGAGGACACTCAGGATTTCCCCAACATTTAAAGACGGCGAAAAGTCTCCATTCACAAGAGGTGGAGGGAGTATAGAGAGCAACAGTGATGACGGTAGTTTGTAGGCGGACCCTGAAGGCAGCATCTCCCCGGTTCCCGCCACGAAAATCCAATGGGATTTCTCCATGTGATTTTGGATTATTGCACAAAATAATATCTGGTGTCATCATTTACACCTGATATGGGGCAAATCATTCTAAATGTATGAGGCCATTTTAAGAACTTCATTTTCAGGATCGCTGTTGACTTTCAGAAACGTTGCAAATATAGAAACACAAATGTACAAATGAAGAAACATCTTCAGCAACTTGTCAACACATGCAGCATTTAGAGAACATTCAACAACTTGAGGAGACATGCGAGTGACGCACACAGCTGGAGACCAGGGGACACTAAAGAGTGACGCACACAGCTGGAGACCAGGGGACACTAAAGAGTGACGCACACAGCTGGAGACCAGGGGACACTAAAGAGTGACGCACACAGCTGGAGACCAGGGGACACTAAAGAGTGACGCACACAGCTGGAGACCAGGGGACACTAAAGAGTGACGCACACAGCTGGAGACCAGGGGACACTAAAGAGTGACGCACATAGCTGGAGACCAGGGGACACTAACGAGTGACGCACACAGCTGGAGACCAGGGGACACTAAAGAGTGACGCACACAGCTGGAGACCAAGGGACACTAAAGAGTGACGCACACAGCTGGGAGACCAGGTGACACTAAAGAGTGACGCACACAGCTGGGAGACCAGGAGACACTAAAGAGTGACGCACACAGCTGGGAGACCAGGGGACACTAAAGAGTGACGCACACAGCTGGGAGACCAGGGGACACTCAAGAGTGATGCACACAGCTGGGAGACCAGGGGACACTAAAGAGTGACGCACACAGCTGGGAGACCAGGGGACACTAAAGAGTGATGCACACAGCTGGGAGACCAGGGGACACTAAAGAGTGACGCACACAGCTGGAGACCAGGGGACACTAAAGAGTGACGCACACAGCTGGGAGACCAGGGGACACTAAAGAGTGACTAAAACTGTTTTGTGTGTCTGCAGGTCTGTGCTGCATGATCGCAGCTTCGTGGTACGCCTCCAGAGTCGTGGAGGACTTCCATGATCCCTTCACCGGGGGCGTGAAGTGAGTCCAGAAGAAACACACAGAAACTAAAACAATTATAATAATATATTATTTATAAAGCATTTTTCAATACAGAGGAAATAATTCAAGGTTGGTCGAATGTTTCAGAGAAATAATTTAAATGTATTTAAGTCGAAACGATTAAGGAAAAACAACAACGATTGAAAAGTTGCTGAAGTTGATTGCAGAAGCAGTGTAATAATGTTAAACTAGTAAATGAAATAACAAATGTTTGCGTCTCACCCTGTGTGTGTGTGTGTGTGTGTGTGTGTGTGTGTGTGTGTGTGTGTGTGTGTGTGTGTGTGTGTGTGTGTGTGTGTGTGTGTGTGTGTGTGTGTGTGTGTGTGTGTGTGTGTGTGCAGGTTTGAGCTGAGCACCGGTCTCTACATGGGGTGGGGGGGGTCGAGTCTCTCCATCTTGGGCGGAGCTTTGCTCTGCGCGGCCTGTAAGAGAGCCTCACCTGCAGGAAAGAAAGGGTAAGCCCCGCCCCCTCACCTGAGCTTCCTTCCCTGATTTATTTACTTATTTACCAATTTATTTATTTACTATTTTAGTTTTTTCTCATGTTCAGCTCATTGTAAACTCATTTATTATAAATAACTAATTAAATAACATTTCATCAGGTTTTTGTGGGATATTTCAAAGAAGTATATTCGAATATTTGACCTAATTTCAAAATTAAAGCTTTTAAACAAATATTTTTCTTTCTTCTAAGAAAAGTAATTTATTGATTTTTATTTATCGCAATTATGTATTTCTTAGATTATCTTTATTAATTATCTATTAATAGAGTATTTTTACTTCAAAAAATCGTATTGACGATATGTATCGAGCTGCAGCACATTACATTTTTATTAAAATAAATTCATTTCCAAAGAGTTTTTAGAGATTTGTTTTGCTATTAAGATTCCAAAATGTCTGCTTTGAAAGAAATATCTTTCTTTTTTCTCAAGTTGTAAAATTTCTCATGACCTTTTCTTCTTGCTTTGCAGCTATTATGGAACCAAGCCTCAGAAAGTCTACACGGCAACAGCCAAATCTGAGCCCGATTCTTCAGCCAGAGCATACGTCTAAACGTCTTTCTGCAGACTCTCTCCGGGAGACACCGAGTCCCTGAGACACAACACACACACACACACACACACACACACACACACACACACACACACACACACACACACACACACACACACACACACACACACACACACACACACACACACACACACACACACACACACACACACGGACATGTCGTTTGTTTTCCGTCCTTTTGTAGTGTTTGCTTATTTTTTCTAAAGAGTTTTTGATGTGAAATCTGAAATCGTAAATGTTGGGGAAGACTTGTGGACGATTGTTAATGATTGTGTAATTCTGTTTGACTGTATTACTATCTGAATAAAGTCTGTGTGACATAATACATGAGGGTTTTAAAGGTAAAGTGCATTCTTCTTTCCTGTTGATGAAACACACATCAGACACAATTTGAAATGTAATTTAAGATTATTACAAATATAAAAAAAGACATGTGACTCATTTGGTTCAGCTATGTTTGCTATTATACAATTAAATGATGTTGCAGGTAATGTGGAGTCAATGATTATGATTATAATAATAACTATTAATATTATAAATTATAAATTGTATTATAGCGATTTAAAAAACAAAGACACTTCATAAAAACAGCCATTTTAAATAACTTGAATAACCCCTAACTCAATACTTCTAGAACATGTGTTAAATGTAATTACATGTACATTGTTAAAGCAAAAGGCAAAGCCAGTTTATTCACACAGCACCTTCAACACAAGGCAATGCAAAGTGTTTTACATAAAAGAAAGACATTACGAGCATTAAGAAATAGTGCAGCAGAAGCACTTTATAAAATGGCATTTAAAAACAATCATTAAAAAGCGAAGAGAATTAATTAAAGATAAAACAAGATAATATATAAAATACATGAATAAAAGTTACAGTGCCGTGTAAGATGTGAATAAATCAATTAAAAGCAGTGGCAAGAAAAAATGTCGCTTTAAAAGATTTAAAAGGACCTGCAGGTTTCTGGGAGTTTGTTCCAGATGTTTGGAGCATAATAACTGAACGCTGCTTCTCCATGTTTAGTTCTGACTCTGGGGACAGAAAGCTGACCAGTCCCTGAAGACCTGAGAGATCTGGATGGTTCATCATTTAGCAGGAGGTCACAAATGTATTTTGGGCCTAAACCATTCAGTGCTTTATAAACCAGCAGCAGTATTTAGAAATCTATTCTTTGACACACAGGAAGCCAGCGTAAAAGCAGCAGCGATCTAATATATCTCTTTTTGAAACCTGTAAAGACACCAGTACAGACCCGGTGCCGTGGAAGGGCCAGACTGCCGTGGGAGGGCCAGGCTGCCGGGGGAGGGCCAGGCTGCCGTGGGAGGGCCAGGCTGCCGGGGGAGGGCCAGGCTGCCGGGGGAGGGCCAGGCTGCCGTGGGAGGGCCAGGCTGCCGGGGGAGGGCCAGGCTGCCGTGGGAGGGCCAGGCTGCCGTGGGAGGGCCAGGCTGCCGGGGGAGGGCCAGGCTGCCGGGGGAGGGCCAGGCTGCCGTGGGAGGGCCAGGCTGCCGTGGGAGGGCCAGGCTGCCAGGCTGCCGTGGGAGGGCCAGGCTGCCGGGGGAGGGCCAGGCTGCCGGGGGAGGGCCAGGCTGCCGTGGGAGGGCCAGGCTGCGGGGGGAGGGCCAGGCTGCCGTGGGAGGGCCAGGCTGCCGGGAGAGGGCCAGGCTGCCGGGGGAGGGCCAGGCTGCCGTGGGAGGGCCAGGCTACCGGGGGAGGGCCAGGCTGCCGTGGGAGGGCCAGGCTGCCGTGGGAGGGCCAGGCTGCCGGGGGAGGGCCAGGCTGCCGTGGGAGGGCCAGGCTGCCGGGGACGGGCCAGGTTGCCGGGGGAGGGCCAGGCTGCCGGGGGAGGGCCAGGCTGCATTCCTGCCCTCCCCCAATAAACACGTTTTATTTTATTTATAAACATTTGAAAACAAAGTATTTTTATTTTTTAAATGATAAATTGTAAATAAACTGTGAACTTTAAGGCTGTGATGTCAGATAGTAATATAAGAATAATACATGAAAAACAGGTATGAAATACTATATGACATTAAAACAAGAATACAGTTTAAAAGGGGAGTGATTAGTAAAATATCCAGTGGCGTTTTTATACAAAAGTGGTGGGGCACAAAAAACTTAGATGTCTATAAGCTTCTGCAGTGAGGGTCCTGGCTGCTGAGGCTCTGGCTCTTCAGGTTTACAAATATTATATTTTGACCTAAATCAAAATATAATATTATTTTCATAAGCCTCTTTAGTCTGATGCTTCAATTAATTTTAAACAGACGGTTCAACAAAAGGATACCCAAAAAATGTAATTTTATCATTTAAATATTGAATTGTTCTCTCTTAGTAAGATCCCATTTTCAATAAAATGGTGGGTTTACCTTGAGATTAAGATGAAGTCCATTTGCCTATCCTTCTGGACAAAAATCTCTATTACTTTTTTGTAAAAGTCCTCCTTATCTTCTTGTAGTTTCAAAAGTCTATCATAAATCTAATCGATAGATTTATGATTAGAAAATGATAAAAGTAGGGTAGACATGTGGATATTATCCGGCTGAACAAAACGTGCATTTATCAAACAGCTACGTTTCCCACAGATCTTATTTTGAGCTATTTTCTAAAATCCTATGGAGAAATCTCATTGCTTTTTTGTGGAGGGAAGCCATGCGCAGCTTACTTCCTGGTTTTAGGACACGTCTCTCTCCTCCTCTTCACACACCACACTTTTCGCGGCACACGTACTTACAGCCAATCAGCTCTGAATGATGTGAGATGACGTATGGTGGGGATGGCAGCTCGATGCCCCTATGGTCATTATTTTTTGCCACACACATTAAATAGGAAAATACTCTGAGCATGCGCAGTGTAGTTTTTACAGTCACCGTTCACTTAGACAGAGAGAGGGAGGGGCAGGATCGGGTTTTGTCCCACATGGCTCTAAACAGCTCAATAGGCACACACTGTAGACACTAATTAGAAGAACACAGACTAAAACAGCAATGAGACGAATCAGATGATTAAACATGATCTTAAAATATATTTTAAATATATTTTCATTTATTTTTTGCATTTTTTTTGTAATCATTGTTTTTAATACTTTCTGCTGACACTAGGTGGGGCTGTGCCACTGAAAATATCCATAAAGAAATAGTAAATCTGTTTATAGTTCTGTTTCATATGGGTGTTGAGAGATGTATCATAGACCTCTTCATGTTGCTCTCAAAGTGCACCAGATTGATGCTTTTAACTCCAATATTAAAAACAAGAATCTTCCCGGTGGAGCATGCCCACGGACCCTCCTAGAGAAGGTTAGGTCCACCCCCGACTTAAAAAAAATAGCACTTTACCCCCTACCCCCTACACCTATATGCCGTGAGCTGATTATCGAGCCTTCATTGTAAGAGTCGCGGGTACACTGTGTATATGCGTGGGGAGTGTTGCAGTATAAAACTCCACTGTAGCGCTGGTGCCTTAATGGGAAACTCTAAATGTTTGAGCACCCTCTATGAAACGTCAAGCTACCCCGCAGCACCCCCAAAAGAAATCTCTGGCGCCGATACTGGCCGCGGCACATGACGGTTTTGTGTGCCCTCCCATGAAAAGCATATGCCCTCCCTGTAGATTTGTTCTGGCGCCGGGTCTGCACCAGAACAGTAGTTGAACTGAAGATAAAAGCATGGACATGTTTTTTAAATCCTGCTGTGACAATAATCTTTTAATCCTATATATATTCTTAAAGTGACAATAGGGGAATGAAACGCCAAATATAATGAGTACACATCATATTAAATTAAGAGGCAAACACACAAGCTATGGTAAAAAATATAATGAAAAATAACATAGCACCCTTAAAAAACAGGACCAGTGTGAAACATTTTATATATTTTTTCTGGGATAGTTTTAAGAGGTATATTAAACTCTTAGAAATATATAAAAAGCTTTCTTTCTTTTTTTTATATATTTAAATATATTAAAAAAGAAAGAAAGATTTTAAAGTACATTTTTTATTTGAATGCTATTTATTTATTGCAATTAAACCTTTTTTTTTTTTTATTCCATGAATTTTTTTAAACATATATTCAACATGTATTATTCAGGTTAAACGCTTTTCATGCAGTCTTATGCTTTAAATGGGACAACTATGCCGCCTGCTGTTTTAAATGTGTATCTGCATCGAGATTACGGGGTAACCAGTACATATGTGTAATTCAGTGACGTGCGGTGAGGTTCATGGCTGGTGAGGCACTGACTCTTTCAGAGTCAGATTTACAAATATTATATATTTTGACCTTAAAGGTGGCGGGGTAGGTAATTTTGGAGAAACCAGCTCGAGTGCGCTAGAATTTGAAAATACACAGCCCCTCCTCCAACACACACGAACGCGCACATGACCAATGAGGGCACGAGATAAATTTGTGCACAGATGGAAGGCTGACAGGCAGGTTATTTTAGCCGGGCCGGCTAAAATGAGTGGTCGTGCTTTTTACAGTACTACGGCTTCCACAGATGAAATGTTTTTATGTATAAGAGCATTCCATGGAATATAACAAAAAGTGTATATCGTGCCGGTTTCTCAAACTTACCTACCCCACCTTTAATCGAAATATTCTGTTATTTTCAAAAGCTTTTTTAGTCTGATGCTTCGATTCATTTTAAACAGACCGTTCAACAAAAGGATAGCCTACCCAAAATCTAAATATTGGATTGTTCTCTCTTAGTAAGATCCAATTTTCATTACAAATGTGGTCTTACCTTGACTTGAAGATGAAGTCCATGCTATCCCTCTGGACAACAATCTTTATTACTTTTTTGTAAAAGTCCTCCTTATCTCCCTCTAGCTTCAAAAGTCTAGCTTGTTGTTTGCGTCTCTGCGTAGAATAACAGTAGCAACAAGAACCTGTGGGCTCACTTGCGCCCCCTTCAGTGCGGCAGAGGTTGTGGCTGCCTCCCCTGGTGCTTTTTTCATTGCCGTTGTATGATGAGACCAGCGAGCTTAAATATCATATATACGTGAAATAAGTTATTTAGAGACTATGGATGGCGAGGATAAATGTAATAAAGGGATCTACAATCATTACATTGGTGACATACAGTGAGATGGTGCAGGCATGCGCTTAGGGCCCGCTTTCCAGCCAGTTTCTGTGGGGTGACGCATTCTGAGGTGAGGCAGAGCTCATCTGTGCCTCACCTCACCACACAGTAACTGGCTTGAGCGCGCTCACAAAATAAGTGCCCGCGCTAAATTAGTGCCCGCGCTCCAGCAAGTTACTGTGGGCTTCTGTGAGGCAGAGCTCGTCCCTGCCTCATGTTGAAGCAAACACAATAGTGGTGGCTTAAAGCCCACCTCTGCTCCGCGCCGTTCGTTAGATGAGCCTGGTCAGATTAATAAGAGAAGGAGTTCAAAACACCGGCATAAAAGTTATAACAATAATCTGATTTTAATGGTAAAAAACACCAATACAAATTACAGAGTACTCTGGACTCCCAGCTCTACTGCTGTGCGATACAGGTATCGGGACCAGCCAGTAAGAAACAAGGGGGGTCCTTTGCATGAATAAACAACAGTATATATGGACATTTTTGGGGCGGATATGTGGGTCGGCTCTTCCATCCCATTTTACTCCTAAGTGAAGCGTGAGAGCCTCGGAACTAGTCAAGGTCAGAATCACTTTTTATCTTCCACCTAACTTCACTCCTTTACTTTCCCAGGGAAGATTTCACACAAACTATTATTTCCCAAAACAATCAAACATTGTACACAGAGATATTAGTATCAAACATTGTACACAGATATATTGGTGCTTGAGATTATACTGGCCCCAGGAAGAACCTTGAATAAGAACATGTGCATGTGCTGGTGGGGGGAAAGTGTATGTGTGTGTGTGTGCTGATATCTGGGTCAGTGAGTGTAAGTGTGTGTGCTGGAGACAGGAGGTGTAAGTGTGTGTGTCAGGGTATCTGGGTCATTGAGTGTAAGTAGAAAAAGGGTTATATATATAGGATTACTTTAAAACAGTCCCAAATAATACATGTTCACTTCAATACAGTTCAAGATAATACCTGTTTACTTTAATACAGTTTAGAACAATATCTGTTTGCTTTAACCCCTCTTTTGATCTCACCCTCAGAGATCAACTTATACACAGCATTTGAAACATAACCACCGTCATTCTTGTCTACTGTCTGTCCCCCAACATTTATATAAATCCATCAGAAGCTGGGATTTAAACCTTTAGGAACAGTCCACCATAACAACTTCTTATGACAGTGGAGGGAGACCAAAATATGTAAAAAAATTGTCCTTGTCGGCTGAGTCATCGTGCTCGTCCTCCTCCGACGCGTAAGCCAACAAGGGCATTTGGTACGAAGGGGAAGGGGCAGCTTCTCCCTCAGAAAATGGGATATTAAAACAAAGTTCCTCAAAAAATGGGATATTAAAACAAAGTTCCTCAAAAAATGGGAAAAACAAAGTTCCTCAAAAAATGGGAAAAACAAAGTTCCTCAAAAATGAGATATTGAAACAAAGTTCCTCAAAAAATGGGAAAAACAAAGTTCCTCAAAAATGGGATATTAAAGTTCCTCAAAAATGGGATATTAAAGTTCCTCAAAAATGGGATATTAAAACAAACTCCACACCGGCTATATCAACCTGTTTCAGCGGAGAGTGGAGTCCCCTGTGCCGTCCTGACTTGCCGTGTCTTTGTCCCCCCGATCCGCTGACGGCGGCTTCTGGGCTGCCTGCTAGAGAGATGTCTTCTGGATCCTCCTCCTCCGGCCCGCTGATGGCGGCTTCCGGGTCGATGCTGGAGAGATGTCTTCCCGATCCTCCGTCTCCGGTCCGCTGATGACGCCTCCCGGGTCGACTGCTGGAGAGATGTCCTCCCGATCCTGCTCCTCCAGTCCGCTGTTGGCTGCTTCCGAGTCGACCTCCTCGTCGAGGGCCACGTCCGTCCTGATGTCGTCCTTCAGCCAGACGAACTCCGCTGTGTCGGTCTCCTGGGTCCCTCTTTGGCATCACCAACCTGTGTGAAGAAATCTGATACAAATCCCTCAAGCCTACACTCAGGGCTCCTGGGCCCTCAGCTGTTTGACCCACCACTGCGTAGGCCGCTTGGAGCCTGTTGGTGGGGTGTCTTAAAACAACAGCCGTCTGTGAACAGGTTTTCTAAATTAATTGTAGACCTCCTGTCTGCCAGTGCAGCTTCAGAATCTTAATACTTGGACTGTGGCAACAAAACAAAACCCCCACATCTCTAGGTGAACTAAATAACATATTTCAATAGCTCTGAATTTCTGACAAGCATCTGTGTTTATTTTTAAATGAAATCCCTGAGATCCTATTTAAAATCTAAATATAATATGAACTGCTAATGTTTCTGGTAAAGAAACACACTAATGTTATGGATTCAAAAACAACCAAAATCATGATGCTGACAAAATGAATGATTTCCTGGTGATACTGCTTTTACCTGTCAGTGCTGAGATATTATCAAGATCTCTCACAGTAGCCTCTTGGCCACTGATGATACCTGTTATAACTCAATCAATATTAGAAACATGTCAACATTCATCAAACAGTATCTTATCCCCAGATATGGAGCAGGTCAATTCTAAAACTGTCAATCAATGGTCAGATTGAACATCCAAGTTGGGGCAGCAGGTTCCTTTCAGTCCCTAAATGAAAAATGTACATTGTGAATTTTACACTCCCCCTTTTTACACATGAACCTCATGTGTAACCATGGATTATAAGAAAATACCAAACATTTCCCCAAATGTACATCCATCATTTCCACAGTAAACACTTCAGTGAGATGAAGTGTTTCTCTCCATCCTTCAGTCCTAAAAGAAACAGAATCTTCATGTTTTAGTTTGAGTTTCACATTCTGCAAACTGCCACCTCCTGTGGGAGTGAAATATCATCAAGTAGACTAGAAACGGGTAATAATATGTTAGTCCAAAAACATGCTTGGTTAGTTATTGTTTTAGAATCATGCAGTTGCACTGATCACATGCAGACATACACTCACATTCACACTGTCAGGTTGTAAAGTCAAGTTTGGTCAGGTTCGCCCCAGAGTCAGTCATTGACAGTGCCTTCTCAAGTTACACTGTCGGTCAGGGTCAAAGGTCAGTTGGTCTCAGTCTTTTTGGCCATGTGTGTGCTCTGCAGAGACTTCAATATTTCAGCATAGGCCAGTATCCTTTGTCTACAAAAATCTGTCATATATGGAGCGCCATCATTAATTAATTCACAATTACAACTATACTTTTCAAGATATCTCTAACTTTTCATTGAGTCAGCTGTTTCCCACATTTCCTGAAATGTGTTAGCCAAAAATGTCACTTCCTTATAGTACTACTACTGCAGTTTATTAACACCTAATCTATATTAAAATGTCTAATAGATCTATTTCAGAAACTTGTGCACTTAACTATTATCTTGTGTCAAAACATTACTTGGATCTGTAAAGCTCTGCCATGTATTTCATAACTCATATTAATTTATCTTCAATTCTGGTCCACTTAAAGAACAATGTTAACCTCTTTAACAGTAAGTGGAACCTTGTGTGTACGAACATGTAACAATCACTCCTTCCTTTATCAAGGATTTAAAAACAGAAATAATTTCATCAATGGTTTGTAGTTGAATTTAGGAATTATCACTTATGGTAGGTATGTTTTTACTTTTTAACATCTCTAAATGTCAGCCAATTACCAATTAAATGGATGTCCATTAGGAGGTGGTGACGCTTGTCTTTTAAACTCATAATCTGGTGCCGTGCGCTCCCTGTGAAGCTGCAACTAAGATTTTAAAAACCACTGCAGGGTGGGTCGAGTGACCCATTCTCCCTATTGGTCGTCAATAATATGCACCTTTACAATGGGTGATCCAAGGCCCCACATTTGTTTACTCCCAATTATATTGCTTTTTCAAAATTAAATTAGCTGTTTTTAATTTTAATTTAATTTTAAACTCTACATTTTGAACGACAAACAACAATTATTTCCCCATAAAAAGTTCTCCTGTAGTAATATATGCCACAATGGTGAAACCAATACCTCAAATTGAAATACTATATTTTGTTTAGAACTAACTTTCCCTTCAACATGGCCTATATAAATAAATATTTGTCTGATCTTATAGAGATGTTACTAAAACTCTCCCTTTGAACTGATCAATACTGTAACAAATTAAAACACTACCAAATTCACACAATAAAAACTCTTAAAGAATAATTTGTAAACATGATAAAAATATTGAAGAATATGGTTCTACACTGTACTCTCCCCCTTTAGTGTGTTTTAGGATGATTCTCATTTTACTTTCACAACTTTTTATCTTTACTTATTTATCAAGTCAATTCAATTTCTTTAAATTTGGTTCTTTAAAATACATTAGTAGATACCTTGTGGAGTATTCACAATAACTAATCCTCTCTAGGATATGAAATCCGTTCATCTTTAAGCAGATACTATTTCCTTATTTATCTTTTGTTCATGATAACAATGGTATAACAACCACACGTTTTACCCATAGCTAGTTTCTATGTCAAGATTATTATGTGTGACATAATAATCAGATGTCTTGTTTGCTAAACAAGAATAATAAACTTTAATCTTTTCAGTATTCCAGACCATCATTTAAACAAGCAGCCTCTTATCTAAACACTAAGCATTAAGGTTTCTACACCACCCCCTGGGAAACTCTTCCACAATTATGCTGTAAAATCATTGCATCGTTCCTTCAGAGTCTGAACAATCTGAGACAAGCATGTCTCAAGATCTTGTCATAATGAGCACAGTCAGTGATGCAGCTGTAGTCAGTGGCAGGGTCCCCCAAAAAGCTAGGACCGGCCCTGGTCAGTGGCCTTCAAGGAAACTCCCTGGCATTGGGATGAGGGAAGGAATCACTTGGCAGACACACGTTGTCCTCTGTACAGCAGAAATCCCCCCAAAACCGCAGTACCTCTTCACACCACTGTTGCCTTGACAACGAGGCACAAGCATAATGTCAATATCTCCTCAGAGATGCGTTCTTTGCACACTTCTTCTGTTTGCAGTGAGCAACTCTTCACCAACACACTGATTCAGAGAACCCAAAAGGTGGTGCACAGCTATCCAATGCTGCTGTAATCACAGCCATTCAGCTACTGAGAAAAACTCAATTTAAATCTCTCTCCCAACGGGTTACAAAATAAAACGGCTGAGGTCAGGAATGCTGAAACAGGTGAATGTTAAAACAAACTAATGATAGTAGTCTGCCTATTCTTTATTACTTCAGTTCTAAGTTAATAGGCAAAACAAGGAAACTTTCCCTAACCACAGATTAATCTTTTATCTACTTGGTTATTCTATTCATTTTCAAATTGTTTATCTAAGTTGTGTTACAAGCATGGTGAGGTTGTAACAGAATACACAAATAACTGTATTCAATCCGCGCCGTATTTGAAAACTGTAATGAATTAAAATCAATGTTTAACGACGTAATATAAGTTAAATATATTGTTAAGCTAATTACTGTTTTATTGTGAAGGCATCTCTGGTGAACAGCGGCCTGTGGCTTTTATTTTGAAAGGCCGTTCCGGAAATATACTCCGTAATGTGAACAGTGAGTTTGACTTCTAGAAACACGGAAAGTTACGATAACAATCGTTCTAATGCATTAAATAAAGTCATGAAAGAGACAAGGAGGGGAAAAGGCGTGTGGAAGTAAGCAATGAACTGAAAATGCCACCAATCCTCCGTTTTAACCATGGTTTTAACGTGATGGCGGACATTGAAAACCGAAGCGGGCATAAGCACCCCGTCATACACACACAAGATTCCTTCTGACCGACAAGAGCTCAAAAACCCTTCTGCTTATCACTTACTACTCTTTGTTTTATTCATAACCTAAAAATACAATTGTGGTGAATAGCTTGCGTCTTCCTACTCTCAAAACTTCTCATAAAACCACAAAGTGACGTAACTGTGTCCCACAAAAACGGCTAAAAACACAAATTATAGTTTCTTATTTATTTCAATATCTACCACCTCAAATCACACATTGATCAATTAATTTTCAATGTATTCACTCCAACTTCAGATCACTCGATCTTTCTCTTCTTCCATGATTGACTTCGTATCTATTATCTGACTAGGTTGATATGTGTTCATTTGTATTTATTAATACACTGGACAAATCTTGTCGTTACTTAATGTCCTTATTCTATTTATTTGAATGTTCTTAATTCAGACGTGCACACAGCATATGGTTGTACACCCTGTTCGCCTCCAGAGGGCAGCAGCTGACCACGAATGAACTTCCCAGCTTCTGCAAACCTTGTCTCCTGTTCTGCACTAAACTATACTTCTGCCCTTTCCTCTCAATTATTACACAGATTTGACGTAAAAAATAACACAATTTATTACAGAATTTCCCCAGCGAGTCAGCCGTGCAGGACTAGACTACCTCACGGAGACCTCACTGGTTCACTTTGCTAGGTCAAGAATGCTCTACTTGACTCTACACAAATATAACTCGATGCCCGGTCCGGAATGCCCTACCGAACTCTGAGCACCGACTTTGCTATTAGTGAGCTAAGGACTGGAATATACACCAGACTCTTACACACCCTTAGTGTCCTATAGGCCAGGAATATACACCTGACTCTTATACACACTTAGTGTCCTATAGGCCAGGAATATACACCTGACTCTTATACAAACACTTTCTTAAGTATTGTATTTTTTACCGTGACTAAGAACACTGAGAATACCGATGACAACTCTAAAATTTTGTAGCAAAGCCAAATCACAGATTTTGGTAATCAACAGGTATCTGTTTTACCTTTGTATTATGTAGGACGTCCTGGTTTAGTTGTCAACGGTGTCCCGGGTGTCCTCCCCTGGACAGAAATTCGTCCGCTGGCTGTCGGTGGTCCTTCTAGAGACCAGCACTCATCACGTCGGGAAGTCACCAGATTGTTGGAGTATACACAGTAGTGGTGGCTTAAAGCCCACCTCTGCTCCGCGCCGTTCGTTAGATGAGCCTGGTCAGATTAATAAGAGAAGGAGTTCAAAACACCGGCATAAAAGTTATAACAATAATCTGATTTTAATGGTAAAAAACACAATACGAAATACAGAGTGCCCTGTAACAGAGCACTCCGGGCTCCCCGCTCTACTGCCGTGCGATACAGGTATCGGGACCAGCCAGTCAGCAACAGGGGACGCATTTTGCATGAATAAACAACAGTATATATGGACATTTTTGGGGCGGATATGTGGGTCGGCTCTTCCATCCCATTTTACTCCTAAGTGAAGCGTGAGAGCCTCGGAACTAGTCAAGGTCAGAATCACTTTTTATCTTCCACCTAACTTCACTCCTTTACTTTCCCAGGGAAGATTTCACACAAACTATTATTTCCCAAAACAATCAAACATTGTACACAGAGATATTAGTATCAAACATTGTACACAGATATATTGGTGCTTGAGATTATACTGGCCCCAGGAAGAACCTTGAATAAGAACATGTGCATGTGCTGGTGGGGGGAAAGTGTATGTGTGTGTGTGTGCTGATATCTGGGTCAGTGAGTGTAAGTGTGTGTGCTGGAGACAGGAGGTGTAAGTGTGTGTGTCAGGGTATCTGGGTCATTGAGTGTAAGTAGAAAAAGGGTTATATATATAGGATTACTTTAAAACAGTCCCAAATAATACATGTTCACTTCAATACAGTTCAAGATAATACCTGTTTACTTTAATACAGTTTAGAACAATATCTGTTTGCTTTACTCACTTCTCAATCTCATCGCTCCCCGTAGTTGTAGCGGAGCTCGGCAAATTAGCCGATTTTTACTATAAAAAGCGATTGGAATCATACAGAAATCACATTTACAACACAGATCAGTGGACACATTTTATTATTATTATTATTTGTATTATTATTCTTTTTTTCCGTTACATTGGAGAATGACAAGTGAGGCTCTGCCTCACCTGCCTCCCCTGACCGCACGTCGCTGGTGTAATTCATGGCACAATTCAAACGGCATCGAAAGATAATCTTTCCCCCCCATTGACTTCAATACAAACTTTTTCCGAAATAAGGTCCCATGGGTCCCACCGGAAGGGGAGGGACTTCGCCTCTCTATAGCAACCGCATAGTAACCGCATAGCAACGGAGGATCTTCTGAGGTAAGGTGTGTCAAATATCTGGGGATAAAATAAAGTTTTTACTTGCTTGAGAAGCTCATACAAGTTAAGCTGGCTTTACTTGGTTGAATATTAACTATTTAGGATTAAATTCGCCATGTTTTTGTTAAATTGACTTTTCGTTTTATATGTTTTATTCATGGTATATATCTCACTAATGTAGCTAGCTAACAAGCTAACCTTAGCGTGATGTTTTCAGACGGAGCATGCGCAGTGTGTCCCACAGATTAAAGCGGTGTGAAGTAACTAAATAGATTTACTCAAGTACTGTACTTAAGCACTATTCTGAGGTACTTCTACTCCACTATATTTCAGGGGTAAATGGTGTACTTTTACTCCACTACATGTATTTAATACCTTTAGTTACTTTATATATCTGGATTAATGATGTGAAATATAATCAACACTTAAATAAGACTTTAGTTACACCTGGAGTGATTTCACAAGCTACTAATGTAATATTTCTACTTTTACTTAAAGAGCAACTTGCAGGTTAGACACACCAGTGAATAAATGTGTAGGAAAATGATGAATACACTAGATTTTCAAAAGAATATACAGAAATATACACTACAGTGACATCTGGCGTCGTTTTTGTAAGACATTTTTACTTCCGCATAAAAAAAGCCGCCCCACGTGACCTCCCGCCTGTGACGTAACATGGGGGAGAGCGGCCGGTCTAACTATGAATAAACATGGATCACAATGCTAGTTTTGACACAGAAGAGGTTGAACATATATATTCGAATGCATATGAATATAATTATGAGCCTGCTAGGCGTCCAAGAGACCAGGAGCCAAGGATTAGAAGGAATAACGGCCATCGGAGAGAAATGGAGCTGTGGTGTGTGGAGAACCAGTGGAGAACAGAGCAGCTGTCTTGGTGAGTGACCGGCGTTCGCTACAGTTAATGTTAGCTAACGTCGGTCACATCACAACATTGTGAAGTTAGCTATCATATATCAGGCTATAACTAAAGTAGTATTGATCATATAGTAACGTTACTGGCAGGACTGTTGATACTGATCCATAACAGAAACTAATGCGCAAGTATCAGCCGTATTTCGTGTTACCTAATGCAACTCCACACTACGTCTTACGGTGCTGTGTACCTGAGGGGAGAGAGAGAGAGGAGCGAAGGGGGGGGGGGGAGAGAGAGAGAGATGTAATACGGTTTCCTGATAAACGTTTTGTTTGATAGGCTTCAGCTGTGGAGAGTATGTGCTGCAGGGAGGTGGATGCACCTTGCACCCAGGAACGAAAGCTAGCTCCGGTCCTTTTCCTGTTCGATGTCCTGACAGGCTGGAGTTTGTGCAACCTGCACACACTCAAGCTCACCATGATTAAAAATGGTGAAATGCAATGTAAAATTACCGAAAAAATACCAGCTCACTAAATCACAACCGCTCAAACCAACTACAAACTACTACCGCGGATTGGGCAGAGAAGGAGTCAGAGAAAGTTGCTCCCCCATGTGACGTAATATGACGCGTTTGACGTATGACGTTAACGAAAACAGTTTTTAGTAGCAGAGCTCAAAACGGCTCCTTTCCCTCTGAATTCCTTATGTCTCGTAAAACATATCAAATCCTGCATTCACTTTTTTAATTGTAATTTTCAGGCAAGGTTAAGCAGAAATGTAGTACTTCTTCCACCTATAACATAAATGGTTAACTTGCTGTGCTAAATGTGCTAATGTAATCCTTTTGAAGATTCTTTAATTAACAGAGGATGTTTGTCGACACAGACGACCGTTTATTTCTGTCTTCTGTCCTAAATGCAGATGTGGAATAAAGAGTAGCTCCGGTGATTCAGACTATAGACATCCGACCGAGGTCACAGATGGAAAGGTAAGATCCAGAGAAACTGAGTGACTGAAAGGTGAGTGGCTGATCTTTGTGGTACTGACTAAGGCAGGGGTGCCCAACCAGTAGGGGTGTTGAAAATAATCGTTTCTGCGATGCGGACGTGGACGATTCGGTATCGATGCAATGACGGAAGATAATCGGTTATAGCGTAGTAACGTTGCTTCCTGATTTTCCGGCCGCGGCTTTACTATAACGTTTTTTTTTTCTGTCACTTTAATATCAAATTGGTCGGTGACGCAGAGATCAGGGAACAGACGTGACAGCGGCACAGCGGCACAGCAACACCAAACACGGAGCAGTCTGCTTTATCCACCAACACAACACCACCAGTCCAGAACCAACAGCAGAAGGACCCGCTCTGAATCACTCCGTGTCGCTGCGGCACAGGGATTTATGTTTTTCAAAAATAATCGCGTTACAATCATGTCAGGTTTTTGGTGGATTTAATTAAGTCTTGGATTGCAAAGTATGAATGCCCTCTAGCCATTTTCAGACGATATATACGTGTGTAAAGTTTGTGAAGGCAGGAGGAAAAAAGCTTCCGCGATCACCGTCGCCTCTCCGTTCCTCCAAACCCCGCCCCCTCCCTGAAAATAATGAGTGACAGGCTGATAGTGACCCGATAGAAACTTTATTATTCACTTAATCACTGAGATATAATGAAGCTAATTTAATCTCATACATTCATGGGATTTATGTAACAGTAAGACAGAGAATGTAAGTGAGCACCCACATGCAGTATTTTAGTTGTTATATGCTGTTGTAAATACTCCTGTTGTCTGCTGTGTTCAGACTCAAATCCTGTGTGTGATGCCACATTCAGGACATTCAGTGTCCTTTCTTTAACAGAAGGCCGTTGCTAGAAGCTGCAGCTAGACTGCAGAAGCATTCGTTTTTTGTTTTTGAGGATGGAACAACTTCACACACAGATATAGGGAGGCTAGAGCTATACAATTCATTTATTTTGGTTTATAAATTAATGTCAAGACATTTATGTTATTGATTTCTGAAGCACTTTCTAAATAATAAAAAGAGAGTTCATATGTATTTACTGCATGTATGCATTGATGAAAAATAAGCCATGTGCAGTAATATAGAAAATTGAGGATGCAACGCATTGGTATGAATCGTGATGCATCGGGATATCGAATTGAATCGAATCGTTGACAGGATAATCGTAATCGAATCGAATCGTGAGACCAGTGAAAATGCACAGCCCTACCAACCAGTCGATCGCGGGGAGATTCCCAGTCGATCGCGAGATGTGTCTAAAAATAGAACAACAATATTCTGTGTTATCGTTAATGTCCTATAACATAATCTTCCTGTGCCAGAATAATGCACTTGAACGCATCAAAGCTTTGTGATTGGCCAGCGTGACCCCATGTGTGGGGGCGTGGCTGGTGGGCAGTGGGCACTATTTCGCTGACGTTGTCCGTGTCAACAGGAGTGACAGTCCGCACACACAAGACCGCAATTATGGCAGAAGCAAAAAAGCCCAAAATATATAATTTTCACTCTGAGTGGGAGGATGATTATTGTTGTATCTATTCCAATTCAAAGTCCATCTGTCTCTCATCTGTCTCTCATCTGTCTCTCATCTGTCTCTCATCTGTCTCTCATCTGCAATGCGAGCGTGGCTTTATCGAAGAAGGGTAATTTAGGAGCGGCATTTCAAAACAGTGCACAAACGCTACGAGACGGAATTCCCTCCTAATTCTGCCCTACGCTCCCAAAAGGGGAGGGGCCTGAAAGGACAGCTAAATGCACAGCAGTCCATTTTCACCAGGCCCAACAACAAGAGCAAGGCTGCTCCAGAGCATCTTATCGTGTCCGTCACGTTCCAGAGAAACACATGAAGTCTTTCAAAGACGGCGAAGTTGTGAAAGAAGCATTCCTGGAGGCTGCCGACGCGCTTTTGGGGGACAGTAAAAATAACTTAGCATTTCAACAGGTTTTTGATATAATAAAAACTCAAGTTAGATACCGTTATTAATCAGCTGTAAGTTTGAGTTTGTTTGAACTTATTCATTATAATTATTGTACAAAATGGTATAAGAATGCAAACTTTAATTGATTATAGTCTATTATCAATTCAGGTTAAGAAACTAGTGTTGCTTGCATCCTATTTTAAAGGCATTTCTTTTTATACTCTAATAAAATGCAACAAAAAAGGGTTTGATTCTATTAATTTTGTCTTTTTTATTGCACGTTGGCAGCAGATTCCTGCGTAGCTTCAGATCTGAGTTGTCTTATTAGTAAGCCTCAATTATACTTTTGTAGCAACACTATTTTTATATAATGGCAAAGAAAGGGTTCAGAGTATTTTCTTTTCTTCCTGTGTCATATGTGGCAGCACTGTTCAATGCTTCTTGAAAACATTACCCACTGTAGTGACGTGTGAATAAACTCCAACTCTGTATCAACAACACTGTTGTGTAACTTCAGTTAAATACTTGTATGTGTGTAGATTAGAAAGAGGTAAGATAAAGGATCTGCAGTATTTTATGAAGTATTAATCGTACAAAGGTCAGTTTTATACAAGTAGAAGTGTGTATTTACCTGGTAGGCTGTCAGTAATGGCTACGCCTCTCTATTTGGACTGCTAGATCTCGGCCTCTATGATCTCGGCAGACTGGCAACTTTAAAAGTAGCTCTCGGTTAAAAAAAGGTTGGGCACCCCTGGACTAAGGCAATGTCAGGAAAATATTCAGAATATGTGCGATTCGACATGAATGAAATAGATATAAAAGGGTTAATCCACTAAGTCTGTGTTCACCATGTCATTGGCAGATTGAAACTAACATGTTACATTATCACAAGAAGACACAATCAATTATTTTGCCAAATAAACACATACATTTGTCAAAAGAGGGTAAATGTGCAATGTGGTGATTTAACTAGCTACTAATACAAAAGGTGAATAGAAGGCCTACTGTTAAGCATCATATTAGGACTGTCTGAGAATTAAGGGTTCAAGCTAAACAAGTATTAGAAGATTAAAATCAGAATTAAAAAATCCTATTCAACCCACAGCGGTGAAATAACAGCAAAGTGACAGTGCAGATATAAGGCACAAATACAGTAGAGTAATACAGTAGAATAAAGAGGCAAGCACACTATAGTAAAATAAGATACTGTTTGATTTATTTTCAATTCTAAATGTGCAAAACACTTTTTAAGCGTAACTTTTGTCAGAGAGCTAACAGAATATGTAATGATTTATTTGCTGAATTTTATGAAGTCGGATGACTTCGTTTACTTCCCTACGACATGGAATTTGTCCAATTTCCTCAAGGACGGACTAACAAGGGAACCGGTAAGTATATTAACCTCAAGTAGCTCTGCTAACTTAGCGTTAGCATGTTTTACACTGTAATGCTGACTTTAATTTGTCTTTATTGTAACCCTGAATCAAATTTAAAGCTAACAATCGTACAGAGCTGGAATAAGAACACTTAATTAGTGTAAACATACTTGCAAATGTACAAGTTCAATAGTCTTATAGCTTATATAGTTCACATTAGTTCATGTTAATGCGAGTTGTGTTGTGTCTTGAGCTGTGCATGCATATTATTGACTTAGCTAGCAGCGGTGTGTGAGGTTATCAAAATGTCAGATACATGATTGATAAAACGTACCTCTAGTGAACATATGTTTGGAAATAAACAGATAGTTATTATTATTGGAGAGAAAAAGTGCAGTGAAGCGATTTATATCATTACTTTTCAGTGTTTGTGTATTTTTGTATATTTGTGTAGCTTTACGTTTTGTTCACCGTATCAAGAGCAACACCCGTTTGCCCGTATCGTGTCAACTTATCGAAAATGGTGAGATTTACCATCGAGGCGCACATTGTCACAGCCTATTTGTAATTTCTGCATTTTCTTTATTTGATTCTACATATTTTTTGCGGTAAGTAGCCTAACGGTAAGTATTTTATCACAATATATATAAAATAAGTTCCTCTGTAATTAGAAGACTACTATATTGACCCGGTGTGTTTACTCAAGTAGCTCTGCTAACTTAGCATCAGCATGTTTTACACTCTAAGGCTGACTTACATTTTCTCGTTGGTTTTCTTGCAACACTGAATCTAATTTAAAGCTGTAGAGCTGGAAGAAGTACTCCATTATTTTTACTTTCATTTAGTGTTAAAAATACTCAAGTTAAGTACTTGCAAATATTAAGTAGGCTACAGTACTTGATTACTTTCCACTGTTAGCTTATATAATTCACATTAGTTCATGTTAAGGTTAATGTGAGTTGTGTTTGCATCTTGAGCTAGCTGTGCATGCATATTATTGACTTAGCTAGCTGCCGTGTGTTAGGTTATCAAAATGTCAGATAAATGATAGATAAATGTACAGTATCTCAGTACATATACAGTATAGTCGGATAGTTATTATTAATGGACATAAAAAGTGCAGTGAAGCGATTTATATCATTACCTTTCAGTCTTTGTGTCATTGTGTATATTTGTGCAGCTTTAAGTGTTGTTTATCGTATCAAGAGCAACACCCGTTTGCTTGTATCGTGTCGATTTGTCGTGAATGGTGAAATCTTGCGATCTAAGCCAACACTGTCACAGCCTATTTGTAATGTCGACATTTTCTGTATTTGATTCTACATATTATAACTGTAAGTATTCTATCACAATTATATATAAAATAAGTGACTCTGTCATTAGAAGACTACTTTATTGACACAGACTGTGTAATAAATCTATATCGTCTTTGGTTCTTCGAGGTAATAGTGTCTTAAAATAAGATTTTAATTTGAGCAAAACCAGTCGGAAGCAGAAGGCTTAAATGTTGTCCAAGCTAGTTAACAGTGCATAATGTATACATTTATATTTAACTTAAGCATTTGCTCACACATATTAGCTGGTAAATTAGGCTCTATGGTATCCCTTTGTCAATTAAATTAATTAAAGTGAGCACTTTCTGTTTTGAAATTGAAATGTTTAAAAAAAAGATTATTGTAAAGGGCACCATGGTAAAGTAAAGTAGTGTGTTATCAAATGTTGTTTTTCATTTTCTTGTCTCTTGTTGCTTGTAAATATGGTATTATATCATACGGGCAATTGTGGAATATTTTAAATAGATTCTTATTGCATAGTTAAATTTATGAAAACAAGTAATCTTGCTATACAATATATCACAAAACTAACTGATCCATATTCTCCAGCTGCAGTCTGAGCTGAACAATAACTCTGGTAAGTTTGATCATATTTTCACAATTAGGTATCAAATTCAGTACATTTAAATATTTATTCCAAAAGCATCAGCTGCACCATTATTGACTTGCAATTCACAGAATGTGAGACTATGGGTTTAAAAAAATGTTTTGCATCATGAAATAGTTTAGATTTTTTTGTAATCTTGTGTAAAAGTATATATGTCAAACATGACAGAAAGCTTTCTTAATTTATAGTTTGACTGTCCACCACCTTCTTGATGGAGGCTTTTTAAAATATCATTATAGCAAAGGTTGTGCTGCCACCCTGTGGACAGAGTTTGTACTCAGATAAGTCTTTTAATGCACTCGTTCCCAAACTGTTACTTGAAGGCCCCCTTTTTAATATTGAGTAAACAGAAGACCCCTGACTTGGTTACATGTTTACCTTGCTCATCTTTGTTGTCCTTGTGTTTTTAGCTGTAAGTATATTTCTGTGTATGTATAGTTGGTGTCATGCAGCTACTTTCCGTCAAATAAAATGAGTTGCTCTTAATCTTCCAGAGAAATAATAGTGCGAAGAAGTCGACTCCAAATGCACAACACATTCCTAACCATCTACATCTGCCTGTAGCCAACTGTGTTGAATGATAAATCCACTTTTTCACAAATTGTTAATTATTAGTAAAGGCCACCTGCAAGTCAGTATCAAGAAGTTCAGCAATAGTGAAATAGAGGTATTTATTAAAGTGATTTTCCAAAGCGTCAGTATTGATGTTACAGGAAAATAAAAAAGCATCTCAGAGCTATGTGTAGGCCATTCAGGTTTTCTTATGGCCTACATGAAATTAATGGACCGATCGTTTTTGGACAATATCATCATTATAATTCAAATGCATACTTTTTAAACATTTAATAATATAAATGTGAATATATGATATTCAATGTTTGTTCTGTTCTCTGGTAAACAAGAACTTTTTTACTTTAAAAACAAGACATTTTGTCTTATCCTAGTAAGTGTGCTCTACCACTCATAAAAAGTGATCTGACCTACAGTAAGAGGTAAGCCAAAATAAGAAGACATTGGTAAATCCCAGAAATGTTGCTAACAAAATAAAGAATTCATGTGGAAACCCAAATGGGAATTTGTGTGTATTTAAATGTCCTGTGTATGTACACACATTGGGCAACATACATTTAGATTTTACGTTCCATTATATTATGTTTTCGTTCTCGTAATATTGTTATATATTTTCCTTTTTCTTTCTGCATTTATATTTTGTAACTATTCGGTCAAATTGTAGTTTTTCAGTTGTTTGTACCTTTATTTTTATGCATTTGTTATATTGGATATAATATTAAATATACATGAAATATGTCAACCAGGTTAACCAGCCCCACTAGCTATATATATTGGGTCTATAGTCAGTCATTACATTAGTTTTCTGAAATCGTGATACATAAAGTGTAGTGTAGTCGAAAAGATGTTGGACTATTTGAGAAAATAAAGATCATGTGGAAGTTGATGCCAGCAGTGAAAGTTAGCTGTAGAAGACTAATGATACAAAAACACACAACTCTTAAAGGAGATACGATAAATGTTTTAATCATTTCATAATTTCTTCATCTCTAATAAACATCAATAGAATTGTTTAAAAGTGTTCACATTAAGTATATTCAAAATATATATATACCAGAAGAGAAGATACAAAACAATAAGCAACACATCTTTTTAAAACATTGTATGGTAAGTCGCTCTGGATAGAATCATCAGCGAAATGTAATGTATTGAACAATGTAAACTGCATACATGAAATATGTAAATGATCCTAACAGGAACAAAAACTGCACACTGAACAGTACATGCACAAAATGTGTTCACACAAACATGGTTAATCTGTTATCTCCTGTTTGGTTAACCTGACAAAAATATCAAATAACTTCTGCAGAAATACAATTGTTTAAAGATATACAAAAAAACTTTGGCAAACGTATTTAATTCTCAGTCTCTCAAGTGTCGAGACTCATAGTTTTTCTCTCATGATTAGCAGGTACTGAACTCTTTGAGCCCAACCTGGCTTGGCCTCAGGCTTCTCTCATTCAACAAGCATGTCAATGGACTCTGGATTGGAGGAAGTATTTGGCTTCAAACTCTTTCCATTTTATTGACATGGCTTGAACAACATTACTTTGGCGTTACAACAAAGCATCAAAAATCAACAACAAAATCACACATGTCGTTCGTAGACACAAAATATCCTGACTTAACTCTTCTGTTCCTCTGGCTTCTAAAACTCAGGTCAATCTCTTATTCAGCATTTATTTCAAGGATTACTTTTTAGATTCATCAACATTCATAAAACATCTTTTCCAAAATTGAAACCATGGTGATTTAGAAAAATAAAGTTAAAACACGATGTGTAAGCACAGAAACATCGACATGGTCCTTTTTTGGTCCCAACCCTTGGTTATCTATAGTTATTCAAATGTCTGGGTCATTATCATGGCTTGAATCTCTTCTTAGACTTTATATTGTTTTCAGCTCTTTGTCTTGGTCTAAGTTGGCACTGATCTTGATTCTCCTTAAGCTTCATATTCTTGTCTTGTAAGTATTGTCTCTCCTCTGCCTACTTTACCCATGAGCTCTGCTTGTCCTCTCACCTCCATCAGGTACTCGACTCGTTGCTTCCAGCCTGGCTTGGCCTCAGCTTTCTCTCCCTCAATGAGCAGGTCAATGTACTCTGGAGTGGAGAGAGGATTGGGCTTCAGTGCGATGTCTCCTAGTCTGTTTAGACACTCAGCAGACCTCTTTATTATCTCCCCCACTTCAGCCTGAAGACGCTGATATTCAACTTTCAGCTGGTCAGTTAAATCTTTGACAGTTCCCTTAGCCTCTGAGGCTTCCAGGTACTTTTTTTTCAGATCCTCAAATGTTTGCTTTTCTTTAAACTGCTTATACTCCCATCTGTACCTCTGGTTAAAATGTTTACTCCAATGACATTTTCCTGGACACACAGTACACTGTCCATCTGATCCCATTACACCACAATGTTTTTTATCTGCATCGTTGGCATATGCACATGATGGGTGACAGGTGACATGACACACCTGACAGTTGGTGATAAAAATTCCAGTGCCAGACATATCTTCTTCAACAGCTCTTGTGACAACGACTTCAATCTCAAATTTTTCATTTCTGCTGATCTCTGCCTCAAACAGTTTCAGTTGTTCAGATGTCTCTTTAATCTCCTCAAGCTTGGCTAACCCTACTTTAACCTGCTTTTGCAAATATTCAATTGAGATCTCGAGCTGCTTTCTTTCTCTGAGGACTTCCTTTGTCAATTTCAAGCTTATGGTTGTTATCTTATTTAAAGAAACAAAGAACCTCTTCATGCTTTTTGCTCCCATTTTCCAAAACATCTGATCAAAGCCTCCATCTTCCTCATCCCCACTGGAGTCAGCAGCAGCAGGTGATTTGTTCTGTGCAAACAATGCAGAATTATTGAATTTGAAGTGAACTGGCCGCCCGTCTTCTGTTTTAGGACATGGGACGCCTGAAGCTTTGATCGCCTCTAGAACTGGTGGGCGTTGGCCGTCTGCGAATGTCACCAGAACCTGGATATTTTCTGCAACATCTTTGCCAAAGATTGAGAGCACAGAATCAAACACATACTGCTGTGTTGGTGTGAGCCGAACTAAAGAAGCCTGAGCTACAAAACACACAGCGTCAATTTCACTGACGCCACGGTCGGCGGAGAAGAGATTACGAAGCTTTTCTGTGATCATCTTGTCTCTTTTTATTCCTCTTGTATCTCCAAAGCCTGGGGTATCCACAATGGTCAGAGAGAAAGGGATTTTAAAACCCTCCTGATGGTTGATTTGGTACACAGTGACTTCGGAGGTCTGGCTCTCAGCTTGTGTTTTTGACTGACCCTCATCAACTAACTTAAACCGAAATGCATCCTTCCATTCAACACCTAGAATGTAGTTGATCATCCCATTGATGAGAGTTGTCTTCCCAGCCCCAGTTGCTCCGAGAACCATTATGGTGCGGTTAGATATAACAGTTTGGGACTTTTTCCCAAACCTGAATCGTCTGCACCCATCTACATTGATATCTTCATCATTCAATTTAATTTTGTAAACAGGTAAAGGCCCTGTCTCGGAATTTAACACTTTGCTTTTTGCTTTTATAGCATAAGCAAGTCGGCTGGGCCTCTTGTAAAAGAATCCAGACATAATTTTTGTTTTTGATGATACCTGGACAAGCCCCCTAAAGCAGTATTAGCTCTAATCAGAAACCTTTCAGACTTGTAGTCTGTGCATAAAAGTGTCTTCTGCTCTTCAAGTGAATTGAGTGCTCTCAGATCCACATCTGCAAAAGATGACATTTACAAAAGAAAATTATATGAATGTAGTACTCAGCTGCAGCACTATTCTGTTCTACTATTGTGTTCCCTATTGCTACTAGTGCATCATAACATCGAATACAGGCACAGGTGGCCTTGACGCATATATATTTTAAGTAGACCACAGAAAAAAAAAGCAAAAATAAGATGTTTTTCCTTTTTATACCTTTTTGTGAAATCTATCTTTGTTCACTATTCAAATAATAATTAGCAGTTGTCAACAAAGCTACATGTAAGCATTATCCTATATTACCATAGGAACATTTATTTTGATACAAAATATCAAAGCAAACATGAAAACAATGGCTGAAAGAATTGCCACTCTTCCAATATTTGAATTGGTTTTGGAGCATTCAAATCCTGTAAACTTTAATGAAAGTCACTTTTGATTCATCTTCTTATTACAGACACATGCATTTCCTAACATTCGGTCTATATGCTGTAAAATGTATTATCTCTTGGATTTACACACGGCATCTATTGCACGTCTGTCCGTCCTGGGAGAGGGATCCCTCCTCTGTTGCTCTCCCTGAGGTTTCTCCCATGTTCCCTTTAAACTGTGGGTTTTCTCTGGAAGTCTTTCCTTGTACGATGTGAGGGTCTAAGGACAGAGGGTCTGAGGACAGAGGGTCTAAGGACAGAGGGTCTAAGGACTAATAAAAGATTGCTGTTTCTGATACAGATTCTGAAATCCCAACCTGGACCTATTTTTAGAAATCGCAATGTTTATGCATTTGTGGAGAATATCCAGCACTGGAGAAGGCATCATTTTGAAGTCATAATCTAAGATGATAGCTTTGTTGCTCAGAAAAGAGATGAGAAATTACAGCTCAACTTGATTTATTGTCTTTTTAAACTGTCTTTCAGAATATGGCAAACAAAAATGCATATAATAAAATGTATGTTTCAAATCTGTCAGTCATTTAGACCTCTGACATAATGTAAATGGTATAAACTTGCAGTACTGAGGCTTAATTTAAAATCTGGCAAAGAACGTTAGTTTTCTACCTGAGGTCCTTAAACCTTCTTAATAATGCAAACTTCATCATTTGAAATATAATAATATATTTGTAATTATATATGCATGTTTGTTGTGAATGGATATCATTATTTTCATTAGTTCAATATTATCATACATTTTATCTTCGCTTTCATATTTTTTATAATAGTTTTCTTTGACTCTGCATGTAAAGCACAAAAGGTAAAGCTTGTTTTTAATTATTTTTGTAAATGAATGAAATATATGGAATGTAATGTTATTTTTAAAGTAGAGGATTTCAGGAACAGTTATCTTTATATACTGGCTATGTTTAATTAATTGACCTACTAGCAAGCAATGACCCAACCTGAATAATTCTGGGATCTGTGTTTTATTATTAATTACACCTGCGCTTTCCCTGTTTTTTACACGTCAGAACTAATATCTTGAAAAAATCCATAGGATATCAAATATACACAGTGATAACATAAAACTAATATGGAAAAGGTCCCATAAGTGAGGCTGTTGCTGCCTACCTGCCCGGGGAAGCCAACTGAGCACCAGTGAGCCGTCTAACAGGAAGGAAAGGATACCTGCCAGAGTAAAGAAAATGCACAATATGAGGAAATGCGATTATAATTAGTAAAATATATTATTGAGATCTAATCTATCACATAAATATCTGCAAATGATGTCACAAAATGCCCTGCAGCTAAATTCTGATAAAACAGAAGTAATGATCATAGGTCAAGTTGATACTGCCATCAACCAAATTTCAAAAAGTATTGGTTCCCTGTCCTAGTCCATAACTCAAGCAAAGCAATGCAGAAGCCTTGGTGTCTTGGTCAAGTTTCTCTCCCTCCTCCAGCTAATCCAAAACTTTGCCGCTAGGATCTTAACTCATGCTAGGAAATATGATCACATCACACATTTCCTTGCTTCCCTATACTGGCTAGATGTTGCTTTTGGAATTGACTTGCTGACTTTTAAAGCCCTGAGAGGCCTGACTCAAAGTTATTTATCTGACCTTTTATTGCCCGGTGACCCCTCCCTCTCCTTTTATACTTATACTAAAAATGAATTATATTGCAGGACTTGTAGGTTATTATTATCAATGTTATCAAAGATAAATGTTTCCAAGCAAGTGGCAAACAAAAACATAATTATCATTAAGATTATTTTTGTTCTGCTGCTTTAAGGGATTGGAACCATTCTATCTTAAACATTTTAAGCACAGCAAACCTTGGCAGAGCCGACCATGACTTGGTTTTACTTAACTCATTTCATGCTTATTTTCATAGGGACAATTACAATATACAAAGGGAATTGCAAAACAATTCAATCAAGGCATTGTTTTATTTTGCCTCTTTCATCATGGCAATGTAATGTGTATCTTTTGGATTGCTTAACTGTTTAGTTATTTAATTTCCAAGCCCTATTTATAATCATATTTATATATTATATAAGGCCATTCCTGTTTTTGGTTTGCTCTTTAAAAAGTGAGGAGTGTCAGTTTTTCCTTTGTTATCTGATTGTACTCACAGAAGGGTATCCTAAATACGGAGTATTGGTTCGAAGACAGGAAACAAAGAAAAGTTACCTTTTATCATTTAAAGCTCCAGGCCTGATAAGTTGTTACAAAGACAGCTTCAATCCTGTATGCTTTTTCTTCCTGTTATTTTTGCGTGTAGTTGTAAAATTGTGTGTCATATTGAAGTACTCTTGTATTATACCGCTCTCCAAATAGAGACTAGTAACTAACCATACCTTTGGCCAATGCACATCTGGTGCAATAAGATAAAGAAAATATGGTTGTAAAAACACCCTTTAGACCACCGACTTGGTCATTATCAGTTTGTATGAAGGAACAGAGAGGATGAGGTTTTGGCAGAATATTACATTAAAATGTCAGCTATGCATTTAATACAGCCACAGAATATGGTCCAGAAGCTAAGAGGTAAGAGTCATATTCTTTCTGACAGCTTATAAAAGGACTCAAATACATCTCAAACTGTTTTTTAAATGATATTCCAGTTGTTTGACACATCTGAATTAAAAGTTGATGTTTTATCTTATACATTAATTTACTATCTTCGTGATGAGGTAATTTGTTTGTCAAGATTTTAAACTATGCCCCTTGAAAAAATTGATACATGATCCCCATGAAAAAAAAAATCAGATATCGCCTGAAAATTCTAATATAAAAACAAACTGTTGCTGTTAATGATTTACAACAAACCTCTGTTGGCTGTTCTCAGTCCACTCGCCCGCTTTGGATCCAGCTGCTGATATTTTAAAATGCTGCCTCGGATTTTCAGTTCGTCCGCCAAATTCCTAAAATTAAACAAATACAAAGTTTCTGAAAATGAGTTTTAAAGTCAAGCTTACAGCCACATTTATTCATCATTCAATTCAATTCAATTGATGTGATGAAATAATAATTATGATACAGCGTTAGTATAGGACATTTATTTGCTTGAACTGTACTGTAGCTAACAAACCTTACACTAATGTCACTAACATTATTGCTCAATAAAGATCAAACCAGTATCAAAACAGACTTCCAGCTAAACTGATGTTAGCTGTGCATCTTTCCTTGGTAAATGTTTCATTTCTTATTTGAGAGTTATTGTATTTATGATAAAATATTTACAGAAAATCTGGTCTTAACACATTTTGGGTTTTATCTTAAGTTATAATAATTGCTCAAAATAATGTGAAAAGTCATGTTTTTAGGCCATAAACCTTCAAAAACACAATACACACAATATTTCTAGATAGAATCAACTATGACTTTTTTTTTCTGGTAATACATATATATAAACATATATAAAACAGACATAAACCATCTTCCAATTTGAAATTCATCATCAAATTAAGTACAACTATACACTATCACCTAAACACTGCAATATAAAAAGTGTAGACTAACAAGTAAGTGTCTTCAGCCACTTACCACTCAAGATGTCTCTGACTGGGATGATAAGGAGAGCTCTGCTTCTTCTACTTATAGAGTACACACACACACACACACACACACACACACACACACACACAACCGTTTCCAAGAAACCCCACCAGATATACATGAAATGTGAAAGTAAATCTGCTGCGGTTTTGCACTTGTCTTGAAAACATTTCTTGACATGCCACATACCAGCATGCTACAAATCCTCCACCATCATTCCAGTTCCCAAGAAAACAAGGATCACAGGATTAAACGTGCAGACGACACCACGCTCATCGGACTCATCTCTCCAGCCAAGGATAAGGGCCGGCTGCAGCGTGTCATCCGCTCTGCAGAGAGGGTGATCGGCTGCAATCTGCCATCCCTCCATGACCTGCAGAAACAAACTGTTCACCCCTCTCACCTCTGGCAGGAGGCTGCGCTCCATCAGGACCAAAACCTCTCGCCACCTGAACACTTTCTTCCCCTCCGCTACCGGCCTCTTAAACAAGGCCCGGCCCCCCCACTGACACTTTACCTCAGCCACATCATAGACTCTATGCATTACATAATGTACACTATATCTGTTTTCTTGTCTTTTTTATTACAGCCGATTTTCATTCAGATTTTATTCCTTTTTTCATTCCATTCCATTGCAATGTAAATACTGTTATATTTTACAATATTTGTATTACATTTTTCATTATTTTAAATATCTGTTCTAGTTCCCTCCCTGTGTTTTTAATTCATGTTTTATTTTTATGTACGCACCATGACGTCAAGTCAAACTCCTCGTATGTTTAAATCTACCTGATAATAAATCTGTTTCTGATTCTGATAATCATGAAAATAGAAGCTGTGCTAGAAAAACAGGAAACGGTTGTGTCTGCAGGTGTTAGAAAAACAGGAAACGGTTGTGTCTGCAGGTGCAGATATACAAGTAAATGAATGTGAAAGTAAATCTGCTGCGGTTTTGCACTTGTCTTGAAAACAGAATGCCATGACCTTAAACATGTTATAGGAATAGATAAGGAATTAATGCAAATATGTTGCCTTAATAAGTCAACTTTATCATGACTTTCATTAAGTATCTTGTAATTGTTTGCACTCTTGGCTAAGATTTGTCAACAAAAAATAATGGTTCAGAACTAATAAAACATTATTTTTGCCTACCATGATACAGGTTTGATCTCACACTGCACAACCTTTACATCCGTTTCATCCGCCTCCGCCCACTAAAGACTTTATAATAAGTCAGACCATTTCTCGGAAACCCAAAATGTAAACCTGAAAGTAAAAGAGACTTTTTTACCGATTCACCACAGTTTGAGCAGGCGGGTAGACAAGCCATGCGTAATTATTTCAAATCTACCAAACAAAGGAGATGACATGGAAAAAAAGCCTTCAACTACAAAGACAAACCAATGACCATGTTCCCAGACTACACAGCCAGCATAGCTAAAGCAGAGCCGCTTTCACAGACCTTAAGCAAATTGTCACGATTCTTATGTCATGTCACGGTTTTAGTTTGGTGTGTCTGGTAATGGGTTTTTGCTGTTCTGTTCTCCCTGTCATGTTTTCCTCCTTGTATATTGTCTGTTCTGTTCTCCCTGTGTTTTCCTCCCTGTCGTTAGTTTCCCTGGTGTGTCTAATTGTCTGATTGTTTTCACCTGTCACCCCTTGTGTGTCTCCTGTGCTCATCATCAGCGTCAGCCCCGCCCCTGATTGTCCCCACCTGTGTCTTGTTATCCTGTGTTTAAATTCCCCTGTCTCCCAGTGTTCAGTGTCAGTTCATCTTGTCTCTTGCCATGGTCAGGTCTATGCTCTTGAAAAGTTTTGTTCCTCACTACGTGAGCGCTTTCATTTTGTTCTCAATTTTTGTCATCTCAACTTGAGTTTTGATAGTGACCATTTTTTGTTCTTCTTGCTGTATCTTCCCAATAATTTACCTCTGTCTCCCGGGTCGTGCAATTGGGTCCTACATCCTAAGTGTCTGAGTTCGCAACAAAAATAGACTATAACTTTGATAACTGAGATGCTATCACTAACTGTTTGGATACCACTGTTCCCTGGGGAGTAGTAATGGGAGCAACAGGGACATTGACGGAGCGTCCACACTACAGCTTCAAAAAAAGCTTGGAGCTGGGCGTGTCTGAAAGCTTGGGGATTTTATTCGAGCAACGCGACCAACAACCAATCACATGAATCTCCCGCCCCCGACATACAAAGCAAAAAACCCCGCGGATTTTATGCGAGCAATATATATAAACTCCCCAAACAGGCGAAAACCTACCAGTTTCACCCACTGTCTCTGCCACCTCCCTCCATGCCTGGTTCTTCCGGTTTGTATCCCGGTAGGTGAAGAGGGTCTGGTCATACAAAACCGGGTGATTTGATACGGCGATAAATAGTTTCTCCTCCATCTTTTTTTGAAATATAGAAATCAACGGCGGGATATCTCTCCCAGCTTAGACGCGGTTTGATTGGCTAGCGCTTGAGCTGTCAAATTTTCAGAAACGGGATTTGATTGGCTAGCGCTGGCTACTCCGGCGTCTCCGGCGTCAGAAGTTGAACATTGTTCAACTTCTGACGCCGGAGACGGTGGAGACGGACCGCTATGCTACCCACAATTCAGTTCGGCGAAAAGCGAGGCAACGTGACGTCACCCCATTCAAAGTGAATGGGCAGACGCGTTGGAAACTGTTTTTGAAGCTGTCGACGCTGTAGTGTGGACGCAGCGTGAGTGTTTCCCTTAGTCTAGTACAGTGTTGTTTGTTAATGCTTTGGTAATGCTCAAACAATAATACTGCTGTACCTGCAATCTGTTTTGTTTTGTTTTAAATTAAACCTTGACCACCCAAACCTACTGCAAACATTGCCTCTATACATCCTGCTTATATGAAAGACACTTTGATATTGTATGCTGTGTTCCACTTTTAAACTCAAACTCAGAGATCAATAAACAGTGTTTGGGTCATGTCATTACTGGGAAATCAGCCTGGTTCTCTGTTCCTCCTCCTCAAAGAGTTGAGGCAAATAAATGTATAAAAGGAACAAAGGTATTTTGGTAACAGGTATCACACGGATCATTCTTTATCTTTATATTGCTCACAGATAAGGTGTATGATCTGATAACATGTCAGACCTCAGTAACCAGACACGTAAACCTGAAATGAAAAAGAAAATACATATTTCTATCAGCCTTAAGGCTCAAATTATTTAACATAATGCTTAATCCAATATTACACTTTGGCCTGATGTACCAGAACACAGTCATAAAGAGGGACTCTTATTGAGCTAAATTTGAACAAAAAAACCACACCTGAAAAGACATTATATATTTAGCGTTTACTTTATTCATCCAGCTCACTGACCCTTTGCTGTTATGTCCCTCAGTTACTCTGAATAATCATCAAACATTTTTTTTAGAAACTTTAATTGGATCCAACATCTACCAAAGGAATGGTATGTTTATTTATTCCAAACTGCTTTATGGCAAATGCCAACGAAAGTTGTACCCGTGTTGCACTACGCTGCAAGTCAGGCCATTTCTTGTAAATCAGCCTGGTTCTCCTCAGTGCCGCCTCCTGCTAATGAATAATGATCTGGGGGCGTTTCTCTCTCTGAGACAATAAAACATGCGAAACTGCAGCACTGCCTCAGAGGATCACACACATCTCTACAGTAAGTACACCTAATGTTCTTTCTGTTAAGATGCTGTTGCATGCAGTTTTACTGTGTATCTTAACTTTGCATAACTGCTGGTTGTTTAACCAACAACTGTAGATGTGGTTTAAATGACAAGCATTCTTTTGATTATTTTTTATAAAGTATTTCACTGTACTGACAGAAATGTGCACAAGTTTTACCACTTTGCTTCAGACTGAAAAATATTAAACAATAATATATGATAACAAATACTGCATTTTATGGTAGCACCACAAATGCACATACATATTTGTTGTATTGTACGTTGTTTTTAAGAGTAGATCAGATGTAAAAAACGAGCAAATGTAGAACTATTTTTGAAATCTGAAATTATTAAAAATAAAAATAAAACTAGTACAATAAGAATCTCACATATTCCTCTGAAAATTAAATGTAATTATTGAATATCATAAATGCTTATTTGAATGCACCTTCATGTTATGTGTACATATAGATTATTAGATTATGCTCCTGCTAATTCAGACATCCATGTTCCCTTAACTGGGATTACTTTAGACTCATTTTCTAAATATATTTTGGGCTAATAGCAACTCAGTTATTTGATATTCCAGAAAATATATTTTGTTTATGAAGACATTCATTATTTACTAAAAGCTTTACTCATCAATATTTCTATATTAACAATTTTTATCCGGACTGTTGTATGTTATAACAAACACAAACAGACATTTTTAACAGATGTATCACCGGTGATAATATGTTAACAGCTGGTTCTGCTAAGAAAATATAATAATTGAATAGGATTGTTACTGCATTTATTATAATATGTATTTATTTATTTATATTTATCAGCTCAGCTCTACTCAAACCATTCTGATGTTAAAACTGTGAAGTAGACATTTGGTAATTAGCTTGCATGTTGCACATTGTTCTGTTGCAGCAGTAAAGCAAATAATAGCAATGAACAGAAAAGAAACAAAGGGGTCATTAAAAGTCACTTTCCATAAAAGTTGATTAGGACACTTGTTTTGTTTGACATTGGATTATCAGATGTTTATTAGACCCCTTAAATTGGTAAATGTACCCAAAAAGGAAATATTCTATTTTACTTTTACCTTCAGTGGAGCTTGTCTCTCGTGCAAACTATACAAGAACACTAATGACTCACAGTTTAAATATACATACATTCTGTTTTCTATTCAAGAATAAGAGATGGACCCTCAAGCAAGCAGAACAATAGAAGTGGCGGCACTCGGCCGGCCATTCAGCCTCGGGACGCTGTACGACTGCCGGCAGGATTCACTGGTCCCTGGTAAGGATCCACATGCAAAGTTACTGAACAACAAAAACTGCACAAAACTCAATCCAAATATTCAGGTATGGGAACCTACATATAAAAATGTGGTAACACTTTATATTAAGGTACACAAATTCACCATCAACTAGTTGTTAATTAACATGCATATTAGCAGTATATTGGCTCTTTATTAGTCATTATAAAACACTTATTAATGCCTTATTCTACATGACCATATTCTAATAATAATCGTTTATTTGAACCGGGACAGTGCACATTAATGAACATTTTAAACAAAATAATGCTTTTAAATGTAAATGAGCCTGATTTTAGCTTTGAGCTCATTTCCATCCGTAGTCCCGTCACATACAACAAGTAATAAGCCATTAGTTGAGAGTTTTTCCTCAATAACCCTCTAATTAGTGCTTATTTATTGCAAGTAAGGAACTTATTGTTCATGAGTTTTGGTCTTAATATGCTCTGCTCAATATGGGCCTAATAAGGCAGCAGTACCACAAGAATAGTAATTCTCCCATAATAACACTTAACAAATATGATCTATTCTTATGTAACAAGACATGAAACTATAAGTGTCAATTGTGTCTAAATAACTCAAAATGAGGTATTTCTATCTAAGAACATGTTCCCTATTCTAAAGTGAAGTCTTGTTCATAACCAATAAGCTAGTAGTTTGACTCTAATTGACCTGAACAGGTTCCCTATTCTAAAGTTGCCTCCTCTTCACACTTTGTAAATACCTTATAACTACTGAAATTAACCTCAACAGCACATGAACAAAGTAGGCACATGTTCAAATATCTGTTTTATTAATGAACCACTATAGAGAGGTTCAAACACATCCCAAAACATGTCAAGTTTCTCCAAGGCTGAGAACACATGCAGCCCGTACTTTTTAAATAAAAACACATTTTTAACAGAGTTTATGTATTTGTGATCATACTGTGTGACCTGCTTGTATGTTCTTACACAATATGTGTACTGTTCTCTCTATGTGTTGTCCTGTCTCAGTGTGAACATAGATTAAACAGCCAGCCAAACTCTTTTGAGAGCCAGGGAATGAGCAGCCATGCTCCTTTATTGACTTATTTGCAGTCCACTGACATTCAAACAGAGTGAAACTATAAAAAAAGAAGTTACAAGGCACTTAATGATCCTATATATGCAATTGTAACATACACAGATTAACACATAGGACCGCTAAGTGTAAACAAGCCAAATATAGCCAATGCTAGTATAGCTAATGCTAGCATGTATGCTAATGCTACCGTGTATGCTAACACTAGCGCAAATGCTAATGCATTTTCTCATTGTGTTTAAACATCTCCAAATGTCATCACATAAACACAATACATGTTACTAATCCTTAAAGTGTAAGTGTAAGGCTTACACTTACACTTACAGTCATTGCTTTCTGACGGACTTGACCCTTTTACTCTTCAGGTTGCATAGGGAAAATTAGTAGCAGTCTACTGCCATGCTATTCAGTTCACTTTCTCCTACTTCTTGTCCCCAGTTTCCTGTCTAACCTTCAGTACAAATTTTGCAAACATATAAATAATACAGGTCAATATCACCTTGCTATTGGTAGCTGAACTGTCAATACCACAAAATATATTCTTATGTAGATATAAATACCTAATTTTGAGTTATTTGTTAACACTTATTGTTACGATCTCACTAGGGTTGAGGAATGTAACACACACCAGAATGGAATTGGTAATCAATTATAATAGGGTTTAATGGAATAATCAACAGGTGTACAACAAAAAGGAGGACAAATATAGCCTAAGCCAAACTAAAGAGTCAAAAGGGCACAGGTAAACTGCTAAACAAAAAGAGGACTCTAAAAGGGAGTCTAAATCCACACCTGGCTACACCGCTAATCACCGCTAATGGGGAGGCCGCAGGGAAATGCAGCTAACACAGGGAAAACCAAACACACTACTCTAACACATATCTAAACACGCTACTCTAACACATACCTGAACACACTACTCTAACACATATCTAAACACGCTACTCTAACACATATCTAAACACGCTACTCTAACACATACCTGAACACACTACTCTAACACATATCTAAACACGCTACTCTAACACATACCTGAACACACTACTCTAACACATACCTAAACACGCTACTCTAACACATATCTAAACACGCTACTCTAACACATATCTAAACACGCTACTCTAACACATATCTAAACACGCTACTCTAACACATATCTAAACACGCTACTCTAACACATATCTAAACACGCTACTCTAACACATACCTGAACACACTACTCTAACACATATCTAAACACGCTACTCTAACACATACCTGAACACACTACTCTAAACACATAAACACGGATCACACAAGTTCTGACAGTTTAACTCTAACGTGTCCACGACACAGGAGCAAGATGAATGAGACGTCTGATCGCAGCAGAGCCTCCCGAGTGATAGCCGTCCCCAGGCTTTGTAGTTATCTCATGGCAGGTGTGCGCCGGCTGTGCGCTGCGATTGGAGTGCGTCGGGCCCGGCGTGCTCCAATCCCAATCTTCAGGAGGCGGACCAGGAGATAGCAGCCAATCACGTCAGGGCAACCGCAAAGCTCATTTACATACAACGCAGGGTAACACAGTTAAGGGGACCAGGAAGACAGCAGCCGTGACACTCCCCCCCTTAAGACACAAACCCCCAGGTTTTGTGAAATTACACACACTAACGATCCAATCTAGTAACACACACACGAATAACACCAACCAACCTGGACATGTTATCGGCCAACACTCTCTCTGAGCCCTTTTATATGGCGGGTATCTAACCTGGTAGTCCCTCTCGATCAGAGCCCATCGCATGAGACACTGATCGTGCTTGTGCACGCCGGCACAGACTACGTAGGGATCGTAGCAAAGGAACACGACTATGATCGGCCAAAGGCTGAGTCCTACACAGATCTCAACATACTGTAGAGCTAACACCAAAACTAGGATGAGTATCCGATAAATTAGCGGACACTCTCGGGTTACTGAGCGAGTCGGAAAGTCGAGAGGCTTGTCTGAGCTGGCGTGTTGCGCTGGTCTCGCGACATCCTCATGAGGAGGGAAAGCCACAATTTCTGGCTTTCCCTCGGGCACAGCTTTATCTGAAAGCACCGGCACAAACACAGGATCAGACAGGACGGCATCAGAGTCATTTCTGAGAGCAGGGGTCACCTTACTACCCGCAATGTCATTTCCCATTAAAAACACTATACCTTCCAACGGTAACGCTGGGCACACAGCGACTGGGTAAAACCCGGTTACTAGGTCTGATTGAACATGTACTTTGTGTACGGGCCGTGGGATATAACCCATCTCAATGCCGCATAAGGTGGAACCATATCCACAGGCTGATTGTTCAGAAAATGGCAGTGCGGAGGCAACCATCACAGACTGTGCGCCTCCGGTGTCTCGTAATATGCGCACAGGTCTCTGATCGGCACACTCACCAGTTAACGATATCAACCCATCAAACACGAAGGGCTTAAAACAGTCATCTATCTCGTCAGATGTAGGGTTAGTACTTGACTCTGCTTTAATTAAGCCGATGCCTTTCGACTGGGACATATTTTGTGGCTGCTCCCTACGCTTCAGAGTTTCACAGTTTACAATGACGTGTCCAGGCTGGTGACAGTAATAACACTCTCTTCCCTCTTTCTCCACATTATACACATCTAATGGCTGAGTAACAGGTGCAGCTGACCCACGGCGGGGTTTGTCAGTAACCCCCAGAGAAAACACAGATTTATGGGTGAGCACATACTCGTCAGCCAGCACAGCTGCAGCCATGGCCGTATCCACCATTGAGGTCACCGAGGTCCGGACCTCGGAACAAATTTTCGAGCTGTGTATTTAACAAAACTTGTGAAATAATTGCACTAAACGGGGTATTTTGTAGTACTTCCATTTACTGCCGATGGGGGCGCCGCATAACTACGTAGCCTCGATTAAAGCAAACAGAAGAAGACGACATGTATCAACAAACCACCGCAGCCCGGACTTGAACCGGAGCAGCGGAGGAGTGATGAGGTATCTAGAGATCTGAGTCCAGCGGGCTGCTTGTGCTTCTGTTCTCCAGGGAGGAGAGCTCCAGAGGCTAAACTTTGGTTTACATTGCGTGAATAAACTAGCTAGAGAGCTAAAGTTAATTACATTCATCCAATGTCAGAAGGATTACCTTTTAACACACGTTGTAATGCTTTTCTTTCATTTCAATTTGAGTAAAACATTGAAGATATAACATTATTGTTTTATTTTTACACTGACTCAGATATAATGAAAAGACTTCGTCAGTCGAAGCTCAGCTTTGGTAAGGAAGAGACAGGACAGGCAGAGAGAGAGAGAAAGTGATGGAAGTCAGGGAGGAACTGCAGGTACAGTCACACAAAAGAATGTAGGCTAAATAACCATAACCCCATCTATCTATCTATAACTTAGTCTTCATTTACAATATAGACAATAGGCATAATTTTTAAACAACATACATCTATTGCAGTTATGATGTCATAGTAACATACAATTGTATTAAACACAATTTGCTTACATCTTTGTTCTCTTTTGAGAATCAAACAAAACAGATTTTAATTAAAAGAAATAATGCAAACAAACAAGTGAAATGAACTAAATGGCTGAATTGCTTTCAATTCACTGGCAGGAGCGACAAGTGAGGAGGAGCAAAAAGTGAACAACGAGGGAGAGATTGAACAAAAATAAATAGTAGAGGACAGAGAGAGTAATGAACAGGAAGAAGACAGAGAGACTCAAGAAGATGGAAGAGAGGCTGCAGGTTATGGAAAGGAGAGAGACATGGAAAATCAATGTTGACAATGTTTTGTGATCATTTTAGCCTCTTCTGCGTCCAGATCATTAATAGTAACAATCAACTGATTCTTATGTATTTCACTTTCAAAAATAATTTATGCTGACATTGTCAGCCCACTGACATGGTTTGAAATCAATATATTATCCAATTTGTGACCCCCCCCACAGGACTTAAAAAGCACCTAACTAGATCATGAAAATCCCAAAAATCGCTTACAGCTGAGAGAGTATTTACTTTCTGTTCGTTTAGGTACATCACGATGCGCTCGTACAAACATTTTTTAAATTCTTCCATCAAGATTAATTCCCTCAAAGCGGTATAATCCGCGGCTTTACAGGAAGCAATCCATTTTGCAAACATCATTCCCTTTTCTCTGGCAAACTCCACATGTGTTTGATTAGGACCCTTCCTAAGGTGTCTAAATCTCTGTCTGTAAGCTTCGGGAACGAGTTCGTACACTCTGAGGATGGCAGTTTTAACAAAATCATAATCAAGACTTTCCTCCAAAGAAAGAGCAGCTACTGCTTCCTGAGCTCTCCCGTGAATTTTACATTGCACCAGGAGAGCCCACGATTCAGACGGCCACCGCAGTGCTGCAGCAATGCGCTCAAATGTGCCAAAATACACGTCCACTTCAGTCTCCCTAAAGGTTGGCACTAATGATAACTGTCTCAATCTCCAGCTTCCTTACTTCCAGCTGAAACTGCATTTGTCTGCTCTGCTCTTTGTCTGTTGCCTCCAGCTGAAGACGAGCGAGACGGACCTTTAGATTAGCCCCCTCTCGGGACCCCACTGAGCCACCAGGGGATAGTGCTTCATGGCGAGGAAACGCGAGCGGTGGTGTAAACCGCCCGTTGTCCTCACTGTCCCCACCCTCTCCCTGAGCAGCTGAAGGCTCCGCCTCAAGCTTTTGCGTCTCCCAATCTTCCGGTACCGCATCAGACATTGCAGGCAACACAAGATTACCCCGTTCCACCAACTCATCCACAATGACCGCCTTTAAATCCGCTTTTAATAGCTGCCTTACCCCCGTGAGACTGAAGTGTTGCGCAATCTCCACCAGGTCTTCCTTACGACACTGATCCAACTGCTTGACTGACGGTCTGATTAAAAAGGACTTTAAATCAAACGATGCCATACCCAGGTGAACTGCACTCAAAGTTACCTGTTGTTACCACCAAACCCACTTATCACCCCAGGATTCTAATGAAAGATCCCGGACGAGTCCCCATGTATGTTACGATCTCACTAGGGTTGAGGAATGTAACACACACCAGAATGGAATTGGTAATCAATTATAATAGGGTTTAATGGAATAATCAACAGGTGTACAACAAAAAGGAGGACAAATATAGCCTAAGCCAAACTAAAGAGCCAAAAGGGCACAGGTAAACTGCTAAACAAAAAGAGGACTCTAAAAGGGAGTCTAAATCCACACCTGGCTACACCGCTAATCACCACTAATCACCGCTAATGGGGAGGCCGCAGGGAAATGCAGCTAACACAGGGAAAACCAAACACACTACTCTAACACATATCTAAACACGCTACTCTAACACATACCTGAACACACTACTCTAAACACATAAACACGGATCACACAAGTTCTGACAGTTTAACTCTAACGTGTCCACGACACAGGAGCAAGATGAATGAGATGTCTGATCGCAGCAGAGCCTCCCGAGTGATAGCCGTCCCCAGGCTTTGTAGTTATCTCCGGCAGGTGTGCGCCGGCTGTGCGCTGCGATTGGAGTGCGTCGGGCCCGGCGTGCTCCAATCCCAATCTTCAGGAGGCGGACCAGGAGATAGCAGCCAATCACGTCAGGGCAACCGCACAGCTCATTTACATACAACACAGAGTAACACAGTTAAGGGGACCAGGAAGACAGCAGCCGTGACACTTATAGTTTAATGTCTTGTTATATAGATCATATTTGTTAAGTTATTATGGGAGAATTACTATTTTTGTGGTACTACTGCCTTATTAGGCCCATATTGAGCAGAGCATATTAAGACCAAAACTCATGTACAACAACTTCCTTACTTGCAATAAATAAGCACTAATTAGAGGGTTATTGAGAAGGATTTTGAATTATATTCTGTATTGCTCAGGGAGCCAGTGTAGAAAACATTGAAAAACATATTATCTGTTTTCCCAGATTTTGCATTCTGGTTCAACTGTCGAGTCTTAAGAGAACTAATGGGATGGCCTGATAATAAATAATTACATTAATACAGGCTAGCATGTACAAATGCATGGCCATTTTGAGACCGGATGTGTCTGACTGCAAAGTTAATGTGATAGTAAAAGTGCATATTCTTAACAAAACTCCCTGACTCTGGACCATGGTGTTGGAGGCCAGGGCATACCATACAGAGTAACTATATCTTTAGAAAAGGCTTGAAGTTTAGTTAACTCTATACATATAATAAAATATAATCTGCATAACTGAAAATGTATTGTTTCCTATGGAAATTGCTTAAAGGTAGCATATAAATTGATCATATCTAGGAAAGGGCTGATTAAGGATATAACTGCCCTGGTTGGGTTAGAGACAATGTGATGGTTTAGAAATAAGAAATCCTTGCATTTTCCTTGGGGAAGTCATATGGGAGAAAAAAGGAGTCTAAATATATATCTGATGTGATTGCAGATGGTTGAGGGAAGCAGCTGAATTTTGAGAAATAATTTTTTTATTGAAGAGATCATAAATTGGTTGCTATGTAAGGATAGCTATATATAGAGCTGTTACTCTGGAGCTAAATATGGGCCAAAAGTTTTGATCATTCGAAATATAATGTATTTGAAAGTTCAGTGATCCTGAACTTTGAAAAATAAGTATTTGAAAAGTCCTTTTCAAGTTGAATATAATTTTAATTCAGTCTTGCATTTTTTTTTACAAAGTATTGTTTTTATATATCACTTTCATTTTGATATTTGAGTCATTCTTTTTTTCAGATTCAGCCGTCATGTTGCCTTCAGGAATTGTATATACTGGTAGAAATATTACTCAACACTTTCTATACACAATACTCCCATTGTAATGGCAACTTTGTTGTTCCAATGGCCTATTATTCGTTTTGCCATTACTTCATAGGAGAATGAGTGATCCAGACGCAGACACATAACAGATGCTTTCCGGTCTTGAGCACAGTTTAGAATTATGTTTATTTAGAGTTTACGTTACCAAGGTTTAATTACTGACTGGATGGTTGTTGTATCTTGAGCATCTGCTGGGCAGTTCATGGGCTGGTGAGATCGGTATGCTCTTCCTCCTGTGTCCTTGCTCTTCCTGTCACCTATGACCCCCTTTATGCACCCGGTGCAGCTAAACCCTTCCACCAAGTGTTACAAAATAATATTGCACTATAAATATAAATAAGGTAAACTGACATGCCAACAACACCCATAAAATGGTTCCTCCTACACCCGTGATTGGCAGTAAAAAAACTGGTGCCAGTGACATGGTTCTATTTAGCGAGTGGGAGCTATGTAATATAGCTAACATTTCTTCTCGGTGCGCAAGTGCCAGCCATGGTACCGGCAGGTTGTCCCGGTGGAGCGCATGCTATTGCAAGCTCACAATAGGGCTGCTATATGAAAGTGGGGATCATCCATGCTTAAAGTGAATTCATGGATTTCACAATCTAGCACAGTTCATTGCTCTTATACCACAATTGTTGCCAAGTGCGATCAAAAACAGCTCGCTAAATAGAACCTTGTCACTGGCATCAGTTTTGTTTTACTGCCAATCACGGGAGTATTGTGTATAAAAAGTGTTGAGTTAAAAAAACTGAAAAAATTACTCAAATAACATAATATAAGTAAAAGTGAATCAAAATAACCTGAAACCAAAATTCAATCTGAAAAAAATTAAAATGCTTATTCTTTGTTTGAATAAATCATTATATTATTAAATGTTTGGGATCAAAACTTGAACTTTACATTTCTTTTCTTTTTTTCTTTGATGATCAGAACTTCTGGCCCAGATGTAGCTTCATATTACTCTCCGTTAGCCTTACTACTGTGCAATAAGGAAACCTGTGATTGTGATATTTCTGATTTAAGTTATAGGCTACATTCTAGTTTTGCCAATATTCAGATTTTAGGATAATTTTTATCAGTAGTAATAGGAGCAGTCAGGCATACATCTTGTAGTTGCTGGTATGCAAAACATAGACACCACCAACAGTTTATAAAAATGGCTGGTTAAAAGGAAAAACAAGATAACCCTAACCATGGTGGAATCTTATGTGCTTGTAGGGTAGAGAAGTAGCAGTATATGGTGAACAGATTTCCTCATAAAACACTATAACTGTTTGTTACAAGCAGATTAACTAAGCAGCTCGAATGTCCTGTTGTTATTTTAGACATTTTAACTAACCAATTGGTGAACCATTGGAATGGATAATTAGTCTTAATTTTTGGCGTATAATTTCAGGGAAAACAGTGTGTTTATGAGTGTTCTTTAGGCCAGTTGGTCGCAGATCCTATAGCCAGCTAACATTGCCAGAAAGTTCCAGATTAATTTATGTTCACTTTAATCACATTCAACATTAGTGACATCAATAGACTAAAATCTTCATTAGAGTGTGGGTAAACACAGCACCGAGGCTATCATTATCTTTTTCCTCATTGAGACTAATTTCACCTTCAGTTATTACTTTATCATTTTTAAGAACTAAGCTTGTGAGAAATGAATCTTTTGTCTTGGTGTTTCTCTAATTTTGTGTCAAACAGCTTAGCCTTACTATCATGAAATCAAATGCAGATGAATATCTTCACTTTTTTTTTGGACAGGCCTGACACTGTGGGACAGTGATGACCTGGAAAAAGATACAAGAGAAAGACCAAAACCTAGCAGTGACTTTGAGATGGTGGCATCTGAATCAATTGAGGATAAATCTTCAGCACTTGAGGTTGAAGCCTCGCTGAAAGCAAGTTTCTTGTGTGGACTGGTAGAGGTTGAAGGATCAGCCAAATACCTGAACGATAGCAAGACTTCCAAAAATCAGGCCAGAGTAACACTAAAGTACAAAACTACCACAAAGTTCCATGAACTGTCCATGAAACATCTCGGAAGAGGCAATGTTAAGCATCCATATGTCTTTGATAAAGGAATAGCAACACATGTAGTCACAGGTATCCTTTATGGCGCACAAGCCTTCTTTGTCTTTGACCGTGAGGTGTCTGTCAACGAAAACCATCAAGACATTCAGGGCAACTTGAAGGTGATGATCAAGAACATTCCCTGCCTGTCAATAGAGGGCGAAGGCTCGCTGAAAATGGAAGACAAGGACAAAGCAAATGTAGAAACATTCTCCTGCAAATTCCATGGAGACTTTTCACTTGAAAAAAATCCTGTGTCCTTTCAGGATGCAGTAGAGGTGTACCAAAGTCTGCCAAAGCTGCTGGGAGCCAATGGTGAAAAAGCTGTACCAGTGAAGGTCTGGCTGTTGCCTCTGACATGTTTAGATTCTTCTGCCGCTAAACTTGTCCGTCAGATAAGTATAGGATTAGTTCAGAAATCTCAGAATGTCCTGGAGGACTTCAGTGACCTGGAAATGAGATGCAATGATGCACTGAGAACCCAAACTGCACAGCAGTTCCCACAGATTGGAAAAAAACTGAAAACTTTTAAACAAATGTGCTCTCAGTTCAAACTGGAATTCCAACGAACCCTGGCAAAGAAACTTCCATTAATCCGAGGAGGAGGAGAAGAAGAAGCTGTGCTCGCAGAGGAACTGAGGAAGACATGTTCTTCTCCTTTCAACAGCAAGGACCTGAACGAGTGGATGGACTGTAAGGAGAGAGAAATCTCCATTTTGAAGTCGTACACCAACAAGATGAAAAACACCAAGATCGTCCCACGTGAAAATGATCTTCATGAAACAATTCTCAGTAACGATCACGCTGTGTGTTTTGTCTTCACCTCGCTGGGAAGAGATGAACCGTACCTCTCAACTTTATCAAACTACCTGAAACAAACACCCAAACCAGACGACGCCCAAGATCCACACACTCCAGATCTAGAAAAGGAACAGTGGTACCTCACAAAGAAAGTAGCAGAAACATTGAGAAACAAAGCAAAGCTCTTCAGTGATTTTGCAGAGGCCAACAAGGAGAACAAGAACATCACATTTCTGACGGTGGGTTTAACAAACGAGACACAGAAAGGTGCTAGCATCTACCTTTATACAGACGGCTTGTCTGTCAATGAGAACTTTGAGCCGCCTTCAAAGCCTACAGCAGTAACAGGAAGTGATATAAACCACAACAGTGTGATGCTGAAGATTTCTCCACCCAGATTTGGAGCGGAGGACATCACCTCCTACTCTGTTGAGTACTGTGTCAGAGGAGAGGACGGCTGGAAACAAGAGACAGCATCCAGAGCTGAAGAAGTCACAGTGAGCGGCCTGAGTCCTAACACAGAGTACATGTTCAGATGCAGGGCAGAGACACCAGTAGGTGCCGGGCCAGCCAATGAAGTCAGTGGATCCATTCAAACCTTACCCTGCAGCCCTCCTGGAAAACCCAACGTTGAATGTAACTCAAGTGAGATATCAGTCAGCTGGAAGAAACCTGCTGAGCTCGGACAAGATGTCCAGGTTTTGAGCTACATCGTGGAGTACGCCAAACCAGACCACCAGGTGAAAGAGGAAGATCTCCACTGGGAGCAAATGATGGCGGGAGCTGAGAAGGCGATCATTTCAGGACTTCAGCCAGAGACAGAATACGCTGTCAGGGTCAGGTGTGATTGTGGTGCAGCTGGAAGAAGCAAAGAAAGCATCGCTGTTAATGTCCGCACAACTAAACGTGAATTTGCACGTCTTGCCGAATTCCTCAAAAGTAAAAGCAAGAGGATCAACTCTGAATCTCCCTCAGTTTACAAACTGCCTCTGACAGAAGAAGACATGGACGTTGATGGATGCCAAGGGTACAACTTTGGCAAAGAAAGCATGAGGCAAAATCGCACAATAATGCTTCTCGGAGCAACTGGATCTGGAAAGTCCACTCTGATCAATGGACTCATCAACTACATCGTTGGTGTTGAGTGGGAGGACAATTTCAGATTGAAGTTAGTCGACGAGGATCAGTCGAGATCTCAAGTTGAGAGCCAGACCTCTGAAGTCACTGTGTACAAAATCAACCACCAAGAGGGCTTTAAAATCCCTTTCTCTCTGACCGTTGTTGATACTCCAGGTTTTGGAGATACAAGAGGAATAGAAAGAGACAAGGAGATCACAGAGCAAATCAGGAGGCTTTTCACTTCTGCGAATGGAGTCAGTGAGATTGATGCTGTGTGTTTTGTCACCCAGGCCTCTCTTGCTCGACTAACAGCCACACAACGATATGTGTTTGACTCCGTGCTCTCCATCTTTGGCAAAGACGTGGCAGAGAATATTCAGATGCTGGTCACCTTTGCAGATGGCAAGCAGCCACCTGTTCTTGAGGCAATAAACAACTCTAGGGTTCCATGTCCAAAAAATGACCTAGGGCTTCCAGTTCACTTCAAATTCAACAACTCAGCGTTGTTTGCAGATAACAGAAGCAGCAGTGATCGGGCCTGTGATGATAATTCTGATGAGGATGATGATGACTTTGACGAAATGTTCTGGAAGATGGGCATCAAAAGTATGGAGAAGTTCTTCAATGCTTTGGCTAAAATGACAACCAAAAGCTTGCTCATGACCCAAGAGGTTCTAAAAGAACGGAGGCATCTTGAAGCGGCCGTTGAAGGTTTGCAACCGCAAGTTAAAGCTGGATTAGCAAAACTTGAACAAATCAAGACAACCAAAGAAAAGATTAAAGAGCATGAAACAGCCATGACTTCAAATGAAAACTTTGAGATTGAAGTGGATGTTATTAAGCCAGTCAAAAAAGTGCTCACAAAGAAAGGAGAGTACATTACCAACTGCCAGAACTGTTCCATTACCTGCCACTACCCGTGTATGATAGCGGAAGATAGTCAAAAACGTGGCTGTGCGTCGATGGATAGTTCTGGGAGGTGCACTGTCTGCCCTGGAAAATGCATTTGGAATGTGCATTTCAACCAGACATACAGCTGGGACTATGTAAAAGTAAAAGAGACCCAGACACTGGAAGAGCTTAAAGTCAAGTACAATAAAGCTGCGAACGAAAAGATGACTGTTCAGGAGTTGATTGAGAGTCAAGAGGAGGAGATCGATCACCTCCAAGAGATGATAGTGTCCCTCATGGATCAGTCATCTCACTCTTTAACTCGTCTGCAAGAGATCGCCCTGAGCCCTAACCCTCTGACCACTCCAGATTACATTGACATGCTGATTGAAGGAGAAAAGGCTGAGGCCAAAGTGGGTTACCAGACACGTGTTCGGTCTTTGCAGGAGATGAGGGAAAAAGCCACAATCATCTCCAGAGTGAAAAAACTCACCAAAACGGAAGAGGAATTATCTCGAGAGAAACAGGAGACGCAAAAAAAGAAAGGTTTCTTCAAGAAGGTTATAAATTACTTTGGATATTAGGGGAAAACATGACATGAAGGCTCTTTAAAAAAAAATGTTGACCTGAGCCATGTTATGACCATTACTTTTTGTCATTATCAAGCTTTGTTTGATTTTAGAGATGTTGTCCAGCAGGTTAAGACCCCCACCCACCTGCATTATGGAAAACTGCTTCTTATCGGACACACAGTCATTGGTTGACCTCTGTCCGCTCGAGTATTGGTGCCTATAACGGTTACCACTCACTTTTGTTCTCTTATTTTTATTAATCAATTATTAAGATGTTTCAATGTATAATACATTTTGATTATATGCCAAACATTTATGTTTCAAGACAAGGTTTTGGACTTCCACAGTTATGTAACTTGTCTTGAAGATGTTTGCGGCAACACAAATGCTTTCTTGATTATTAAACTGAAGGTTTTATTTTTCTTCAGTAGGTTAAAGCTTGTTCCTGTGATGTTCATCCTGATCAAAGGACAGCACAGACGTTGCAGCTTCATGTTTTCAGTTTGTGGAGATTCAACTTGTTGATCTTAATATGATGCATTTACTGTATTTGTCTTCTTTTTTTGCTTATTGTTGAACATATAATACAAAAAGCCAGTAAATAATTGAATAGAAATTTGACCAAAAGTCTAACAACAGTCAACAGTGCTTGATTACTAAATGTAATGTGATTGAGGTGTGATAATAAAAGATGTTGTTGGATATGTCTTGTTCTCTTTCAGTTTCATCAGCTATATGTTTTATTATTTAGCTCCTCACAAGCCTAAGTGGTTCCCAACTGGAAGTACAGGGACCCCAAGTGGTTCTTAAGGGGATTGCAGGGGTTCCATAGAAGGATTGCAATTTATTTCCACACAAAAAAACATTCTTAAATCAATGTTCATAATCCTGGTGTCCCGCCCCTAGAACTATCAAAGCTTATGAAAGACAAGCCAGCTCAAGTGTCAAATAAAAGATGTTGAAACTGCTAGAAGTGAGTCTTAATATTATTATTTTCAATCACAATAAGTGCAAATGTCAAGTTAAAATGCTGTATTGCATTTGTATTAAAGGTCGTCCGGCAGTGGCTCAGTCAGTAGGGGCTTGGACTGGGAACTGTAGGGTCGCCGGTTCAAGTCCCCGACCAGACCTAAAAATATGGAGTGTGGACTTCTACTTGGAGAGGTCCCAGTTCACCTCCTGCCCTGCCGTGGTGCCCTTGAGCAAGGCACCGGACATCCCCCTTCCCCCCCTCACTCCCATTGCTCAGGGACTACGGATGGAAATTAGCTCAAAGCTATAATCCGGCATATTTACACTGGAAACATAACCTGTCTAAAGTGTTCATTAATGTGCATTGTCCCTCATCAAATAAACAATTACTGTAATTACTGTCTACTATTCTACTGTTCTTCATCAATATATCACAGGTCTCAGATATATCCAGAGCCTGTCTCTGATTGGCTGAAACACCAAACAGATCATTGCAGCATTACCCATAATCCCCTCTGTTTCAGCCCTGTTTCCAAAGTGCTGATTCTCTGGCCGTGTCTCAATTCAGGGGTTGTATCCTTCGGGGTACGCAGCCTACGCGGTCGACGCAGGATGCGGCCGACGAGACCGGTCCAGGTGGATGCAGCTCTGTCCTGATGATCCGCTGTGCACTTTTCAGATTAGGGGTCCTTCTCCAGCAGATCCATTTCTCCAGAATTGTCCTAATTACAGAGAAAAACAAGAGAAAAAGAGTGAATTAGAGACGATGAAGTCTCAGAATAATAATCATATTAAACACAGGGTTGCAGAAGTATTATTGCAACATTTAACTCTAAGCATTTCAGACAAACAATCCCTAAAGGATCATTTAAAATGATGTTCTGGTTTTAAAAAAACTATAGAGATGAAATGACAGTCACACGTGCATCCCTTTGACAGCACAAACTAACATCAAGCTAAAGGCTGCTGTCAATTTGTGATTGTCTTATTATTATGGGATCAGGATAAATTAAATACACTTTAACCTAAATAAAAGATGATCAAATCTGGTGCAAATATTGAAAATAGGCTTTTCTTTTAGCCCTACCTCAAAGCAGCATGAGCTGAACACAAAGGTTGTAATGTTGTCCCAAAGTTTAATAAACAGTAAAACATTGGAACATGTCAGAGAAATAAATAAAGCTAACAGCAGCTACACGTCAGGGTAGCGTTTTATAAATCCCACCGTACTGTCGGCGATACCGGTCTAAATGTTTTCACTTTGGTCTGTTTATGTAATATAAAGTATAACTTATCTATAACAGAGCCAAGATCTCTGTATGACTTTAATAAACTTAAAAAATAAGTGTAAACAACAGTGAAGTACGTCCAGCTAGCTAGTTAGCGTCACATATTTATCCGTATTATTTAACGAAAATGTACGTTTTAATGCCCCTTGGGTTTGACGTGTGTGACGTTAGTTAATTTAAAGTAAGTTAAAACCCAATACTCACATTTATTAGTGATTCCTCCGCTCGCTGCTGCTTTTAAATCCACTCTGCTGGGAGACCGGAAGCTGTTTCATTTGAAAAAAACTCTCTCTTCCCTGCGCGCATTGCACCCTGGGATATGGTAGGCCGCGGAGTGTACATCAGATGTATCCTTCAAATTGGGGAAAAGTAGGCTGCATTCATGGGCCGCATTCGGAGGACTCGTCTTTTTTTTGAATTGGGACAGCCTTCTTTCAGCGGAAGTGACGTGTGCGGTCTACGAATGCACCCTTCGAAGTATGCAACCCCTGAATTGAGACACAGCCTCTGTCTGTTACTTTAGATGAAAGTAAGGAGCCCCTCCCCACGCCCCTCTGAGAGAGATTTGGTTACAAAGAACTCAATGGTGCTCTAGGAGGAGATTCAGGTGATAAGTGTGGGGGGGGGGGGGGGTTACCTTGGTTGCTGATTGGCTAATGGTTACTCAAGACAACACATCGTGATGACATCATAAAGTGGCCAAAATCTGATCAGCTTATTTTCAGACAGGTTTTTATAGAAATGGATCAAAAAGAGAGAGAATCTTTGTTCCTGAAACTTTCAGAGTCTCTTTCCACAGAGGGGACACATGTTGATGTAGAAGAGACATGAAGAAGAGGGGACACATGTTGATGTAGAAGAGACATGGAGAAGAGGGGACACATGTTGATGTAGAAGAGACATGAAGAAGAGGGGACACATGTTGATGTAGAAGAGACATGAAGAAGAGAGGACACATGTTGATGTAGGAGAGACATGAAGAAGAGGGGACACATGTTGATGTAGAAGAGACATGAAGAAGAGGGGACACATGTTGATGTAGAAGAGACATGAAGAAGAGGGGACACATGTTGATGTAGAGACATGGAGACGAGGGGACACATGTTGATGTAGAAGAGACATGAAGAAGAGGGGACACATGTTGATGTAGAAGAGGCATGAAGAAGAGGGGACATATGTTGATGTAGAAGAGACATGAAGAAGAGGGGACACATGTTGATGTAGAAGAGACATGAAGAAGAGGGGACACATGTTGATGTAGAAGAGACATGAAGAAGAGGGGACACATGTTGATGTAGAAGAGACATGAAGAAGAGGGGACACATGTTGATGTAGAAGAGACATGAAGAAGAGGGGACACATGTTGATGTAGAAGAGACATGAAGAATAGGGGACACATGTTGATGTAGAGACATGGAGACGAGGGGACACATGTTGATGTAGAAGAGACATGAAGAAGAGGGGACACATGTTGATGTAGAGGAGACATGAAGAAGAGGGGACACATGTTGATGTAGAGGAGACATGAAGAAGAGGGGACACATGTTGATGTAGAAGAGACATGAAGAAGAGGGGACACATGTTGATGTAGAAGAGACATGAAGAAGAGGGGACACATGTTGATGTAGAAGAGACATGAAGAAGAGGGGACTCATGTTGATGTAGAAGAGACATGAGGAAGAGGGGACACATGTTGATGTAGAAGAGACATGAAGAAGAGGGGACACATGTTGATGTAGAAGAGACATGAAGAAGAGGGGACACATGTTGATGTAGAAGAGACATGGAGAAGAGGGGACACATGTTGATGTAGAAGAGACATGAAGAAGAGGGGACACATGTTGATGTAGAAGAGACATGAAGAAGAGGGGACACATGTTGATGTAGAAGAGACATGAAGAAGAGGGGACACATGTTGATGTAGAAGAGACATGAAGAAGAGGGGACTCATGTTGATGTAGAAGAGACATGAGGAAGAGGGGACACATGTTGATGTAGAAGAGACATGAAGAAGAGGGGACACATGTTGATGTAGAAGAGACATGAAGAAGAGCGGACACATGTTGATGTAGAAGAGACATGGAGAAGAGGGGACACATGTTGATGTAGAAGAGACATGAAGAAGAGGGGACACATGTTGATGTAGAAGAGACATGAAGAAGAGGGGACACATGTTGATGTAGAAGAGACATGAAGAAGAGGGGACACATGTTGATGTAGAAGAGACATGAAGAAGAGGGGACACATGTTGATGTAGAAGAGACATGAAGAAGAGGGGACACATGTTGATGTAGAAGAGACATGAAGAAGAGGGGACACATGTTGATGTAGAAGAGACATGAAGAAGAGGGGACACATGTTGATGTAGAAGAGACATGGAGAAGAGGGGACACATGTTGATGTAGAAGAGACATGGAGAAGAGGGGACACATGTTGATGTAGAAGAGACATGGAGAAGTGGATTTCATCACAGATGAGTGGGGGGGTTCTTATAGAAGCGGCTCAAAGGGTACAGGACAAAAAGGTTGGGAACCACTGAAATCATCCATCTTTGTATTGGAAGTTATGTTAATATTTTCTGTTCATTGAAACAATTTTAATAAAACAATATTAATACAATTTTTTTAAATGTCACTTAATGCTTACGCTCTAGCTCAAAGCCAAATGGGAACAGGTCATGTCATATGTTGCATATTAAAAACTCGTGTAAACAGGAAGGGTTGTTCAGATGGTCTTTTGGTGGCTGACCTCACTGTAAGGCTTAAATACAAATAATGAACATAAAAGAAAATAGGAAAACTACAGTTGTGTAAAGTAACTATGTAGATATACTCAAGTACTTGATTTGTAATGTCAAATCTGAGGTGGGAGAAGTACTCAGATCTTATACTTTAGTAAAAGTAGAAGAACTCAGATCTTGTACTTTAGTAAAAGTAGAAGTACTCAGATCTTATACTTTAGTAAAAGTAGAAGAACTCAGATCTTGTACTTTAGTAAAAGTAGAAGTACTCAGATCTTATACTTTAGTAAAAGTAGAAGAACTCAGATCTTGTACTTTAGTAAAAGTAGAAGTACTCAGATCTTGTACTTGAGTGAAAGTAGAAGTACTCAGATCTTGTACTTGAGTGAAAGTAGAAGTACTCAGATCTTGTACTTGAGTGAAAGTAGAAGTACTCAGATCTTGGACTTGAGTGAAAGTAGAAGTACTCAGATCTTGTACTTGAGTGAAAGTAGAAGTACTCAGATCTTGGACTTGAGTGAAAGTAGAAGTACTCAGATCTTGTACTTGAGTGAAAGTAGAAGTACTCAGATCTTGGACTTGAGTAAAAGGAGAAGTACTCAGATCTTGTACTTGAGTAAAAGGAGAAGTACTCAGATCTTGTACTTGAGTAAAAGTAGAAGTACCAGAGTGTAGGAATACTCTGTTACAGTAAAAGTCCTGCATTCAAAATGTTCCTCAAGTGAAAGTAGAAAAGTATTCTCATCAAAATATAGTGGAGTAGAAGTACAAAGAAAAGTAAAATGGAAATACTCAAGTTAAGTACACGTATCTCAAATTGAACTTAAGTACTTGAGTAAATATGCTTACTTTACACCACTGTCTGAAATATAATCAAAACTTAAATAACACTTTAGTTACACCTGGAGTAAATTCACACGCTTCATTCATAGTGATGTAAAAATACAAAAACATAAATAACTTGGCAGAATAAATAACAATATATTTTTAAAATATTTAATTGAAATAATAAAGAAAACAGACAAATAATTGAGTCTTAAATCCTTTATTGTTCTGCAAGTCATGTAAAACAGTGACTCGAGTCCACATCTCTGCAAAATGCATTTATCTTCATAACATGTTGACCATTACTTAAAATGACCTGCTGGTAACAACAACATGTGTGTGTGTGTGTGTGTGTGTGTGTGTGTGTGTGTGTGTGTGTGTGTGTGTGTGTGTCTGCTGTAATCTCCTGTGTAATAATGATGATTAATCTGTGTGTGTTTACCTGCTGACCGACAGAAAGGAGGATTAATCTATCTATAGATCTCCTCACGTCAACCTTCAGCTGCAAGTCTTCATCTTCCAGTCCTTATGCGACTTTAACGCCAGAGCAATAATCCATTCTGCCTCCATTTATGTGTCTTTTTTAAACATAGCGTTGATTGATATGAGTTTTTTTAGAGAATAACATGTTAAAGTAAAAACATGTTTTTCCAACATGGTGCCATGATGTTAGAAGACACAAAAACAACAGCCATGAAATCCAAAAATATACAAAAAATAAGCAAAAGAATATACAAAAAACACCACAGCGAAAAACAAAGACAACAAAAATGTACATATTTGTTATGTATTTAAATTGAATTGTTTATTTTGCAGCGTTTTCGTTTTACATCTCTGGGTGCTAGCTATTCTTCAGATCTTTTTAAAATGTATTGAAAATAAGCCTTTGGTTAAATGGGGTTAATGACACCTGTAGGTAAAGGCGTGGTATGTCCATAACATATAGCCAGGAGATGGATGTCCCTTTATCTGTAGATATTTAGTTAAATTCTCTTTCTGTGTTGTCACCTTTTGCAGAATACTTTTATAAATAGTTTTAATTTAGTTGAGTGTTTCCCATCTCTGCCTCTCTAATCTGTCTCTGTGCTGACTGAGAGGAAAACAGGCTTTCATGTGTGTCTGTGATTTGAGGAGGCGGGACTAAACTCACACCCAGGCCTCCTGATTGGCTGAAGGTGGGTGATGACAGTCGGTGCTTACATATAGACCCTCTGATCCAGCAACACTCAGCTTCCTCTTCTTCAACTCAGGTGAGTCTCTCTAAAAAACACTTTTACATATTTTAAGTTATTTGAGTCCTGAAGATTTAAGATGAGAATGTTTTTTTTTGTCTTGAGTGACAGATTTCTGCTTTTTCCTCAAAGTAAATATAATCAAAAATACTGACTTAAAAACAGGAACGACTCATTATTGAAACAATTATTAATCCACGTTAAGGATCTTATCTACTGCAATGATAAATACATAGATTGAATGACTTAAATGTGTATATTGTAAACACAATCACAATATTTAACATTTTAATAATAATACAAATCACACATTTATCCTCAATAAATGCTTCTGTCACATTATATTTAAAGCATCATGTAGAATACCTTAATCTGTTTGGCTGAAGTAATTGTTCATTTCTTTTCATTTTATATTGTAAAACACTTTTTAATATTGTGTTTTTGAACTGATGTTTGTTAAAAACGTCTGTGATCACTGGTAATCTTGGGTCTGAGTTTTACAGATTAACTCGAAGAATAAAAATAAGTAATGTAAAAGTAATGATCATAAGATTAGAACTGGACTTTAATTATTTGTGTTTGTCCTAAGTATATTGTATGTTGCCATGGAGGGACTAAGCTGCTTGTAGTGAGCACAATAAAAGCACAGAATAAACTCTACTTTCAGAAAATACTTTTACATCCCGAGAAAACAACACAAACTCTGTTGTGATTTTGTGAAAGCAGTGTTGAAAATAAAACGGGCAGTTTTGATGGAAATATAGTTGATTGTGTGTACATTGCAATACTGTTTGGGCTCGCATTAAAAACCTTTTTTGTGCATGTATTCTCGAAAGTAGTGAAAGTAGTATGCAGATATTTAACTTAAGAGAACTAGGGCTGCAATTAACCCTCCTGTTGTGCTCGTTTCCCCCCCCCCCCCTTACTTTGGTGTTCGCGGTCAAATGTGACCGGCCATTAACACATTAACACACAAATGATTAATCATCACCAAATGTCATTTAACACCCTTTCAAACTGTACATATTGTATCAGACTACTGGTATACATGAAACACTGCAGTACATATACAAAGAATAGACACTGAACATGTATTGGTGTGCCAGGTGTGATCCATGTGGGGGGATGGGCACATAAGGGGGGGAACACTGTGTGTGTGTGTGTGTGTGTGTGTGTGTGTGTGTGTGTGTGTGTGTGTGTGTGTGTGTGTGTGTGTGTGTTTTCTCTGACCGGGAACACCATGGGTGTTACAAAGTTGGCTAAATCATCCAAAATGCAATGAAAGTGGTGATCAGCAATTGTATATGTTCAAATGTCTACTGTGAAGGATATCATGAAGCCTTGATGCAATCTAATGTAAAACAAAAAAGTTATGATTGATGAAAGTAGTAAATCGGTCAGATTTGACCCGAACACAACAGGAGGGTTAAATGAAAGTATGCCACCGTGTGGAAATACCCAGTTACAAGTAAAAGTCCTTCTGTCACGATCTGTCGTTGTTTCCCTGTGTTTTATTTCCGTCATGGTTACAGAGCAGAGTACCTACTGTAGGACCCAAATGCAGAAGACAGTTTCTTTAATTGTTAATAGTTTCCTTTATTGGCAGAACTGGGCCAGGCCATACAAGGCAAAGCACCAAAACATAATCTCTCTCCGACAATAGCCGTCCAAATATCATCAAGGATCTGAAAACAAATGAGAGACGAGCAGAACTTAAATACCAGCAAGGCTAGTAATCACAAAGACAAGACACAGGTGGGGAGGGAGGAGAACCACAGGAGCACCAGGTGAACACAATCAGGTCATCAAACAGGAGGGAAACAGGAAGCAACCACGGACTAAAGAACACCTTTCAAAATAAAACAGGAAAACAGCCAGACCGCGACACTTCAAAATAAAACACCGACAGATCTTCAACACCTTCATTCAAAAACATTTTAAATATAAAAGCATGACAGAAACTTGTACTCGAGAGTGAATGCAGTCAAACGCTAAAATACAAATGTATATAAACGTAGATAAAATATTGTGGTGATAGTTTGATTTGCACGGGAGTGTTTCCACATGCAGGATTCATGTACATTCAGACGTTGAACAATAAAGGGCTGATTCTGGTTTTAAAGGATCGTGTAAAATAACTGCTGATTGTCGGGGTGTCAGAGCCTCCGTCTGATATCAGCCACGTTCAGGTTACAGGCTCTGCATACAGCCCCACTTCTTGTTAAACATGTGTAGTTTATTTAAAGGTGACCTATCATGCAAAATGCACTTTTGTACGTCTTCTATACATGAATATGTGTCCCCGGTGTGTCAGGGAACTCACCAAGTGTCAGAAAACACAACCCTCTCTCTTTTCCTCCGTACCCAAATCTCTAAAAACGGGGCTGCAACGGATCTGATACAGACTGATCCAGATTTGAATTTTCCGGACGTCAGAAAAGGGGAGCTTCGCCTGCAACCCTCCACCTATCAGGGGAATGGGGGGTTGGGCCACGAACGTGTCCGTTCACACGAGACCGCTCAAAAGACCTGGAGACGCTGTAGTATATGTGCCAGGCCTGTAGGTGGCGCTGTAGTCTGCCACAAAAGCAGCGAAGAAGACTTGCTCTTGCAAAAACAGGGCTAAAAAAGAGCAAATAGAGCGAAATGAGGCATGGCTAAAATGCAGGATCTGTTTGGTATTTTGAAAAAAACCTTCACAGACATGTTAGGTATACAATATATTATTCAAATATAGCATGATAGGTCCACTTTAAGGTGTGTTAGTGTATAACTTGTTTAAGTACATTATGGACAACCTCCTGACTTTATCTTACGCAGAGCATTTTGCTGTCATCGCTACAGACTTTTGATGTATAACCGAAAAGTGAGACTGCTACTGTAAATCATGCATAACAGTGCTAAATGTATGAAATCAATGAATGCTTGTCTCTTTCTTTTCCCCAGGCATCGCTCACCCTCTGCCCTCGATCAGCTCCAACATGAGCCCAAAAAATGTGGTTTTCAAGAAGATTTGCAATGACAAGTCGGTCAGTGAAACATCTGCATGTGTATTTATATAATCATCTGAATGAGGTTTGGAAGGTAGTTTTTCACCTAAAGGAATGTGTCTGATAAAAACAGAGAGAGAGTAAAGCAGGTACTGTACAACATAAAACACGTGGACAATGAAAGTGATGAAAACAAGAACACAGGTACTGATTGATTGATAATCGTTAGATGGTAGTTCTGTCCCTAAACCTCTCCTCCAGTCCTGCTTCACGACCACAGTCTCATTAGCACAGCATCCTTCAACATTATATATGACTCCTTTTACCCAACTCTTCTCTGTCGCAAAGCAAAACGTCTTTCGAAGACTTCTTTTCCTTTCTTTTAAAACATATGGTGTTTGTTAAAGGAGATCTTCTGGAACTACAGTTTCATTTCTGCAGCTACAAACAAACAAAAGGCCCTCGATACATTATCGTTGAGCTGTTATACTCATGCTTGTTTGATAGTAAAGGATGTAGACTCCAGATCAGATAATGTTGGCTCTCTGAATGACATTTTGCAGATCAGCTGCACATCTACGTGAGAAGAACTGAGTGTGGTTAACGGCTTTTTGTCAGATCACAAACAACGTTGATCTCTAACTTCCGTAACTTCCCTCAGATGTTTACAGCACTAAAGTCATGCTGTTAGTTTGTGCAGATCATAGAGTCCTGACCCGGAAATGTTGAGTACCCCCAAGTTCTATTTTAGAAATGCACAGTAAGGTCTCCGGCACTAGCAATCGGGGTTATTGAGGATGCTGAGTCCATTTCTGATCAAACCATATTTCTATTCCCCAGGGGCTGATTTGGATTTATTTTCGGTAGATTTAGTTTCTAGGGGACTCTGGAACATCTGGATTGGACAGATTGCTTATTTAAACTAACTTGTCCACAGTAGAGGTAATAATGATCATCTTGTGCTCTCTGTATCCAATGGTCCCAACACTACTAGTGGTCAAAATCAGCCCAAACATGGACACTTTAAAACATTAAAATAGACATATTTCTGGATGGACATCCTCGTGGATTCATCTTCTTATTACAGACACATGCATTTCCTAACATTCGGTCTATATGCTGTAAAATGTATTATCTTTTCAATTTACACACGGCATCTATTGCACGTCTGTCCGTCCTGGGAGAGGCATCCCTCCTCTGTTGCTCTCCCTGAGGTTTCTCCCATGTTCCCTTTAAACTGTGGGTTTTCTCTGGAAGTTTTTCCTTGTACGATGTGAGGGTCTAAGGACAGAGGGTCTAAGGACAGAGGGTCTGAGGACAGAGGGTCTAAGGACAGAGGGTCTGAGGACAGAGGGTCTGAGGACAGAGTCTAAGGACAGAGGGTCTGAGGACAGAGGGTCTAAGGACAGAGGGTCTAAGGACAGAGGGTCTGAGGACAGAGGGTCTAAGGACAGAGGGTCTGAGGACAGAGGGTCTGAGGACAGAGGATCTAAGGACAGAGGGTCTGAGGACAGAGGGTCTGAGGACAGAGGGTCTGAGGACAGAGGGTCTAAGGACAGAGGGTCTAAGGACAGAGGGTCTAAGGACAGAGGGTGTCGTATTGTCATACTGATATTCTGTACAAACTGTGAAGTCCACTGAGACAAATGTAACATTTGTGATATTGGGCTTTATAAATAAACATTGATTGATTGATATTTGATCCTGAAATGTCAGAAATAGACTCAGCGATCTCAATAACCCCCAAAACCACTCCATAAAAGCCACGCCATTTGATAAACCATTGTCTGCGTATGCCAATTAATGCACCTTATGCTAATTGTACAAAGTGCCCGACATATGCAGGTTAGCATCCGGCAGTTTCTATGTGCTGGGGACCCGCACTTTACATTTCTAACATAACACTTTGGTGTACTCAACATTTCCGGGTTCATTGTGCGGGTAACTAGACGACTATGTTGTACATCTACAGACAAACACCTTTTCAAATGGCTGATTAAGTTCTTCTCAAAAGAGGATGTTATTGATATGTAAACAGATTGTTCCAGTTCTTTAGTCAGTGGTTATATAACTGATTCATGAGGGTTAGTACTAAGTGATAGGGATCTGCACACTCCCTTACAAACATTGAGTGTGTGATGGTCGAAAGATTGGGTTGTAAAAGATGGTTCAGTTTAGTTTTTCTATCGTTGAATACTTTGGTCGTTATTATGTTGGCTCTGTACGAGTTTCATTTATCAAGAAAGTTGATTTTATTTCAATTAAAACTACATTATATAAGAAAAGTAAGGTTTGTTAGGGGAATGAGATAATAAAATATGGCGACAGGGATTCAAAGCTTCATTAAAAAGCCTGAAAAGAGACATTCAGCCCTAAATATGGTCCTTCTTTATCTCGTTAGGTCGGAGTCTACATGGGGAGAAGAGACTTTGTGGACCATGTGGATTCTGTGGATCCAGTGGGTGAGTTTCTCAATAGCAACATCACTCATGTATCTGTCGTCAGGTTAAATCTGCCCCTCCATTTATATTCTAATATTACTAAAACGATATATTCAATGTTAGCTGCTCAGTGTCATGTCACAGTTAAATAAACCCCTTCTTATTCAGTGCATGTCTAACGGTAAAATGTAAACATATACTGTTTGATTGTTCTTATTCAGTATGCAGAGAATCTGGAATCACAATTAGGCTCTGATTGTGTTTTTTATCAATATTTATGTGTGTTCTCATTATTATTTAAGTGTATTCTAGTCAGACACACTTTTGTGTTCTGAGCACACACAATTCATTAAAAGCAAAGATAGTTTGGGTGTTTCTCAATGTCGAGGACGCTTCCTTGGTAGGACATGTCTTCCGAGTCAGGTCCTTCAGAAGCGAGGCAAGAATCCTTCCTGGCATTCGGAAAACGAAGAGTGGAACAGGCGAGCAAGTGTGCAGGTGTGCGTCATATGAGAGGCCCCGTCTTACATTTTCCGCCACAGATTTTGGAAATTGGTCCGTGCGCAAAGCATTGTGGGGATTTTAAGATCGCGGAGTCGACACATGTGCAGCCTCGAAATTTCCCACAACGAAGTACGCCGGCCTCGGTAGAATTCCAAGTATGCTGGAGATTGGAACAGTCCTTCGGCGGGAGTCGATGACGTAGCATCCTTGAAATAGTGGCCGTTTCTCAATGTCGAGGATACTTGCTTGGTAGCACATATCTTCCGAGTCACTTGCTTCAGAGGCGAGGCAAGAATCCTTCCTGGCATTCGGAAAACGAAGAATGGAACAGGCGAGCAAGTGTGCAGGTGTGCGTCATATGAGAGGCCCCGTGTTACATTTTCCGCCACAGATTTGGGAAATTGGTCCGTGCGCAAAGCATTGTGGGGATTTTAAGATCGCGGAGTCGACACATGTGCAGCCTCGAAATTTCCCACAACGAAGTACGCCGGCCTCGGTAGAATTCCAAGTATGCTGGAGATTGGAACAGTCCTTCGGCGGGAGTCGATGACGTAGCATCCTTGAAATAGTGGCCGTTTCTCAATGTCGAGGATACTTGCTTGGTAGCACATATCTTCCGAGTCACTTGCTTCAGAGGCGAGGCAAGAATCCTTCCTGGCATTCGGAAAACGAAGAATGGAACAGGCGAGCAAGTGTGCAGGTGTGCGTCATATGAGAGGCCCCGTGTTACATTTTCCGCCACAGATTTGGGAAATTGGTCCGTGCGCAAAGCATTGTGGGGATTTTAAGATCGCGGAGTCGACACATGTGCAGCCTCGAAATTTCCCACAACGAAGTACGCCGGCCTCGGTAGAATTCCAAGTATGCTGGAGATTGGAACAGTCCTTCGGCGGGAGTCGATGACGTAGCATCCTTGAAATAGTGGCCGTTTCTCAATGTCGAGGATACTTGCTTGGTAGCACATATCTTCCGAGTCACTTGCTTCAGAGGCGAGGCAAGAATCCTTCCTGGCATTCGGAAAACGAAGAATGGAACAGGCGAGCAAGTGTGCAGGTGTGCATCATATGAGAGGCCCCGCCTTACATTTTCCGCCACAGATTTTGGAAATTGGTCCGTGCGCAAAGCATTGTGGGGATTTTAAGATCGCGGAGTCGACACATGTGCAGCCTCGAAATTTCTCACAACGAAGTACGCCGGCCTCGGTAGAATTCCAAGTATGCTGGAGATTGGAACAGTCCTTCGGCGGGAGTCGATGACGTAGCATCCTTGAAATAGTGGCCGTTTCTCAATGTCGAGGATACTTGCTTGGTAGCACATATCTTCCGAGTCACTTGCTTCAGAGGCGAGGCAAGAATCCTTCCTGGCATTCGGAAAACGAAGAATGGAACAGGCGAGCAAGTGTGCAGGTGTGCGTCATATGAGAGGCCCCGTGTTACATTTTCCGCCACAGATTTGGGAAATTGGTCCGTGCGCAAAGCATTGTGGGGATTTTAAGATCGCGGACTCTACACATGTGCAGCCTCGAAATTTCCCGCAACGAAGTACGCCGGCCTCGGTAGAATTCCAAGTATGCTGGAGATTGGAACAGTCCTTCGGCGGGAGTCGATGACGTAGCATCCTTGAAATAGTGGCCGTTTCTCAATGTCGAGGATACTTGCTTGGTAGCACATATCTTCCGAGTCACTTGCTTCAGAGGCGAGGCAAGAATCCTTCCTGGCATTCGGAAAACGAAGAGTGGAACAGGCGAGCAGGTGTGCGTCATATGAGAGGCCCCGCCTTACATTTTCCGCCACAGATTTGGGGAAATTGGTCCGTGCGCAAAGCATTGTGGGGATTTTAAGGACGCGAAGTCTACCCATATGCAGCCTCGAAATTACCCCCAAACCAAGGACGCGGCCTCGGTGGAATTCCAAGTATGCTGGAGATTGGAACAGTCCTTCGGCGGCACTCGATGACGTAGCATCCTTGAAATATTGGCTTGGAAGCCAGTATCCTCGAGATTGAGAAACGGCCAGTGTCTAGTAAATATGTACAAATATTATCTTATTGCGGTTTTTTTCTGTATTCTCTCAATTTTTCTTTTCTCTCAGCCATTTTACATATAATGTGAAATGACTGAACCTGTAAATAACACTATTGAATATTTCAGTGAAGTTTCATATCATGAAATCCAAATGTAATGCATTTTATTTGTGTAGCACTTTGTGAACGCAGTCACGGTGTAAGAAGTTGTGGGAAACATTTTATTATCCATGTAACTAAGTTTACAAATACTGCTCCATCTTTATCACCTCATGACCTTTGAATGTTTTCTACCACCAGATGGCGTCATCCTCATCGATCCTCAGGCTCTGCAGGGGAGGAAAGGTTGGTACCAAAACACAAGCAATAACACAGGAAGTAGATCTCAGGACAGGGTTCACCTCTTATTCTAAAATCAAACAGAGGCCACTTCAGAGGTGTAAAGTAACTAAGTAGATTTACTCAAGTACAGTACTTAAGTACAAATTGAGATATTTTACATTACTTGAGTATTTCCATGTTCTGCTACTGTGTACTTCTACTCCACTACAGTTCAGAGGTAAACTGGTAAACTTCACAGATCTGGATGAATGATGTGAAATCTAATCAAGTGTTGAATCAGACTTTAGTTCCACCTGGAGTAAATCCACCAGCTACCCTGCAGTCTACAAAGCCATTCAAACTAGCTGCACCTTCACCAGCTTTGAGAACACTTTCATGATCAATCATTATAAAACATATCATATATATTATTCTGAAATGGACCAATCTGCACAACGACTACTTTTACTGTCTTTCACTATATTTTGATGAGAATACTTTTATACTTTCACTTGAGGAACATTTTGAATACAGGACTTTTACTGTAACAGAGTATTCCTACACTCTGGTACTTCTACTTTTACTCAAGTGCAAGACCTGAGTTCTTCTACTTTTACTCAAGAACAAGATCTGAGTACTTCTACTTTTACTCAAGTACAAGATCTGAGTACATCTACTTTTACTCAAGTACAAGATCTGAGTACTTCTACTTTTACTAAGTGCTAGATCTGAGTACTTCTACTTTTACTCAAGTACAAGATCTGAGTACATCTACTTTTACTCAAGTACAAGATCTGAGTACTTCTACTTTTACTAAGTGCTAGATCTGAGTACTTCTACTTTTACTAAGTGCTAGATCTGAGTACTTCTACTTTTACTCAAGTACAAGATCTGAGTACATCTACTTTTACTCAAGTACAAGATCTGAGTACTTCTACTTTTACTAAGTGCTAGATCTGAGTACTTCTACTTTTACTCAAGTACAAGATCTGAGTACTTCTACTTTTACTCAAGAACAAGATCTGAGTACTTCTACTTTTACTCAAGTACAAGATCTGAGTACTTCTACTTTTACTCAAGAACAAGATCTGAGTACTTCTACTTTTACTCAAGTACAAGATCTGAGTACTTCTACTTTTACTCAAGTACAAGATCTGAGTACTTCTACTTTTACTCAAGTACAAGATCTGAGTACTTCTACTTTTACTAAGTGCTAGATCTGAGTACTTCTACTTTTACTCAAGTACAAGATCTGAGTACTTCTACTTTTACTCAAGAACAAGATCTGAGTACTTCTACTTTTACTCAAGTACAAGATCTGAGTACTTCTACTTTTACTCAAGAACAAGATCTGAGTACTTCTACTTTTACTCAAGTACAAGATCTGAGTACTTCTACTTTTACTCAAGTACAAGATCTGAGTACTTCTACTTTTACTCAAGTACCAGATCTGAGTACTTCTACTTTTACTTAAGTACAAGATCTGAGTACTTCTACTTTTACTCAAGAACAAGATCTGAGTACTTCTACTTTTACTCAAGAACAAGATCTGAGTACTTCTACTTTTACTCAAGTACAAGATCTGAGTACTTATACTTTTACTCAAGTACCAGACCTGAGTACTTTTACTCAAGTACAAGATCTGAGTACTTCTACTTTTACTCTAGTACCAAATCTGAGTACTTCTACTTTTACTCAAGAACAATATCTGAGTACTTCTACTTTTACTCAAGTACAAGATCTGAGTACTTCTACTTTTACTCAAGTACCAGATCTGAGTACTTTTACTCAAGTACCAGATCTGAGTACTTCTACTCAAGTACCAGATCTGAGTACTTTTACTCAAGTACCAGATCTGAGTACTTCTCCCTCCTCCGGTTGCTCCTCTGCCCTCAGTGTTCGTCACCCTGTCCTGCACCTTTCGATACGGCCGGGATGATGTGTCGGTTTTGGGGATGGCTATCCGGCGGGAGCTGCACGTGTCCAGCCGGCAGGTTTACCCCCCGCTGCAGGACCGCGAGAGCTGCATCCACAGCCGCATGCAGGCCAAGCTGCTGCAGAAGCTGGGAGACAACGCATACCCCTTCTTCTTCGAGGTACATTGTGGTGGAGAATAGGGATGTTACGTTCACGAACGATCCGATTCTTTTGAACGGGAACCGACTCGTACTTGGTGAGAGCCGTTGTTGCGCCCACTAGAATGGTTGATATGTTTTTGTTATTTTGAACAGAGGATGGCGTAATGGGCAACAACATAACTGGTCTCCTGGCACAGGTGCATTGATTGTGACTGGGAGAGCAATAGTTTTTTGACCTTGTCTATCGTGTCTGTGAACACGCTGTTTTCCTTTGTAAATAAAAGATATTGAAAAGCTAAAACTTCGTCGTACATGGAAATTGCAAGCGTCCAATTCGTTTAGCCAGTTTAGCCAATCCCAGGTGATATTGAGTGGCACTAGTCACCACAGCCGTTCTTTTTATCGTTGGTTCTCTGCCTGCCATAAATCCACTCGCCTTTAAAGGAACTTGCTCTCCTGAATGCAAATGTGCCGGAGATGATGTCATAACGCACGCTGCTTGAGCAGCAGCTTGGCTGACTGAGAGAAGGAGCAAGTTATACATTTTTCTGTGAGTAAAAGTAGATTTCTGGCAATACAGTCAATCATTATCCTGGTGATTACTAACCGGGCCCCTTAAAACAAAAACGGCTCCTTTGAACGGCTCTCGGAAAGGAAAGGAGCCGTAAGATCCGGCTCCCTTCAAATAGCCGTAACTCCCATCACTAGTGTGAGGGAATAATGTTGTCTTTACTCCTAGATATTTAACCTTATTGCCTGTTGACGTTAATAACCAACCAATATTCTGTTATCTCCCTAAAGCCCCTGTCACACTGTCCCGAAATTGACACCCGATGGACACACGATAAAGGAAATGTTCAAATTCGGCTGTGATCGTAGCAACATCGGGCCATTCGTGAGGGCATCTAAGCCATCGTATGACCGCCGGTGGAGTTTCTCAGGCTCCGGCAGCAACTTCGTGAGCGGCAACTTCGTAAGGCACTCGTGAGGGCATCTTGTCAAATCGTGTCATCTTCGTGTTATCATCGGTGCATTCACCCTCACTCTGATCGGGGCGAATGCCCGATGGCACCGATGATAACAAGATGCCCTCACGATGGCCTTACGAAGGGCAAAATGGACACACGAATTCAACACGAAAATGAACCTTCTCAAGGTCCTTCGGCAATTTTTTGGCATGCCAAAGATTTTGCCACCGCTCACGAAGTTGCTGACGGAGCCTGAGAAACTCCACCGGCGGTCATACGAAGGCTTAAGATGCCCTCACGAATGGCCCGATGTTGCTACGATCACAGCCGAATTTGAACATTTCCTTTATCGTGTGTCCATCGGGTTGTTTTATTGCACAATAAAATCATGTAAACATAATATGTAAATAACCCAATTTGTGTTCTGTGAAACTAAAAAGGATATCATATATTATTTTGAAGGAGAGTTGACAGGAAGTTGTTGTTGCTATGGAAACAACATTACGGAGAAAACGTAATATTTTCTACATATAAAGACGGAGAAAGTAAAGAACAAAGTCTGAAGATATCAGTACAGTATCATAGTACTGTAACATAATTGTTTTTGGTACTTTCGTTGCAGTTGTCTTAAATGTAATGTAAATGTTGCCTTCATGTGTGGTTCGGGGCCATCTTCGTGCGAAATTCAAAAATTCCATATTCGTGTGTCCATCGGGTGTCAACTTCGGGACGGTGTGACGCAGGCTTTAAGGAATGTGCTCCAGCACTTAAGTGTCAGTTGTATGGCCTGATAGGGGGGTTTACGACTGTGAGAACACTGGCTTCTAAACACCACTGACAAGTGATTGAGTATTTCCAGTTGGGGATATCTTCAGTGTTCCCAGGTGTTAACGCCTCATCCCCCAATATGCTCATCAACTCTCTGTAAACTAGTTAAAAGGTCTATCGAGAGAGAGGCTGGGCAGAATTGACATGACAACCCACCAGTGCAGTCAGAACCTTTTGCTGCTGTGACTTGTGATATGAATTCTCCGGCCGTATCCTTGCAATATCATCATATCATTGTTTGACATCAAAGCTCCAACTCTCCTCGTGTCTCTCTGAGTCCTGACTCTCCATTGCTGCAGAAGTTTCCCTTGCAACTAGTGCAGAAATCTCACAGGAATAAAGATTCAAGTTTCAAGGCTTTTATTGTCATGTGTAGATATGACAATAACATGCTTAGGTCACAGGCTCCTCCAACAGAGCAACACAATACAACAGATCAAATAGTGGATGTGTTGTCTCTTCAGTTCCCGGACAACCTGCCTTGCTCGGTGATGCTGCAGCCGGGGCCGAACGACTCAGGAAAGGTAAGACCCTGCCAGGGAATCAAACCTTTCCTGATGAAGTGAGCACGTGACGGGGGGGGTGACGCCTGGTTCTCTTCTTCCGCAGCAATGTTGCGTGGACTTTGAGATCAAAGCCTTCAGCGCTGAGAGCCAGGACGCGAAAGTCCGCAAACGGTAGGATGTTTTTTTATATCTGTTTATTTAAAGGTCACCTATTATACAAAATCCTCTTCCTCATGTCTCTTCTTCATCAACATGTGTCCCCTCTTCTTCATGTCTCTTCTACATCAACATGTGTCCCCTCTTCTTCATGTCTCTTCTTCATCAACATGTGTCCCCTCTTCTTCACGTCTCTTCTACATCAGCATGTGTCCCCTCTTCTTCACGTCTCTTCTACATCAGCATGTGTCCCCTCTTCTTCATGTCTCTTCTACATCAACATGTGTCCCCTCTTCTTCACGTCTCTTCTACATCAGCATGTGTCCCCTCTTCTTCACGTCTCTTCTACATCAGCATGTGTCCCCTCTTCTTCACGTCTCTTCTACATCAGCATGTGTCCCCTCTTCTTCATGTCTCTTCTACATCAGCATGTGTCCCCTCTTCTTCACGTCTTTTCTACATCAACATGTGTCCCCTCTTCTTCATGTCTCTTCTACATCAACATGTGTCCCCTCTTCTTCATGTCTCTTCTACAACAACATGTGTCCCCTCTTCCTCATGTCTCTTCTTCATCAACATGTGTCCCCTCTTCTTCACGTCTCTTCTACATCAGCATGTGTCCCCTCTTCTTCATGTCTCTTCTACATCAACATGTGTCCCCTCTTCTTCACGTCTCTTCTACATCAGCATGTGTCCCCTCTTCTTCACGTCTCTTCTACATCAGCATGTGTCCCCTCTTCTTCATTTCTCTTCTACATCAGCATGTGTCCCCTCTTCTTCACGTCTCTTCTACATCAACATGTGTCCCCTCTTCTTCATGTCTCTTCTACATCAACATGTGTCCCCTCTTCTTCATGTCTCTTCTACATCAACATGTGTCCCCTCTTCCTCATGTCTCTTCTTCATCAACATGTGTCCCCTCTTCTTCATGGCTCTTCAACATCAACATGTGTCCCCTCTTCTTCATGTCTCTACATCAACATGTGTCCCCTCTTCTTCATGTCTCTTCTACATCAACGTGTGTCCCCTCTTCTTCATGGCTCTTCAACATCAACATGTGTCCCCTCTTCTTCATGTCTCTACATCAACATGTGTCCCCTCTTCTCCATGTCTCTTCTACATCAACATGTGTCCCCTCTTCTTCATGTCTCTACATCAACATGTGTCCCCTCTTCTTCATGTCTCTTCTACATCAACATGTGTCCCCTCTTCTTCATGTCTCTTCTACATCAACATGTGTCCCCTCTTCTTCATGTTCTTCTACATCAACATGTGTCCCCTCTTCTTCATGTCTCTTCTACATCAACATGTGTCCCCTCTTCTTCATGTCTCTTCTACATCAACATGTGTCCCCTCTTCTCCATGTCTCTTCTACATCAACATGTGTCCCCTCTTCTTCATGTCTCTTCAACATCAACATGTGTCCCCTCTTCTTCATGTCTCTTCTACATCAACATGTGTCCCCTCTTCTTCACGTCTCTTCTACATCAGCATGTGTCCCCTCTTCTTCATGTCTCTTCTACATCAACATGTGTCCCCTCTTCTTCATGTTCTTCTACATCAACATGTGTCCCCTCTTCTTCATGTCTCTTCTACATCAACATGTGTCCCCTCTTCTTCATGTCTCTTCTACATCAACATGTGTCCCCTCTTCTTCATGTCTCTACATCAACATGTGTCCCCTCTTCTCCATGTCTCTTCTACATCAACATGTGTCCCCTCTTCTTCATGTCTCTTCAACATCAACATGTGTCCCCTCTTCTTCATGTCTCTTCTACATCAACATGTGTCCCCTCTTCTTCACGTCTCTTCTACATCAACATGTGTCCCCTCTTTTTCATGTCTCTACATCAACATGTGTCCCCTCTTCTTCACGTCTCTTCTACATCAACATGTGTCCCCTCTTCTTCATGTCTCTACATCAACATGTGTCGCCTCTTCTTCATGTCTCTACATCAACATGTGTCCCCTCTTCTTCATGTCTCTTCTACATCAACATGTGTCCCCTCTTCTTCATGTCTCTTCTACATCAACATATGTCCCCTCTCCTTCATGTCTCTTCTACATCAACATGTGTCCCCTCTTCTACATGTCTCTTCTACATCAACATGTGTCCCCTCTTCTTCATGTCTCTTCTACATCAACATGTGTCCCCTCTTCTTCATGTCTCTTCTACATCAACATGTGTCCCCTCTTCTTCATGTCTCTTCTTCATCAACATGTGTCCCCTCTTCTTCATGTCTCTTCTACATCAACATGTGTCCCCTCTTCTTCATGTCTCTTCTACATCAACATGTGTCCCCTCTTCTTCATGTCTCTTCTACATCAACATGTGTCCCCTCTTCTCCATGTCTCTTCTACATCAACATCTGTCCCCTCTTCTTCATTTCTCTTCTACATCAACATGTGTCCCCTCTTGTTCATGTCTCTTCTACATCAACATGTGTCCCCTCTTCTTCATGTCTCTTCTACATCAACATGTGTCCCCTCTTCTTCATGTCTCTTCTACATCAACATGTGTCCCCTCTTCTTCATGTCTCTTCTACATCAACATGTGTCCCCTCTTCTTCATGTCTCTTCTACATCAACATGTGTCCCCTCTCCTTCATGTCTCTTCTACATCAACACGTGTCCCCTCTTCTCCACGTCTCTTCTACATCAACACGTGTCCCCTCTTCTTCACGTCTCTTCTACATCAACATGTGTCCCCTCTTCTTCATGTCTCTTCTACATCAACATGTGTCCCCTCTTCTTCATGTCTCTTCTACATCAACATGTGTCCCCTCTTCTTCATGTCTCTTCTACATCAACATGTGTCCCCTCTTCTTCATGTCTCTTCTACATCAACATGTGTCCCCTCTTCTTCATGTCTCTTCTACATCAACATGTGTCCCCTCTTCTTCATGTCTCTCCTCCATCAACATGTGTCCCCTCTTCTTCATGTCTCTTCTACATCAACATGTGTCCCCTCTTCTTCATGTCTCTTCTACATCAACATGTGTCCCCTCTTCTTCATGTCTCTTCTACATCAACATGTGTCCCCTCTTCTTCATGTCTCTCCTCCATCAACATGTGTCCCCTCTTCTTCATGTCTCTTCTACATCAACATGTGTCCCCTCTTCTTCATGTCTCTTCTACATCAACATGTGTCCCCTCTGTGGAAAGAGACTCTGAAAGTTTCAGGAACAAAGATTCTCTCTCTTTTTGATCCATTTCTATAAAAACCTGTCTGAAAATGAGCTGATCAGATTTTGGCCACTTGATGATGTCATAACGATGTGTTGTCTTGTGTAACCATTAGCCAATCAGCAACCAAGGTAACCCCCCCCCCCCCCCCCTTATCACCTGAATCTCCTCCTAGAGCACCATTGAGTTCTTTGTAACCAAATGTCTCTCAGAGGGGCGTGGGGAGGGGCTCCTTATTTTCATCTAGAGTAACTGACAGAGAATCAGCACTTTGGAAACAGGGCTGAAACAGAGGGGATTATGGGTAATGCTGCAATGATCTGTTTGGTGTTTCAGCCAATCAGAGACAGGCTCTGGATATATCTGAGACCTGTGATATACTGATGAAGAACAGAATAATAGGAGACCTTTAAAGCACTGAAACAAACAAAGTTAAAAAGATGAGGCTTTCCTTTACACTTGAAAAATGCAGAAACCTGCATCTGTTCTATCTTTGAAAGGTTGTTTTCCTTTATTCCATTATCCCAACAGGGAATTGTGCAATAATTATAATCTATAAACATCAGAATCAGAATACCTTAGTCCCACAGACGGGACATTTACGTTGTTACAGCAGAAAAGAGCCACAGACAGCTTAAAGTTACCTAGAAAGCATGCATACAAAATACACATTCTGTCTTGCAATTAAAGCCACTAGACTCCGTTAACAGAATCAGTCATTTAACTTTAATGATTATTTATAAAAACAGACTCGATTCAAACGGCACATAAACGAAGAAAAACTCTTTCCACTTTCCAACCATCCATCTGTTTGAGAGTCTGAAAGAGAGACAGCATCAGGACTGAATCCTCTGCGGTTAAAACGCCTGCTTTCATGCACTTATTAAAACCCTGGACAGGCTCCAGTATGTCCAAAACTGTGCTGCTCGGGTCCTCACGCACACAAAGCCGTGGCAGCACATCACTCCCACCCTCATCCACCTCCACTGGCTGCCGGTCAAGTCCCGCATCACCTACAAAGTCCTCCTCCTTACCTACAAGGCCCTCCATGCCCTTGCACCCCATCGGACATCCTTCAGCCCCATGCCCCCCCCCGGAACCTGCGGTCCTCAGACTCTGGCCTGCTTACCACCCCCCGCACCAAACTGCGACCCTTCGGGGACAGAGCCTTCAGCGTGGCAGCCCGCACCCTCTGGAACGCTCTCCCTGTGGAGATCCGCAACATCCCCACGCTCGCCGCCTTCAAAGGGCCCTCAAGACCCATCTGTTCACGAGGCCTGGTCTGACTGGTCGTCTGATTGCCTTTTGTTATGTTTGTTTTGCCCTGTTCTTCCTTGTAAAGCGACCTTGGGTCCCATGAAAGGCGCTATATAAATCCAAGCTATTATTATTTTGTTGAAGGAAGGATATAAATCTACTTGTGTTTTATGTTTTCGATACGCTGCTCTGTCGACAGGAGCACGGTGGCGCTGATGATCCGGAAGGTGCAGTACGCTCCGGACAGCGAGGTGGCGGCGCAGTCTGTGGAAATCAACAAGGAGTTCGCCATGTCGGACAAACCGCTGCACGTCAAGGCCAGCCTGGACAAAGAGGTGGCTTCACATTATTATCTTCAGCTGCACGGACTAAGCACCTTTCAGAGCCCACTTCTAACCCAGCCGCTGCTTCTAGAGACGCAGCAAGTCTTTCAGGGCGGCCGCTCATTACACTCGAATAACTCAAATCAAACGAAACCCAGTGGCTTCATTCGGTAATACCACGAGACGCCCTTTTATACACTTCAATTACATTGGATAACTCTTTTATAACAAAGTGAATATACCTGCAGGCCCCTTGTTGTTCTGTGTTTGCACTTATTGTCCGTCTCGTTAGATAAACGTCAGCTAATCTACATTTTGATTTGATCAGAATCCAGTTCATTTCCAAGTTGCTTTCCACATACAGGGAATCTGCTTTGGTGTGTTGGTGCACAAGATGTGGAATACTTACAATAACATGTTTTCTTTAGAATAGTATTTAAATAATACTATTCTACAATACATACAAAGGCAAAGGCAACCATATTCAGGTTAGGGTTAGGGCTAGGAAACACCGTTATACGAATGCCGTTTGCCTGCATGAGACGGTGGAGTGAGAGGAGAGGAATTATCTAGGACGACTAGAACAAAACCAAAGGGCCATATATGAAACTATAATCCAGTTTTAAAGGTCTCCTATCATGCAAAATGCACTTTTTGATGTCTTCTCTCCATCAACGTGTGTCCCCGGTGTGTCCCCGGTGTGTCCCCGGTGCGTCCCCGGTGTGTCCCCGGTGCGTCCCCGGTGTGTCGGGGAACTCACGCAGCGTCAGGAAATAAAACCCTCTCTCTTTTCCTCCGTACCCAAATCTCTAAAAACGGGGAACAACGGAGCTGATCCAGATTTGCGTCCGATATGACGTCATATCTGAAATGTGGACCCACGGGCCAATCAGAAACGTTGCTATCAGAAACAATGCCCGACTGTTTTGGACGTAATATGGTCGGTGTTTACATTAGCATCGCTAACACTCAGAGCTAACCTGTACTGGAGAGCATGTGTGTGAAGAAGCAGGAAGTAAAAAGGAACTCACCTTGTGGTATAACCGGCAAGAGAGAAAGCCTTTGAGCTCCAAACTGTTTCAGAGAGAATCCTTGATAATCCATGATATGGCGTTTCATCACGGCAGCATTTAGTTTAGACAGTAGCTGCCGGGTCCCGCATGAGCTCAGACCCCTCCTCTTTAAAGCTTTATCCCCAAATCAGCACTTTAGAAACAGGAAGTGAAACAAAGGGATATGAGGCGTGGCTAGAATGATCTGTTTGGTGTTTGGAGCAAAACACTCCATAGACATGTTTTTTATATATTTGTATATATCTGAGACCTATGCTATTGCCTACAAACAGCATGATAGGTGACCTTTAAACATGAAGAGGTCTACGTCCCAGGTGTTTGGCCTGTGTGAGGGAAGTCATGTTTAAAATGAAAGAGATAAGTAGAAATGTACATAAAGGTTCACAGTATCAAATGGCTGAATATAAAGTGCGATAATGCAACGTTTAGATCATTAACTTTGCATTAGAACATTTCGTCATTTGTAAAACGGGAGAAGTGAATGTACAAATATTATAATGATGTTTGTTCACCTTGCTTTTTGTTTCCAGATGTATTACCACGGTGAGACGGTCAAGGTGAACCTCAGCATCACAAACAACACGAGCAAACACATCAAGAGCATCGTCGTCTCCGGTAAACCTGACCCACGTTCACAATCAAGCTCATTCTAATATGGAGGTTCAGTAAAGTCACATTTCTACGTGTCTGACCTGTCTGTTGCATGCAGTGAAATGATGTCATGTTTCTTCCTCACAGTGGATCAGATCTCCACCGTGGTGTTGTACTCCAACGACATTTGGGTCAAATCTGTGGCCATCGAGGAGCCTGGGTAACGCAGAGCTCACACTTCACTAACACACATCACACACAAGCTCTGAACTGAGGTGTTGAATGCTCAATAGCTCCAGCGAAGACAATCTGAAGTCTCATTCAGAAGTGCAACATAAAGTATACTTTAAATACATTAAAAAAGACGGTAAATATTGTCACAATAGTGCATACATGTAAAATACAATAAGATGTCAAATAAATACTGAACAATGGACTTTAGTAGAAATTAGGGCTGTCAAACGATTACAATGTTTAATCAGATTAATCACAGCTTAAAAATTAATTAATCAGATTAATCACCATTCAAACTATGTCTAAAATATCCCATTTCTTTATGTATGTTGTGGGAATGGAAAGATAAATGAAAGAAGGCGGATATATCCATTTAACACACAGTATCTATGTTTATTATAACATTTTTCTGCCCACACACCTATCAATCATCAAACCGTGGGGTCTTAATTCATTACGTGTTGATTTCTATCAACGGGGGAGTACTTCAGGAAAGTCGACAGAGGGGGGGGGGCTAGTGGAGTACTTCGTGACCACAGAGTGTGAACGTTGTGATCAGCTGTTTTAGCGCAGTTCTCCAGTGAAGGGGGGGGGGGGAGAGTCTCCCTCCGCAGCCGGTTGGCGTAGTTTTGGCACAGTTCCGTTGTACAGACCGACGTTAACAGCAGCCCTGTCTGTGCACACGGAGACCGACTCTGTCGTCCGGTGATCTAACCGCCTTCTGGAAAAGCTTCACAAGTACGCCGGTACGCAAATGCGCTTTGTGACACAAGTTTCAGATTACGCACATAACCTGCGTACCAGTTATGTGCACCCCTGTACTACAGCAAAAGTATTCTCCGTCGGGACTTCCTGCAACAACACCGACATTATCAAAGATGTTCTATTGAGAAGACGATCACTACGTGACAAAAGTTTTCAAACTCGTTTCTGGTCTTCGGTATTTCCAGACAAGTGGCTTCTGAAATCAATCTGACTAACTGCTGTCTGTGCAATTTACTCCGCGCGAGTTGGCGGACTTTATTTTGCTTACTTTAACATCATTGTTCATGGAGGGGCTAAGCCATTTCTTGGTATGGGTGTAGCCTACCCCAGCCATACCCTGGCGCTGCCACTGGTGGCACGTATGGGGCGGGCCATTCTGCACATGCGTTAAATGCGATAATTTTGACAGCACTAGTAGAAATGTAAGCTTTCATTTTAAAAACAAAGAAAAAGGAAATACTTCACTCATTCTAGAGCTTCACAATAATGAGGACTATTTTTAAATATGAAGGGATAAATAAAAATGCCCCTCAGAGTCAGAACAGATGGAGATTCAATAGCAACATAACTGCAGACGTGTTTTAGACTGAGTGTGTCTTGGCTACTAAAAGATCAATCTCTTTATTTATACAGCACATTTAAAACAACCTCAGTTGACCAAAGTGCTGTACAGGCAATAACTACAGTATCAAATAACACAATGGGAGTAAAATAATTCAACAATAATTAAAAACATGATAAAAATCACAATAACTAGAAACATACAAATGTAAAAATGTAATGTATTAAATCATATTAAATACATATGTTAAGAGACTGTACAACGTCATCGTACAGCGTGTCATAAAGACATCAACATCTCGCTGTACTGCATGATTTCTGATTTTGTAATTGATTGATTATTTTAGTTTGATAATAAACCAACGGAGAATAAATCCACAGTGAGATGTTGAGGATCAGGCACCTGATCAAAACCCTTTGCTGGTAGCGTTGGATTCTTTACAAAGCAGCAAGATCAAGTGCACAAGAAACACGTTAAAAAAGGACATTAAAATACATTCATTGTACAGACAAGAGAAAAGAAAAACATAAGTGCAAGCTAAAATAGAATTAGACAGTGTTACAGCTGAACAAGTGCTTTTCCCAAGAACTAGGCCGATAGGAGGGAGATTTGGTTTCACACCACAAAGATCTGGAACTAGTCCTTAGTTCGCGCAAACCTTTCCACCCCCAGATCGTCCCTGCTAGAGAGGGGGTACTTTCCTGGGGAGGAAATGGTTTGTGGGCGTGTCGGCCACACTAACAACCACGCCCCGTAAAACTATTTTGCATTAGCATTATTAGCATTAGCCCAGCGCACCAACGGAGAGAGACTAAGGCCCAATCCCAAACCACTCCCTCGACCCTACCCCTCCGTGATGGAGTGAACTCCGTCTGTAGCCACACTCGCAGCTCAACGAGGCTCCTCCTGTCAGATGGAGGGAGTAAACACAGCAGCAAGCTTTGGGACGGCCTCCCCTCTCTCCCCTCTCTCCCCTCTCTCCCCTCTCTCCCCTCTCTCCCCTCTCTCCGGCAGAAACAGGAAGTGCCGTAACTGTATGTAACAACGGTTTCAAATCAGCATCTCTTAGACAAAAAGTTTAAATGAATAACTCAAATAAAACTCCAAACATCTTTCATTGTGTTTCAAAGCTCTTTTAGTTTTAAACCTGATGTTTATCAGCTTCTTAGTTTTTGCAACAGTCTGTAAATATACACAACTTTATAATAAAATGCACACATTTACCTTTTTCTAGACTAAACACAGGTTTGATCCTAAGTTAAAAACATATGAGGTCATCATGAGGTTGTTAACATCGCAGTTTATCAGTGGATGTTTGCTGGAACTACTTGTAAACAGCGTGTTTCCTGACGGACACACACAGCGTGACTCCGGTCAGGTAGAGACCAGTCTCAAGTCAGCACCGATGCAGACTCGCTGTTTGAGGGCTTGATAGCCCACTCCCCCTCCACACTCGTTGCTTTGGAACAGCCCTCAATATGGCGGACCAAGCGGCAAACTCTGGGGAACAGCCGGGACGCCAATACGGAAGTGCCACACACTGCAGTTCATACATGGGCCGCTAGGGACAGGCTGCAGAAAGGAGCAGTTTCCATAGACCCCCATGTTAAAATGCCCAACTTTACAGCAGAAAAAAACATGTTTCTACCGATGGATGCAATAAATATTATTATCGATATAGTTAGATTCCACCTTCATGATTACTGAATCTGTGGAGTGAATTGTTTTCTAACACGACCCTGTTTATTTAATATTAGGTCTTAAATGATTGTTGCATAAATTAGGGCGTGGTCACTTTGATGGACACTGTACATGCCTCACTGTCAGCTAACAGCGAACTTGTCCACTCTGCTAGGCTACAACCATAGAGGCTACAACGTTAGTTAGCTCAGTAGTTACTGTACTTGACCCTTTAGCTTTAGCCGTGTTCGTGGTGATTGTGCCTTTTAGGGAATATCGTTACAAATACCAGACAATTCAAATGTCGTGCTGTGCGCTTGAATGTACTAACTAGAACTTCCAAGAAGTCTAAAATGATAATATTATACATGTTAACCCCGTTCGCAGGATGTTTGTGTGCTTGGTAGCTTAGCTTGCTACTTATTAGCCAGCTAAGGACGTAACCCGTTATACATATACATTTTAGTTTATGATTCAGCCTTGGGTAAGACTTTTATAGTCTATGGCTATGACGCCCATAATGCTAAACGGGAGCAAATGTTAATAGGGGACCCAATTATCCCAGTGGTGGCCGCCGGAGCTAACGGAGCCGCAGGGGGCTATCACAAGCCGGCGTCCCGGAGCTAGCCCACTGCGGCTCCGTTAGGTCCGGGCGGTGGAGTCCGTCTTTTCTCAACGTGTGAATGACAGGCATTAAGAATAACAAAATATAGCTAATTCTCTTGCAGATTGTCTCATTTGATTATGAATGTAACGTTTATATAGGGGAACTACACTGTTAGCAGTAACTTGGTATGCATGTATTTCATGTTAGCTTAGCTTCTTAGCCTGAGCTAGCTCTGTTTACTTCCAGTTCGGAGGCAGCAGGTCCCGCCTCGGCTCCGCCTCTTTGCCCTTATTTGGAGCAGGCGGGATTAGACTCTGACGTCACAGTCGAGCCGTTAGTGGCCGACTCCGCCTACTAAGGGCTTCACGGCAACTGCAGAATCCTATGGGTGACGTCACGGACACTACGTCCATTTATATATACAGTCTATGGCGTGAACGCGCAAACGGAGGGGTAGTGTGTAGGGTTAGGGTGTACGGGGTGATTTGGGAATGGGCCTAATTTATGGCAACACAAAAGAACATGGGAGCGGTGGAGATGAGGAGGTGTCGGCGTTCTGGCGATTTACTCGGAAGGCTTCAGTCGAAGCAGCTGGGAGTCCCAGCAGCTTCTACTGAAGCCAGTCCCTAACTCCGGGGACTTCCGGCCGGGGACTCCGGGTGGCAGTATACGCCGTGAAGTGGTTTGCGGCCTGCCAGTAAACCCAAAGCAGAAGAAGAAGAAGTGACGTCAGTGGCTTCATTTGCCTAATCCTCCCCCAGGGAACTTATTCCGGTGTGAACGCGATCTACTACATAGTTCAGGAATTAAGACTTCCGGGAACTATTCCTGGGAAAAGTACTCGGTGTGAAAGCGCCAAAAAAGAATCAGCAACATCTAATAATTATTTTATTTGTTGTGGAAAGCTGATGACTTGCGTTTATATCGTTTATGTGTTCAATGTTACTTCTGCTTGTTTCCTGGTTTTAGAGATTTCTAATAAATCCTCCTAATGACGATAATGAACACCGTTTTAAGTTGCCTTAAATTTAAATCCTGCCTTAATAAATTAAATGCATCTTGAAAGTTTGTTTTTGGTCTAAAAAGTGATTTTCTTTGCTTTATACATAGTACCCTCTGACCTTTCTCCGGTCTCGTTGCTTTCTTTAAATATAAATGCTTAAAAAGCTCAAAATGTGCCGTTACGATATTTTGGATTTTATTCCTATTTAATAACCTAATAAACGATTTCTTGAATTATTGGTAAACCTCTTTTTTTCTACTATAATTATTTTAAATCTTTGATGAACTGTAATCTTATTTTACTTTAAACAAACACTATCGCCACCTGAGTGCGAACAGATGCTTGGTCTTCAGGAAAGTGTCTTTGTGTTTAATATCATCCATCGTTGTAATCACACGCTGCGTTTGCCCTCTCCTCTATTAATGCAATATCTTACATTTTAATCTATTCCATAATCTATGGTCATTGTTTGTGTATTTTTATGTCTTTTATTGGTGACGCACTTTGGACTGCACTTCTAGTTTGAAAAGTGCTATACAAATAAAGCTTATTATTATTAATTTAATATTATTAAAGTGTAATCCTAAAGGAATATCACTTTTAATAAACTGTATCGTCACCTTATAGAGGAAACAGATGCACACATACATCCCAGTGGTGTGAAGTCACTACGTACATTTACTACTAAGTACTGTGCTTGAGTACAATTTTGAGGTACTTGTACTTTACTTGAGTATTTCCATGTTATGCTATGTTATACTTCTTCTCCTCTGCATTTATATAACAGCTTTAGCTACTTTTAACAAAACGCATCTCTAAAAATTCTAATTATTACAATGTTTTACAAAAAGTCCATCAGAACTTTGTTTTTCTGCACCAGTAAAATGTTACTTAGTGAAACAATATGATCTGGAAATGTCACACAACACTGAATGTGTGTGTGTGTGTGTGTGTGTGTGTGTGTGTGTGTGTGTGTGTGTGTGTGTGTGTGTGTGTGTGTGTGTGTGTGTGTGTGTGTGTGTGTGTGTGTGTGTGTGTGTGTGTGTGTGTGTGTGTGTGTGTGTGTGTGTGTGTGTGTGTGTGTGTGTGTGTGTGTGTGTGTGTGTGTGTGTGTGTGTGTGTCTCAGGGACTCGGTGCCTCCCGGAGAGAGTCTGCAGAAAGACTTCAAGCTGCTGCCTCTTCTGGCCAACAACCGCGAGAGGCGAGGCATCGCTCTGGACGGGAAGCTGAAGCACGAGGACACCAACCTGGCCTCGTCCAGCATGTGAGACACAAACCTTTATCTACGCCACTAATGCAATCTTAAAGCTCCCCTCGTCTACTCTTTCTCATCAGTATATCACAGGTCTCAGATATATGCAGAGCCTGTCTCTGATTGGCTGAAACACCAAACAGATCATTGCAGCATTACCCATAATCCCCTCTGTTTCCAAAGTGCTGATTCTCTGTCTGTTACGGTACGTCCACAGAGCAGCTTTGAACAAATCTTGAAAATCTTGGAGCTGGGCGTGTCTGAAAGCTTGGGGATTTTTTGCGAGCAACGCGACCAACAACCAATCACATGAATCTCCCGCCCCCGACATACAAAGCAAAAAAAAAACGGGGATTTTATGCGAGCAATATATATATATATAAACTCCCCAAACAGGCGAAAACCTACCAGTTCCACCCACTGTCTCTGCCTCCTCCCTCCATGCCCGGTTCCTCCGGTTTGTATCCCGTTAATAGTTCTGGTCGTAAAGAACCGGGTGATTTGCTACCGTAATTTCTCGTTTGGAATATGAGGAAATGAACTGCGGTCTGGCTCTCCCTGCTTACACGCGGTTTGATTGGCTAGCGCTTGTACTGTCAGATTTGCATAAACGGGATTTGATTGGCTGACGCTTCCAGCTCAGCTTCAAAAGTTGAACATTGCTCAACTTTTGAATCCTGGAAATCCTGGAAATCCTGGAAATCTTCGCTTCGCTCCCCCACAATGCAGTTCGGCGAAAAGCGAGGCAAAGTGACGTCATCCCCATTCAAAGTCAATGGGCAGAGAAGCGTTGGAAGCTTTGTTTAAAGCTGCTGTGTGGACGTACCGTTACTTTAGATGAAAATAAGGAGCCCCTCAGGGCAAATGAAACGTGTAACCGGGGTGAAAAGGGTGTTACATTTACTTCATTATGAATATTGTTACATCAAGGCTAAAAATTAGGATGAGCGCCAACGGTCAAAAAAAATGTTCCCCTTCCAGAGCTACCAGCGCAATCGGCCCTGCCAGTACAGACAGTGGCAATGTCTCAAGATTTAGCAAAAATACACCTTTATTAAACACACAGTAACACAAATACTACGAATCCACAGAACAAACCATCACGCGCCGCCACTATTTGTATATAGGAGAAACACTGGCAGAAAACAGGTGAAAAGTAGCCCGAGCCGGAACTACCTCGAGAGGAAAACCCGGCCCGCCTAAACCGTGCTACGTGCTGCAGTGGAAAAGCGCCATAAGTAAAAAAAGAAAATGTTGTCACATTTGTGTGAAGGATGATTTGCAGCGAGGCGCCCGTCGTTTGAAGAGAGGAGGAATGTGTGTTGAATATTTTCTGTTTCAGTATCAAGGAGGGAGTTCTGAAGGAGGTGATGGGGATCATTGTCTCATACCGGGTCATGGTGAAGCTCGTCATTGGAGGGTCAGTGTGTGTGTGTGTGTGTGTGTGTGTGTGTGTGTGTGTGTGTGTGTGTGTGTGTGTGTGTGTGTGTGTGTGTGTGTGTGTGTGTGTGTGTGTGTGTGTGTGTGTGTGTGTGTGTGTGTGTGTGTGTGTGTGTGTGTGTGTGTGTGTGTGTGTGTGTGTGTGTGTGTGTGTGTGTGTGTGTGTGAGTGTGTGTGAGTGTGTGTATGGATAAGAGCTCCAGGTGATAAAAAGTCTGCGGCCCCTCAAGAAAGTTTCTCTGCTCTCCAACAGCTGCATTCACATGTTAATACAAATCTGTGTGTGTGTGTGTGTGTGTGTGTGTGTGTGTGTGTGTGTGTGTGTGTGTGTGTGTGTGTGTGTGTGTGTGTGTGTGTGTGTGTGTGTGTGTGAAAAATCTGATTTTTTTGTTTTTCTGAAACAATTCTGACTTTTTAGATTTTTCAGAAAAAAATCAGAATTTTCTATAAAAAAAAACGTTAAGTAAAAAAATCTGAATTTTTTCAGAAATCTTCAGAAAAAAGTCAGAAAGTTGAGATTTTCACAAAAACAATATAACATTTTTCAAGGCGACATTTTCCTCATACTGCCTGTGCAGTCTGAAACCAGAGCCCAGTCTGTTCTGATTGAGCTAGCCGGCTCTGTTGTGATTGGTCCACCAGCTTAGAGATGTCCCGCCCCTTAGTTATTATGTTCACTGTTTTCTTCTGTTCCAAACCAATGGATAAAAACATCAGTTAATTAATTTAGATAACGTTGCGTTAAAATATGAACAATCAACGTATTATTTTGTTCTGATTTTCATCTTTTGTCCCTGCTGCCGCGACAGGATGATGGGATCGAGGTGAGCTCATGTCTGCTTGTTTCTATCAGTAACAGGAAGTAGATTAGTGACCGAATGTAGATCAGTATTTTCTCTGGCAGAAACAAATGATTGATAATAAAAGTGCAACTAAAATCATTTCTGCCAAATCTCTGCTTTACGTTCCGATATGTAGAGAGGTTTATCCACATGCTAAATGATAATATGTTTCAAATATATGTAAATTATTGTAGCTTCTGGGATGTTCTTATCTTAAAAAGTAGAGTTTAATCAACACACACTCTTTGTTGAACCCGTGAGTGTTACATTATATTTTCTGTATTCATTTATGAATGTGTTTCTGCAGTGAGGTCGCTCTGGAAGTTCCCTTCAAACTGATGCATCCTAAACCTGACCCAGGTGTGTGTGTGTGTGTGTGTGTGTGTGTGTGTGTGTGTGTGTGTGTGTGTGTGTGAGAGAGAGAGAGAGAGAGAGAGAGAGAGAGAGAGAGAGAGAGCGAGAGAGAGAGAGAGAGAGAGAGAGGGTGTGTGTGTGTGTGTGTGTGTGTGTGTGTGTGTGTGTGTGTGTGTGTGTGTGTGTGTGTGTGTACATTATTAAATGTATATTCGTGTAAAGAACGTTAACTCTTTAATAACTACGTAGTAAATGCATTAATTGATCATGAGATAAGATGAGAGGAACTTTATTGATCCCAAGTTGGGAAATGTTTTATAGTTGGAAAGTCCAACCAATGAATCTAATCTGTTGTTTTTCCCGTCTTTCTTCTTAATGCTGCGAACAGTGAAGGAGAGGTAAGATGGTTCACTCTGGTTTGATCCTGAAGGTCTCTGTCCCCGGAGAGAGAACCAATCAATGAAGACGGTTAGGGTTATTGTGCTGTTGCCTCATGTCAAAGTGTTGTGTTCAGTACTGGTCCCCAGCAGGATGCTAACCTCCATGTGTTGGGCAATTTGCACCAGTAGCACATTGTGTTGATTAGGATATGAAATATTGTACAAGTCTAAACTGAAAGTATTATTTCGGAGCCAAATCAGTAATGGTTATGAACAGGACCTGTGAAATCCCATTTGTTGTTATTTCTTGTAATTGTAAAAGTAATTTCTTTCTGATTGTTTTGTAAACAAACAAAAAGCAAACAAATTAACAAGACAAACATGATGACGATGACCTAATGTTTTATTCATAAGAAAAATATATGCTCGAGGGGGGGGGGCCAGAAAAGTGTTTTTAAGCTTCTTCCTGTTGAACATGACAGAGACTATCTGAGAATTATTGTTGTTTTTTTTGTTTTGTTTTTTTCTTTATTATTATTTTTTTTGTACTTTGTTATAATTATTAATTTGAGTGAGGAAAAAAAAGGAAAAAAAGAAAATATATTAGGGCTGTCAAACGATTAAACATTTTAATCAGATTAATCACAGTTTAAAAATTAATTAATCAGATTAATCACCATTCGAACTATGTCCAAAATATCCCATTTCTTTATGTATATTGTTGTGGGAATGGAAAGATAAATGAAAGAAGGCGGATATACCCATTTAACATACAGTATGTTTATTATAACATTGTTCTGCGTGTCAAAATGAAAGACAGGCCACACACCTATCAATCATCAAACCGTGGGGTCTGAATTCTTTACGTGTTGATTTCTATCAACACGTAAAGTTGTATCGATGTATATAGAGGTGTACTACAGCAGAAGTATTCTCCGTCGGGACTTCCTGCAACAACACCACGCCGTTATCTTGATTCTGATTGGCCAGAAGACATTATCAAAGATGTTCTATTGAGAAGACGATCACTACGTGACAAAAGTTTTCAAAACCGTTTCTGGTCTTCTGTATTTCCAGACAAGTGGCTCCTGAAATCAATCTGACTAACTGCTGTCTGTGCAATTTACTCCGCGCGAGTTGGCGGACTTTATTTAGCTTACTTTAACATCATTTTTCATGGTGGGGCTAAGCCATTTCTTGGTATGGGTGTAGCCTACCCCAGCCATACCCTGGCGCTGCCACTGGTGGCACGTATGGGGCGGGCCATTCTGCACATGCGTTAAATGCGTTAAATATTTTAACGCAATTAATTCAACAAATTAATTACCGCCGTTAACGCGATAATTTTGACTATATACATATTATTGTTGTATGTTTTTGTTTTGCTGAAAAAAATATGAAGACATTCGTTACAAAATGGCTTGGCCGATCTGGAACGTTTTGCTGTGGTTTTGGAGGTTATTGAAGAGTCCATTTCTGACATGTTCAAGACCAGAAAGGCAGTTCTGAGTCCCATAAAACTTTAAAATGGACCTGAAATTCATTAAAATCAGCCCACAGAAAATAAAAATATGGCCACTTTCCGGTTAAAACTGCCATTTTTGATCCTTTAAACGTCAGAAATTGATTCAACATCCTCAAAAACCCCAGAAGAAAATTCAAACCGTCCAAATCAACCAAACCATGTTTTAACTATTGTCTGCTTATTAACACAACTTATGCAAATTGTGCAAATTGCCATTATGCAAGTTAGCTGCAGTTGCTATTTGCTTGAGACCCCTACTATACCTTTGTCTCATAAGACTTTGGGGTGCTCAACATTTCACAATACGACTCTGATCTGCAGACACACTATCGTGTTGATTTCTTTCAAGTTAAAGTCCGTTCTCAGCTCTTCTACATGTGATAAACCCTGCTGTTGAGCTCTGACAGTGAAAGCAGATCTTCTCTCGTCTGCAGTGAGATGGAGGAGGAGGTGGAGTTCCAGGAGTTTAAGCGCAGCTACCTGAAGGGGATTATCGATGACGACGATGAAGATGGAAACGTGTCGGCCGGTGACGACGCTGCGCCCATTGAGAAATAAAGGAGACGGAACGAGGGGCGAAAAAAAACCCAGCCTCTCCTCAGAGTTTTAGTTAAGGGACCATATCTGTGATTCAGCCTGTTTACGTCACTCAGTCATACGGAAGAGCATTAGGGTCACATGAGGGGGGAAATGGGGATGTGACCAAAAGTAACAAATTATTAAGTTCCTACTTTATTCTTAGAAATCTGAGAAAATGTGAGATTTTCAGGAAAATAAATTACCAGAAAAAACTACTTTTGGTCAAATCCCAATATTTTCCCTCATGTGGTCAAAACCCTCTTCCGTACACTCGGGTCAAAACTGCTTATTTTCTTTATAGCACACACTTCAAACATCAAGCAGACCCAATGCAACACACACTACCACATGAAGTATTGTCGATATACGTATATGCAGTTTCTTATTCATATTGATGTAGGCTATAACCTTAATACTGTAGATGACTCGCATTCAAAGACGCTTTGTCTTTAGCTGATATGCAGAACCACTGATATGGTCTTCATGTAATGAATCGTTGTGATTTATTAGTATATTTGTTGTGCTTTTTCAGTCATGCTTATAGTTCCTGACTCTTAAAGGTGGGGTAGGTCATTTTGGAGAAACCAGCTCGAGTGCGCTAGAATTTGAAAATACACAACCGGAGAAAATCTGCCCCTTCCTCACAGAGCCCCTCCTCCAACACACACGAACGCCTCATGACCAATGAGGGCACGAGATGAGTTTGTGCACAGATGGAAGGCTGACAGGCAGGTAGGCCATCCAGTTACTTTAGCCGGCTCAGATGATTGGTCGTGCTTTTTACAGCGCCACGGCTTCCACTGATGGATAATGGATTTGTTGTCAAAGCACTTCAGATATTCACTGCTATCGGGATGTTAAGAGCATTCCATGGAATATAACAACAAGTGTATCTCGAGCCGGTTTCTCAAACTTACCTACCCCACCTTTAACAGCATTTTTAGATTTGTACAGAACAAGAGGCTGAAGCAAAGACAACGTTTAATCATATTTGATTTGAGCTCAAAATGGTGGTGTGAATAGGATAAAATAAAACTAGGCCAACTTCAACTGGCCTTCCTCTGATTCCTCTCCTGTAGTGTGATCTATAGGTTTGTGTGCATGTAAACGGTCTGCAAAGATTAAAATCGCTCCCTTCGCCTCCATTGGACTCCTTTGTTTACTTCCAGCGCATAGTGACATCAATACGGAACACTCACGCTCCTATTGGCTAGCGCTCGAACACGTTGTACGTGATAGGCTGAGGGGCGGGACATCTGCAGACTTTGACACGGACAATATATTGAAATGAAGAAAATACTTAGACTTTAGTTTTGTCTGTTGGTTTGAGAGTTTTTTAATTGTTATCTGTTTCTGAAAAAAGACAAAAGCAAGCGTCAGGAGAAAGTAAACTTTTAATTTCAGACAAAAACCACAATGCACAGATCACAGCATCTTACCCACATCTACGTTATCGCTCAGGACGCCTCAGTCAGCGCTTCAGGGGAGCTTTCATTCATCTTTACGCCACATGTTGTTCACCTCTGTGTCGTCCAGAAATCGACATACTTGTCTTTTCTAATTCACCACAAGGTTTTAAAAGTGATTTCGTAAAGAACTCATGACCCCGTCTTCCCTGTTGAGTCACGCTGAATATCTGTTATCTAAAATATTAAATCTTCTTAAAAAATGAATTCAGTTTAAATATTTCTTTTATGAAACAACAATTTTGAACCCACTCTTAAACTTGATGACTTTTTATTTGGTGCAGTTTTTTAATTGCAGTTAATAAACAAACACATCACATGGTTGTCTGACCAGGACCTCCACCATCTGGTTTCCTTCACAGCGTCTTCCCTCAATCCTCTTTACAATCTCTCTCTCTCTTTGCCAGATTTATATTCAATACAAATCACATCTTCTTTCGTTAAACCAAAATATTTTAGAGCTTGAATTAAAAAAACTTGAGTGAGACAAAAGAACGGCAAGGGTTGTATTTGAAGTGCAGATCTCACATTAGTATATCTATGAACCCAGCCAGCTAACAGAGTCAGCTCCAATGTGGCTCAAATATAATGATATGGACCAATTGCCTGCATCAGCCTTCAGCCTCTCATGCAGTCTGGATACAAACCGATCCCTTTTGACCGCAGAGGAATAGAGAGGTGCAGGAATGAGTCCTAAAACCCGGAAATGAGTCAGCAGTTTCAGGTTCAGTCGATGTTTTTTTTGTCTTTGGTTCGAAGCCTGAAATAAGCTCTGTGATTAAAATGAGCTGAAGAGATTTTGAACCAAAATACGTCATCCCTCCTGCTCCACTTTATTAAACCCACCATTGTGCTCCCTACCTTCACTGTGGAAGATGCACTAATCTGCGAGAAACGCCTTGAAGCTTTTCTGTCTCTTCCAAATAACAATTCCTTAAAGGAAGAAGCAGCTTGGCCTGTTCTGAAGATTGTCCTAATCCTCTTTGTGCTGTCATGTGATTTCTTGCAGTGCACATTTAAAGACAAATCAGCCAATCTCAATACTTATACATGGTTTGATCTTCTTTCCATCGTCACTGAATGAAGGAACTCTGCTCAAACTCGACTCTGTTGCTTTTGTCTGAAATAAAATGACTAAGTTGTTGCAGGGCTTGTGATCCAAGCAGCCGCCTTGCTTGCAATTTAAAATAATTAACTTTTATCAAACGTTACGCATCATCAACATTTAAAAAGGTACAAAGTATTAAGGGTCTAAAACTAAACTGCAGGTCGCTGAACTCAAGGATTACAAAACATTTACTCGGAGGATTCGTAGTGCTTTAAAAACATTTAATTATTTCTGAACCTCTACAGCTCAGCGGTCTAACCATTCATTAAAGTAATTACACGATGAAAAGCATTTGTGCATTTTGCTCTTTCAGTGAGTGTTGAATCATGAGACTGAATATAGCTCCACTTTTAAAGGAGGGGTATTTCCCTTAATGAATCGCATTTAAAACAAAAATAATTGTATTTAGTTATTTTATTGTTTCCTCAATTTGTTATTCGTTTTCCAAGACGCCAACACGTCTGTTATGAGTTTACTAAACCACGTGATACGCTGAAGAAACTGAAACGTTGACTTTAACTAAATGCATTATATCATCACATTTCACATAACTGTATTAGGTTAGATGAAAGAAATACTATTAAGTTAAAATAGGTTGAACTTCATATTTCTTGCTTTCAACTAACCTAATAGAGTTATGTGAAATGTACCACTGAGAATGTCGATTAAAATTGGAATATCTCGGGCTACGAGGAGGGCGTCCATATGGGACCTGTTCTGGGTGATAGCTCGGGTTAGGTTATTGAATTAGGGTTAGGTTATTGAATTAGGCTTAGGTTATTGAATTAGGGTTAGGTTATTGAATTAGGGTTAGAATATTGAATTAGGGTTAGGTTATTGAATTAGGGTTAGGTTATTGAATTAGGGTTAGGTTATTGAATTAGGCTTAGGTTATTGAATTAGGGTTATGTTATTGAATTAGGGTTAGAATATTGAATTAGGGTTAGGTTATTGAATTAGGGTTAGAATATTGAATTATGGCTAGGTTATTGAATTAGGGTTAGGTTATTGAATTAGGGTTAGGTTATTGAATTATGGCTAGGTTATTGAATTAGGGTTAGGTTATTGAATTAGGGTTAGGTTATTGAATTAGGGTTAGAATATTGAATTAGGGTTAGGTTATTGAATTATGGCTAGGTTATTGAATTAGGGTTAGGTTATTGAATTAGGGTTAGAATATTGAATTAGGGTTAGGTTATTGAATTATGGCTAGGTTATTGAATTAGGGTTAGGTTATTGAATTAGGGTTAGGGTTAGGTTATTGAATTATGGCTAGGTTATTGAATTAGGGTTAGGTTATTGAATTAGGGTTAGGGTTAGGGTTAGGTTATTGAATTAGGGTTAGGGTATTGAATTAGGCTTAGGTTATTGAATTAGGGTTAGGTTATTGAATTAGGGTTAGGTTATTGAATTAGGCTTAGGTTATTGAATTAGGGTTAGGTTATTGAATTAGGATTAGGTTATTGAATTAGGGTTAGGTTATTGAATTAGGGTTAGAATATTGAATTAGGGTTAGGTTATTGAATTATGGCTAGGTTATTGAATTAGGGTTAGGTTATTGAATTAGGGTTAGGGTTAGGTTATTGAATTATGGCTAGGTTATTGAATTAGGGTTAGGTTATTGAATTAGGGTTAGGGTTAGGTTATTGAATTAGGGTTAGGGTATTGAATTAGGCTTAGGTTATTGAATTAGGGTTAGGTTATTGAATTAGGGTTAGGTTATTGAATTAGGCTTAGGTTATTGAATTAGGGTTAGGTTATTGAATTAGGGTTAGGTTATTGAATTAGGGTTAGGTTATTGAATTATGGCTAAGGTTAGTTTAAGGGGCTATTTACCACCGGTAATGCCATGTACAATTTGATTATTTTGGGCTACGAGGTGGGAAAGTGTAATGGCGGGGGTTAAAAGTTAAGTTATGGAAGTCCATCCAATAGCTGTTGAGATGTTTCACCTGAAAACCAAAATGGTCAGCGCTAAGAGGATTCGATTTTAATGTGTAATGGATATAATGTGATAACTGCGATCTTATTTGCACCCCCAGGTTTTTATCTGTTTTACTGGATTATTGCATTGTCATTAAACCCGTAGATCAAAAAGCTCTAACGTTCGTAAACTTGACATGGGCCTCTAAATATTTTTAAATGAGCGTCAGGTGTATACACTAACTCCAAACACCAGAGAGGACCGACATCAGTAACAGTGATCGTTCTTCTCTTAACTCATAAGGACACATCATTAATTACCCTTATTTTGTAAATAACGTCCTGCACTGAGCTTCTCTGTGTTAGGGCATTTATATTTCACACATACTTTATTTACTATAGACGCTACCCTCACAAAATGGCCAAGAATGCACCGCGATTCCCATTCCTATTGCAGCGTCAGATCATAAAACCGTTTTATTTTTGTAGATAATGTGACAAAATACCCCTCCTTTAAAACATGCATTGGTTTTGATTGGCTTGAGGCGTCATCTACCCGTGACTGACTGACTATGGTTGAGGCGTGGTGGTTTGCGAGGAACTATTCCAGGTGAAATCGCCCTCAAATATTTCAGGGGGAATAATTCGAGAACCTGGTCCGCCTCGACCTAACATGGTCATTTCGCAGGAGTCAGGGTACAGCAGAAACCCAGAGAAAATGCTGATGTAATCATCGCCGGCTATCACGCCGTTGAAGTTTTCGTCCTTCACCTGTAGCCACACTTTGTTCCCCACCAAGAGGTGCAAGACGACGGTCATCGTGGCGGTGGACAGGTTGCTCACTTCAGTCGCCATTGCCATACGATCGAAGTTTTTGTACAAGCCGACAATGGCGGGCTTCCCGGAGACGGCCAAGCTGAAGCTGAAGACGAAGGTGCCGTTGACGGGCGCTGTGTACATTCCCATCTCTGGGTTGAAGTGGCCCAGCTGGTTGAGGATGACTCGATTGAAAGGAATGGGCCAGTTTGGAAGAGGATAGGGGCTGTCCAGAGCGGCGGAGAATGAAGATTTAATGGGCGTTGAGCATGGCCCGGGGACCCCCCTCACACCCAGGTCGCCCTTGTTGCCCTTAAGCCCCATGGAGCCTTTGTCACCCTGGGTACCATTGTCCCCGTTGTCCCCATTGAACCCTTGATCTCCTGGAAGTCCATTTGTGCCGTTTATCCCATCGGTGCAGTTACACATCCCCTGCTCACCTTGATCCCCCTTCAGGCCGTCCATGCCGGGGTTTCCAGGGGTTCCCAGGTCCCCCTTAGGGCCATTCATACCTTTCTGTCCCATCGGTCCCTGGACCCCAGGAAGACCTCGAGCTCCGGCTGGTCCTGAGGAGCCTTGTAGACCCGGCGGACTTGGCACACTTTCACAGGATGCGGGACAAATACCGTCTTCTCCCTGAGGTCCCAGGGGTCCTGGGGGGCCTTCAGATCCGAAGTCCCCTTTGTCTCCTAGAAACACAATAAGGACACATGCATTAGGGCTGCTCTATTAGGGGACAAATAACTAATTGTAATTAAGATATGATTTACGAAATATGAAATATGGAAGATGGTATGATCATGAAACAAAATGTACATTAACATGATTATTGAGTATATATAGCCTCTCTGCAGCTACACAACACACATTTAGAATAATGTGCAGCCCTAATATGAATTACATTTAGAAATGTCTTTGTGAACCCAACCAAAGTTTAGCTATAGCAAAATAGGAATGTGACGTCATCTACTCCCAGTATATGTACAAGAAGATTAACTACGCTGTTTTGTTAGCATAACATTAGCTGTCTAACCTCTGTCCGGATGACTCTATAGTCAATGAACCTGTAGATCTGAAGGTCCTGTACCCCTGTTTGTAAACCCGACATGGTTTCCTATTGCAGTGTCAGATCATAAAACCGTTATATTTTATTTCATTCGAGTCATGACTTCCATTTAGCATAATCTGTACAGTGATCTCTGCAGACCTTTGTAGCCTCGTGAGCCTTTCATCCCGGGGAGTCCGGTGCCGCCACTGTGACCCTTCTCCCCCAGGTCTCCCTTCTGACCTGAAACCACAGACAAAGACAGAACAAATATTACAAAACAAATCACAGGCACGACGAGCTGACCTGCATCCTTACCTGTTCCGTAGTGATGTCACTATTAGATAAGTTCAGTAGTTTAACAGCAACAGGGTAAGGATGAAAAACAGGACAGAACAGATACACACAAGATTAATGCAATTCAAGATAAAATCAAAGATAAAAATGTGTAAACATGGAGTCCAATTATCTTATTTTATAATCAAGCTTTATATTTACTTTTGCACTAATGTGCAGAGGTGGGACCAAGTCATTGTTTTGCAAGTCCGAGTCAAGTCTCAAGTCTTTGCGCTCAAGTCCGAGTCAAGTCTCAAGTCAGGATGGGCAAGTTCAAGTCAAGTCCAAGTCCTAAACTTTGCCAAACGAGTCATAAGTCATTATGTGTTTTTCACCAAATGTAATGACATCGATCAACAGAATAATACTTAATAATCAAACTGCTCTTTATTAGTCACATTCATCATTTAATAATCAATTTTCTCTCTGCTGGTAAAGTAACGTGTTTTTTTCTATTTTGAGAGGGATCAGTAAGGTAAGGCTACCGTGACAGTTTGATTCAGAAGGAGTTTAATGTATAAGATCCCTGATATTAAGGTAACCAGAATGTTTATTTCCACTGTGTACAACATGTTGTAAGGGACCCACGATCTATCTTTATGCAAGGGATAATGTGCAGCGAGGCGTCTCTATAGAGAACACCTGCATCTAGATCCCTCTGCAGGTGGTACTTTAACTATATTTTGATGCTAATACTTTTCTACTTTTACTTGTAACATTTTGAATGCAGGACTTTTTATCGTAACCGAGTATTCCTACACTCTAGTACTTTTACTCAAGTACAAGATCTGAACTTCTCCCACCTCTGACAGTAAATCCTGAGTGGTTACCAAAAAAGGTTATTTTCATTTTACAAATCAAGCACTCAGCTTTGCTTTCTCCAATATCACTGAAAAGCAACCAGATGCTGCTTCTTTTTTCGGTTTTCGCTAATTTCTTGACTTTTTTCGACGCGCTTGCATTTAAATCCGGCTCCCCGTCGCTCTGTGCAGCTGGCCTGTACCACTACACCTGCTGTGCCCCCCACCCTTCTTTCAAATAGTGGTATGATCCTAGTAGTGTGTCCTCGCATATGATTGGCCGCATGGTGGCCCAGCTCAATAAAGTCCCGCCCCTGCCTGCAAGGATTCTCAGCAAGAGTAGGAGCGGCTGAAGATTCTGCTCTCCCCGACGGGAGGCTGCTCTTCTAGCGGCAGCTCACGATCGGCGTGTTGGAGACCTCTGAATTAAATGATCAAGTCACCTCAAGTCAGAAGGCTCAAGTCCAAGTCAAGTCCCGAGTCATTGGTGTCCAAGTCGAGTCGCAAGTGTTTTGTGATTTTGTCAAGTCGAGTCTCAAGTCATCAAATTGGTGACTTGAGACTGACTCGAGTCCAAGTCATGTAATGTGTAACCAGCATGTTGCAGATGATTTTATATTTTAACCTGGAGGGAACAAAGGGATTTTAGCCTCTGCAGACCATTTACATGCACTAAAACCTATAGAACACACTATAGGAGAGGGAAAAGCCAAAAAGCAGAATAAGGTCTCTTTATTATTTGGGATAATATAGGCACAGCTTAGCATCAGTCTAGCTTAGCATCAGTCTAGCTGTTTAATCCAGAAATGGTACATATTAAACGTTTTAATGTAACGTGCTATTGTGTCCACAGGATTGTGACGAGTCAGAGCTAGCATGTAGCTGTACATGCTAACGCCTGAGGCCGGTGTGTTTGAAGTGAAGTCTTGCATGTTGAACTCACCCTTGATCCCCTGAACGCCGGTGAATCCTCGCGGCCCGCCGAAGCCCGTCATCCCTCTCACCCCGGGACTCCCAGGAGTTCCTGACAGGGATCACACACAGGTATTCATTTTAAGGCCCTGACACACCAAACTGACCCCAAAGAACACGTCCCGACGGACACCACTGTTGTGTCGCCTCACGTCTCCTGCGTCTTGGCCAACAGTCGCTCTGGAACACACCGCAAAGACTTCAGCCGACAGCCAAGTAGCACGTACGAACTGCGCATGCGTGAGTGACAATACCTCTCCTTACCAGCAGGCGACAGTAGTGTGTATTCGTCATTCAACAACCGGAAGACAGACTGCGTGATAACCGAGAGAAGAAGAACAGACTGCGTGATATAAACAAACAACAAATAGTGTGTGCGTTCCATTTTCACTCTCGTCCATCACAGACTGTTTCACATAAAGACTTATAATCGAAAACATTTTTAATGCGGTACTGGCAGTATCAGCCCTTGGACTGTTGCTTGCGGAAGCAGATAGCAAGATGGCACTTCCGTTTAGCTTCTCATGCACTGATTCGCTAAGCTGAACAGCCAATCAGAGTGATTTATTTTGTCAACAGCCGGCACGACCGAAAAGACACGACGGTGCGGGACACACCAATCTGAGTAGGGCGACAGGACGCTCATCGACGGCCAGACATCTATCGACGGCCGAAATCAGCTCGGTGTGTCCGGGCCTTTAAAGTCAAACTACAAACCCTTCAGTGACTTTTGTATTACTTTTATCACAACTCTCACTTTTTCCGCAGATGTTCTCTTTATTTTCCTATCATGTTTTCTATTAAGCATTAGCATATAATGTATATAGTAGAAATAATTTAAAAACATTTTCAGAGTGTAAACCAAGGACCCCTTTTTGAAGAACCATGACTTGCAAGCAACCAAATAAAACAAAAATATACAATATACTTATATGTTAGGGGTGGGGGAAATAATCGATACAGCATAGTATCACGATACTTTGCGTGGCGATATTGTATCGATACACGGACGCCAAGTATCGATATTTTATTGTATAAACATTTTTATTCTTTTTTTTATATAAATCCCTACGAAAGATGGTCGTATATAAAACAGGAAGTTACGTTAAGACATGTATACAATTGCAATGAAAGTAACAAAAACAATGCCATCTCCTTTTCAGGTTCAAACAACACACATTCTGCAGAACAGGGAAAGGGCAGAAAATAACAAAGCAGCCGGAGATCAGTAACAGAGGAACCTTATGAAAGGGACCAGCGGAAATAGCAACTATTTTTAATAACCATTTTGTTAATTCTGTGAGGCTGACTATACACAGTCCCCTAACTGGTCATATACACTCATCACCTATTGATAGCACAGCCAGTCTTCTCCCTGACAGAGACTTCTGAATCCAAAGTTAATTCTATAATTTCTAAAAATTCCAAATCAAAAGACACTTTTGGACTGGGTTCTCTGTTTCTAAAGAAACATGCTACCACTCTCACAGGGACAATTACTAAAATAATGAACACCTCTTTTAGGGAGGGAAAACTCCCAAAAGACTGGAAGTTAGCCATTGTTGTGCCAGTCCACAAATCCGTGGACACAACTGAAGCAAAAGCTATAGACCCATTAGTGTTTGACTTGTCATGTCTAAGATCTCTGAGAAATGTGTAGCTGAGCAATTGACTGGACATCTTAACAGTAGTTCTTTCACACTACACCCCATGCAATTCGGCTTCCGAGCCAATCATTCCACTGACCCCGCAAATTGTTTCCTTGTGGAAAATATCAAATCAAAAATGGACAAAGGAGGCATTGTTGGAGCAATCTTCTCAGATCTTAAGAAAGCTTTTGATACAGTCAATCATCAAGTACTATATATCTACATATTACGCCTGTACTCGCCTTGTTACATTGGCTACCACCAGTCTGTTTGAGAATACTATTTAAAATGTTACTGTTCGCATACAAAGCCCTAAACGGTTTCGCCCCACCGTACCTGGCAGATCTTTTAAAACCATACACACCCACACGGTCACTGAGGTCGGCTGACAGACTCCTTCTGGTCGTCCCTAAGTCGAGGTTGAAGCAGCGAGGAGACAGAGCCTTTTCTGTTGCAGCTCCAAAGTATGGAACTAATTGCCCCTCCAGGTTAGACTTGCTCCAACTCTGCCTGTTTTTAAATCTCGTTTAAAAACCCACTTCCTTTCCCTGGCTTTTACAGACCTGGTGACACTTGTGCTGTTAAATGTGGGTTTTTATCTTACTAGTGTTTTGTTTTGTTTTTACGTCATGTAGGAGTTTCTCAGTCTGTGGCTTCTGTTCTGGTTTCATTGTCTCGTGTTTTACATTTGTTTCATGTCCTGTCTGTTTTTCATGTATTTATGCTATGTTTTTATACAGTTGTTGATGTACAGCACTTTGTTCAACTCTGTTGTTTTTAAATATGCTATAGAAATAAAATTGATTGGAAGTACTCATTCACAAAATGTCTTATTTTTTTAATTTCTCACACACTGCAATAGACTGGATGAGCTCCTATCTGTCAGAGTTCAGTGTGTGAGGGTAAGTGGCGAGACATCACCACCCCTGAGGAATGAACTGGGTGTACCCCAGGGATCTATCCTGGGCCCAATTATATTCAGCTTCTATATAAATGACTTGCCATCAGTGTGCACTGGATGTGAGGTGTATGCTGATGACACTGTCATTTATGTCCATGCAAAAACCAAGGTCCAAGCTGCTGCCAAACTAAGTGATGCAATGGTGCATGCACATCAATGGCTTACTGACTCACAGCTATATCTAAACGTTAAGAAGACAGTCTGTATGCTTTTTAGCGAGATCAACACTATCACACTGTGAACCCAAGGTCTATGTGTCTGGGGAGGTCATTCAAACAGTTACACATTTTAAACATCTAGGCATTATCCTTGGCACTACTCTATCCTTCAAAAAACAAGTGAGAAAGGTCACGGAAATAACTAAGTACAATCTAGCAACCTTTAGATATATAAGGAACTGTTTGACAACACCTGTAGCAAAACTCTATATGGCGCCATGATCCTTCCCCACCTAACATGCTGGACCCAGGTGAACCAGCTGGACCCAGGTGAACCAGCTGAACCCAGGTGAACCAGCTGGACCCAGGTGAACCAGCTGGACCCAGGTGAACCAGCTGGACCCAGGTGAACCAGCTGAACCCAGGTGAACCAGCTGGACCCAGGTGAACCAGCTGAACCCAGGTGAACCAGCTGGACCCAGGTGAACCAGCTCGACCCAGGTGAACCAGCTGGACCCAGGGGAACCAGCTGGACCCAGGTGAATAGCACAACATTAAGGCCTATCCTATCACTTCACAAACAAGCTCTCAAAGTGTTGGACAGAAAACCTAAGCTATAACACCATTGCAAAATCCTGGACAAACATAACCTGCTCAGCTGGGAAAATATTTTAAAACACACCGACGCATGTCTCATTTTTAAAATTCTAAACAACAAGGCACCCCCCCCACCACTCTGCACTTTTATACAGCAGAACAATTCAAACAGCAGAACCACAAGGTCTGCCCTTAGAGGGGACTGTGTAGTCCCTCTTAGGTCCAGGTCCTTTGGTAAACACTGTTTCTCTGTGAGGGCACCAACAATCTGGAACACAATACCAATACAGATCAGGAATAACACCTCCTATCATACATTGAACCACTATCTTAAGAACTGGCTTTTAAGCAATCAAAAACACTTTTTACTGTATCAAGGCATGATAGTAGGGCAACGGCAGTTTTTCTGTATTTCCTTTCTCCTTTAATATGACTTGATAGCTTTAAACTCGGCACACTGAGCTCTGATTGGTCAGCAGGCGGTGCTTTCACTGAGTTGATCTCTTAGCCTTCAACCTAACCTGCTCTGGACCAGGGGCCTGTACTACGAAGCCGGATTTTCGCTTAGCGGGCTAACTTCAGGGAAAACTCTGGGTTTCCGGTCCAACGACGCTGGTTCTCTTTTTAGATAGATCTCCATGGTAACTTATGCAGAAAATAAGTATTTGTACTCCACTACTTCCCACCTCTGGTGTTCACATGCTTCCTGTTTTCCACCACCAGGTGAATAATGTGGACTACATACCTGGGAGGCCCCGGTCCCCTTGGTCCCCTTTGGGCCCCGTGATGCCCTTACAGTGGGAGCACAGGCAGGACGGAGGGATCTGATTCAGCGGTATGTCGGGCACGCTCATCAGGATGGAGCAGATCGTAGGGTTCGGCATGGGGGGGGAATTCACCGCGCCTTGGGGCATGTATGTCGTGTTGGGCATGGTAAGGTGCGGGGTCTCGAAGTCCCACTCCGTCATGTTCATGTCCGCCGGGTCCAACATGCGGTGCCAAGGGCTTTCACTGTTGGTGCTGTTAGGCAGATGCATGGCTGAGTGGAGGGAGGGCAGGAGGAGGAGTCCCAGCAGCCTCCACAACATCTGCAGGAGGAAGGTTTGTTTATCACGTGTCACATGACCGTTTTATTATTCTACTATTTTAATAATTACACAGTTTATACATCCGAAAAACAAACACAATTAGTAGAAGCAGGAGGACAGAAAGCAGAGATTATACAGAGGTCGCCCCCCCGTTAGTCATCCAGTTTCAGGATAAAGAAAAAGTTCAGATAATTCAATAATTCAATATCCACACAGATAAACTAAATGCTATACATACACATACATATGTACACATATACATACATCCACCCATCTCCAGGGCGAGTCCATGTTCAGATAACAAGACAGTTTCATTTCACATCCTATATAGAAACTATGATGATAATTAGGATGATATTTATCATTGTTATTATCATTATCATATATCCATATAATCTGTTTTTATCTATTTTTAAGTGAAGCCAATGACCGGGGAAAAATATATATATTTGTTTTTCTCTAAAATAAACATTACTATAAATCTATTCACGCTAGAAATACATGAAATGATTGCACTAGAATACAAACATTACATGCATTGATGAAGATGTAGCTTTGTGCATATGACAATAAAACCTTTGCATATTTACAATACATGTAATAATTTAGAATACAAATAATTAATACACACATAAATGTTTACATTCTGCTAAAATATCAAATATTGTGTAAACTGTGTACTTCTACTCCACTACAGTTCAGAGGTAAATGGTGTACTATTGCTCCACTACATGTATTTAATACCTTTAGTTACTTTGCAGATCTGAGTACTTCTACTTTTACTGAAGTACAATATCTGAGTACTTCTACCTTTACTAAAGTACAAGATCTGAGTACTTCTACTTTCACTCAAGTACAAGATCTGAGTACTTCTACTTTTACTCAAGTACAAGATATGAGTACTTCTACTTTCACTCAAGTACAAGACCTGAGTACTTCTACTTTTACTAAAGTACAAGATCTGAGTACTTCTACTTTTACTGAAGTACAAGATCTGAGTACTTCTACTTTTACTCCACTCCAGTTCAGAGGTAAATGGTGTACTATTGCTCCACTACATGTATTTAATACCTTTAGTTACTTTGCAGATCTGAGTACTTCTACTTTCACTCAAGTACAAGATCTGAGTACTTCTACTTTTAATCAAGTACAAGATCTGAATACTTCTACTTTTAATCAAGTACAAGATCTGAGTACTTCTACTTTCACTCAAGTACAAGATCTGAATACTTCTACTTTTACTCAAGTACAGTACAAGACCTGAGTACTTCTGTACGTCTGCCTTCACCTGTTGCTCATTGTTTCTAACTATTTTACTACATGTATTTGAAACACGCTGTGCAGGAACTACAGATGGACTCTGGTTCACAGCGATGTTAATAAATGTGAACTCTCCCCGATAAATATAAGCAAAGACCGTGAGAGTAAGAGGTTAGGGGAACACTCACCGCTCGGTCGGCGTGGCGCAGCATCGTCTGTCTGTCGGAGGAGGAGGAGGAGGATTGTTGAGAAGATGGGCAGCATCCAGCTTTGATCCATTTATAAACCTCGCCCAAAACAAAACTCCTTTCACCCCGGACAAAAGGCTGAAGATGAGGAGGGCGAGGAGTGTCTTCGTATTGTCCCCATGAAGAAGAACTGGGTCTTCTCCCTGTGACCTCCTCCTCCAGCAAACTGCAGCACGATATTCCCAGCCGAAAGAAGAGACTGTTTATCTCTCCATCTTTCTCCACCCTCCTTTCTCTCCAGGAAACTGGATTCTCTCTTTCATTTGTACTCTAGTTTCCAGCACTGTGAACCCGCACATGTCGAGTACTCCAAAGATGTATGTAAGAAATGTATTGAAGAAGAAGAAGAAGGAAGGAACCCCTTAATAGTCATTTTGTACATTCTGCATTTGACCCCTCCTGGTGATAGGACACACACACACACACACACACACACACACACACACACACACACACATGCAGTACAATACCTGAGTACTTCTACTTTTACTCAAGTACAAGATCTGAGTACTTCTACTTTCACTCAAGTACAAGATCTGAGTACTTCTACTTTCACTCAAGTACAAGATCTGAGTACTTCTACTTTTACTCAAGTACAAGACCTGAGTACTTCTACTTCTACTCAAGTACAAGATTTGAGTACTTCTACTTTCACTCAAGTACAAGACCTGAGTACTTCTACTTCTACTCAAGTACAAGATCTGAGTATTTCTACTTTTACTCAAGGACAATACCTGAGTACTTCTACTTTTACTCAAGTACAAGATCTGAGTACTTCTACTTTCACTCAAGTACAAGATCTTAGTACTTCTACTTTCATTCAAGTACAAGATCTGAGTACTTCTACTTTTACTCAAGTACAAGACCTGAGTACTTCTACTTCTACTCAAGTACAAGATCTGAGTACTTCTACTTTCACTCAAGTACAAGACCTGAGTACTTCTACTTCTACTCAAGTACAAGATCTGAGTATTTCTACTTTTACTCAAGGACAATACCTGAGTACTTCTACTTTTACTCAAGGACAAGACCTGAGTACTTCTACTTCTACTCAAGTACAAGATCTCCTTTACATCCTAGTGTTGGGAGCAGTGGGCTGTCATATGTACGGCGCCCGGAGAGCAGTGTAGGGAACGATGCCTTGCTCAGGGAAACCTCGGTAGCACTTTGTTTTCCGGGGTCTTGAACCGGTGACCTTCCGGTTCCCAAACAAAGTCCCTACGGCCACGCCACTATATAGCCAAGTCCATATAGTACATTATTAGAATAAAAAATGGCAGTTTTACCCAGAACGGGGCCATGTGTGTGTTCTCTCTGTGGGCTGATTGGGTTGAGACCTTTGGATATAGAAAGCACAAGATGAAAGTTATTACCTCGACTGTGGACGATTCATTTTCAAATATATAAGCAACCTGTCCAATCCAAATGACCCAGAGTCCCCTTAATCTTCCAAATCGTCCCAAAATTCATCAAAATCAACCAACAGAGTACAATTATGGCCACTTTCTGGTTAACACTGACATTGTTGATCCTGAAAATGTCAGAAATGGATTCAGCATCCTCAATTACCCCCAAACCCACTCCAGAAGGGTCCAAGTCGGCCAAGTCCATTATCTAACTATGGTCCACATCCAGCAGCCTATAATGCTAATTAACTCAACTCTGGCTAATGGCCCAAGAGATGCAGGTTAGCATCCGGCAGTTTCTATACTGGGGACCCTACTATATATGTATCTCATTACACTTTGGGGTACTCTGTAACCTCTGCAAAGTTTATAGTTTATCAGAAACAGTTTGGATTTTAAAAAGTAAGATGTTTTACGCAAATAAAGGAAATGTAAACGTCCTTTTCTTGAGTTCTGTTAGGGTCAGGGAGGAAAAGAGAGACAATCATTTAAAACCAAACTTCTTTTTTTCAGATTTCTAACAAATCCCAAAAGAAAACCTGAACGTTCTGAGAGTTATCCACACATTCAGATTCAGAAAACTTTATTGACCATTAAATGGACATTTCGCCACACACAGTACAACAGTTAAGGTTTTATGTATTGCCCTCTCTCTCACACTGCTGTGTACACTCGAGTAATCTAACCCTCAGAGCGCTCACAAAGAACAGCCTACTTTCATTATTACAGCTCCTCATGGGATCATTTACGTGATCAAAGGGATACTAATTACAAACGTGAGCAGAAACACGCAGGTGACGTGAAATGCACGTGTACATTTTCAACTGAGGCATAACATGTTGAAATTCCACTCATTTTGCAGGTGGTTCAAAATGTTTTGTAAAAAGATAGTTCATTAAATGTGAACATTTCCAGAATGTTTGCACTAAAACAAAGGAAACATTTTGTTGTTATTTACAGGTTATTATGCGGATCTCAGCCTTTGCATCGGTTTCATCTTTTAGGCCATCAAACATTGAACTAGTCCAGCCAACATTAGCTTTACTGTTAGTTTTAATGAATTGTAAAATTGGATTTATATTGATAACTGTACTAGTATTTATATTTATCTGTATTTTGATCTGTTTTAATTGTTATGCTTCATGAGGTGTTTTTTTACCTGCCAAGGAACTGCAGACGGAAA